>JAHRHZ010000289.1:4348323-4445521 GCA_024137785.1 Ginglymostoma cirratum | reverse complement strand
CCATTCCTCAGATGACATGTCCATCCTGGGCCTCCTGCAATGCCACAATGATGCCACCCGAAGGCTGCAGGAACAGCAAATCATATTCAGCCTGGGAACCCTGCAGCCCAATGGTATCAATGTGGATTTCACAAGCTTCAAAATCTCCCCTCCCCCAACCGCATCCCAAAACCAGCCCAGCTCATCTCCACCTCCCTAACCTGTTTTTCCTCTCACCTATCCCCTCCTCCCACCTCAAGCCACACCCCCATCTCCTATCTACTAACATCATCCCGCCCCCTTGACCTGTCCGTCCTCCCTGGACTGACCTATCTCCTCCCTACCCCCCCACCTACACTCACCTTTACTGGCTCCATCCCCGCCTCTTTGACTTGTCTGCCTCCTCTCCACCTATCCTCTCCTCTATCCATCCTCTATCCGCCTCCCCCTCTCTCCCTATTTATTTCAGAACCCTCTTCCCCTCCCCCATCTCCTATCTACTAACATCATCCCGCCCCCTTGACCTGTCCGTCCTCCCTGGACTGACCTATCTCCTCCCTACCCCCCTACCTACACTCACCTTTACTGGCTCCATCCCCGCCTCTTCGACTTGTCTGCCTCCTCTCCACCTATCCTCTCCTCTATCCATCCTCTATCCGCCTCCCCCTCTCTCCCTATTTATTTCAGAACCCTCTTCCCCTCCCCCATTTCTGATGAAGGGTTTAGGCCCGAAACGTCAAGGATAGTAAACATATGGGAACATCAATACCTGCAAATTACTCTTAAAGCCACTTACCAACATGACTTGGATATATTTTGTTACTCCTTCAGTATTACTGGGTCAAAATCCTAAAACTCCCTCCCTGACGGCATTGTGGTTCTCCCTACACTAAATGGACTACAGCAGATCAAGAAGGCAACTTACCATCACATTCTCAAGGGCAACTGGCGATAAGCAATAAATGCTGGCTCAACCAGTGAAGATCAAATCCACTGAATGATTTTTTTAAAATAACCTAGAATATTCAATTTCTGCAGAGGTGTAAGCTGGTCAGATGTGGATTTGTCACCCATGATACATCCCACTATGTTTCCATTCCCTTTGAAGTAGTTGAAAGAAATTATTCAACTTAATGTAAATCAGCTAATTTGCTTCTGTTTGTGTTACAGTCCATGTTGAAGTTGAACGATTCATCCCTTAATACATTTAACATTCAATTAAAACTAAATTATTCTCACTGGCACAGAAATTTGAGTAGGGTCTTACTCCCTTTTGAACTGGCAAACTGAGAAGTTTCAAGTTTCATCTTCTCTGATGGGTACTTGGGAACTGGTGAACTCTGGAAATTGAATCCTTTCTCTGCTTTACCAGGACTGGACAGCTTCATAGCAACCCTTCAATGTTACAGTTGCCATTGTTTTGCTATGGATGCACTCCAGGTTATTCTTTATTGTTATCAGTGGAGTGACACATGTTGAGGTACCCTTACTTCAGTCCCAGTCAACAAGAAGTATCTAGTAGATACTAGTATTTTTAATGACAGTGAAGACAGCTGACATTTCCTATGAACTATCAACAGATTAGTAAATAGGTGTTCTCTTAATGATTGGCATGTTGATACTTTCTCATCAACCAGTTCAGATGTTCTGACACATTGCTGGAGCAGTTGGAACTTGAAGACAGATTTTCTGGCCTAGATGTAGGAACACTACACTGTACCCCAAGAACCTTACGATTGGCATGTCTCCATATCTCCTTGCCTCTTCGAATTTACTCCATAATAATAGTTTCAAAGTGTAAAGAGTCAACTGACTTTACATCCCAATTACTGTGCCCTTGTACTTAATTGACCTTGTATATGTTGGTGATTGGAGGCTACTTTAGCTATCTTACAAAAAGGGACTATGCTTTAATGACATTTATCTGGAATAAGTTGTGATTTACTGCCACATGTAGGATTTTAAACAGTATATTTCATCATGCTACACTGCCTCTGCTGAAATCTGTATCCAAATTTATCAGTCCTTACCCAGAAAAATTGCTTAATGGATAATGTGTGTGGTACTGTCATGGATGATTTTGAGCCTGCCAAATAAAAACAACAGTTGGGACTATTGCTGATGGCTGCTAAACATTGAAACCACGCTTTGTGCTAAACTGAATTTGAATTTAATTTATAAGGAAAGATTACATAAGAGAATGAAGCTTTTCCCCAAAATATTGATCCAAATTCAAGTAATTTACCAAAGTGTTGATTGCTGGAAGTAGAACATATTTCAAATATAATCATAACAAAGGATATCACTTTTTATAATTGCTGTCTGAAAATGTACTTTGTTAGCTAACAGTAATTATTTTGCAGCAGTTTATGGAAGATGTAGAAGATAGTGTATTACAACAGTTTAACTGTTGTGACTTGTTCCCTTTTACCCAAAAATCTTTTTCGATTTCACCTTCTCACATGCAGTTGGAGCACTAACAGACATAGGCATCAAAATTGATGTTTATCTCACTACTCACCCCACACCAGACATTTTACAGCTCAGCTTAGATGTCCTCTTAAACTTACGTACAAGTTGCAACCTATAAATTGAATGATTTCAGTATTTAAATTCCAGGAGAAGTTTGCAATAGTTGCAATCATATGAATAATATGCCTGAAAACTAGGGGTCATTTAACATATTGGAATATCCTGGAGGTGATGACCTTATGAAGCACCATTCTTCTAAGAATATTTAATGAAGAGCTTGTTTTATAAAAATTACTCTTATTTTCAAGCATACAATTTAAATATGGATCAAATTCCGCTTGACAATTACCTGTATTTGCTGTGTGAATATTAGACACAGTAGGTAACACAGTAGGCACACACTCTCCTACATAAATTAAGTGCCACTTCACCTTTAAAGCATAACAAAGTGAATAAAGATAATGGTTTTATATGCAAGCAAGACACTGGCAAATACAGAAGTAGAACATTGCAGTGTTGTAAATTGCTGATTTTGGGGATGGGATCCCTAGTTTGATTGAATGATATGAGTGGTTATCATCAACATTAACTCAACGGAAAAAAAGTAAAGGTAAAATGCATCAGGAAAGATCCATGTTTAATTGGCTACCACAGATCGTCACTGTTTGAGGGCATTCTTCCATTTGGGGATGTTGCCTACTCAGGATTGCAGATTTCTGCTGTGGGTCTTTGTGACTCAACATGCTGATTCTCAACCTGAGGATCTCTGGGCAATGAGGAATGACGTCCCAGAGATCCGGAGTGTGGTGTCTATTTCTTTTTCTTTCCTTCTCTGCCACCGCTCCGCGTTACCATTAGGGCATTTGGACTCAAAGTGTGTCCAAACAGCCTGTAATCTTTATGCCTTAATCACAGTTAATCGACCTGACAAATTTCCCAGCAGAATCCATTCAGGCCTGATCAGTGATTATTTACAGAAGCTGCAGAGTGCTGCATCCAACAAAAACTACTCACTACTTCTCACATTCCATTCCATTCACTATCCATTTCCATGTGAAAAACAGGACCTAAAGTTGAAATAATCAAGAACTGCCTGTCTCTGCCGAAATGTCCGAAGACCTATCAGTCTTTTATCAGATCATTTAAAAATGCAGCGTTTGATGGTGTCTGGTAGTATTATAGATTGCCCTTTTTATAACTATAGCCAGCCTAACAACACACGTATCGTAAAGACTATATCTGTTACATGATGTGCTATAATTCTTAAATTAAAAATTATGACCCACAGTATAGGTTGAAAGACTGGGCAGGGGTGGGGGTGGGGTGCTTTATTTAATGCAAAAATATCCCTTTACAAATGCATATGACTGGTACATATTTTGTACTGTTCAAAACAAGAGGAAAAGCACTGCAGTTAAGGAATACAGGAAAAAGTCCTCCCTTTTCCCACCTCATGATGCGGAGGAAACATCTGGAATCAAAATAGCACATCATTCCCAATGTATTTGCACGTCCGGACAACAGCATGTAACTCCTTGGGGACAAATTAAGATGATAATTAGCTGTGGCATTTGTGACTCTTTGATTCTGTGTTTTAATGGAAGGGGTTTTCCACCAGCAGCTGAATACATCTGTGACTATTCATATTTTATAAAATGAAATCAGAAAATCAGTAAGAAATTAAGAGTAAATACAATTCCAAGCGCAGTGCTGATGCTTTGATGAATGCAGTAGTAACTTTCAGACACCATCAGGTCAGTAGTGTAGTAAGGAGGGGTACCTGTGCTGTCGTCAGTAGTGTCCCTGCCTCAGATCCAGAGCTGCAGGTTCAAGCACTGTTCCAAAACTTGGTGATAAGAATGATGTGTTCATAATGTGACCAAATGAATATCAATTGTAAATCGTTCTAATGCGCACCAATGATAGGCAGAAAGAGTGGAAGAGATTCCTGGTCAGCCATGTGATAGAAGGAAATCAGAGCTTCTACCATTGCGATCCAGGCTGCAACATGCATGTCGAAGTATCTTGCCACAGTAACTCACACTCCTTGGAGGCCTAATTGGCTGCTTTGGCTGGACTTCCAGTTCGGATCGAATTGCTACTAAAAGTACAGAGTCAATCTTTATTTCAGCTGGAGTGAAATTAGGTTTAAGCTCCTTTGGTCTCATGTTGGAGGTCCTAGCACTGTTGGCAGGACCTGCCTTTGGCAGAGGACTCATGTAGAAGTGTATTTTTGTGCCTTTTGATTTCAGGAGTGGTGTCAGAGGCCCACACAACCATTTCTATGTGAGTCACAGGCACATAGTAAAAATCTGCTGCAAATATGCAGAGTAGGCAGATCACATTATTGTATACTCATTTGAAGCAATGTTGTCACTTTGAAGCTCAACACTTAAGCTGATGGTGTCTCTTAATAACAAAAACAGAAATTGCTGGTAAAGCTCAGCAGGTCTGGGAGCATGTGTGGAGAGAAATCACAGTTAATGGTTTGAATCTGAGGGTTCTGAGGAAGGGTCACTGGACCCGAAATGTTAACTCTGATTTCTCTCCACACATGCTCCCAGACCTTTTGAGCTTTTCCAGCAATTTCTGTTTTTGCTTGTGATTTCCAGCATTCGCAGTTCTTTCATTTTTTATTTTAATAATATTTGGCTGAGCACACATTCAGTAGCAGAGGAATTCAGTGTTAATACTATTTAAAAAGATTACCTATCCAGTTTCTTATTAGTTGCCGGTTGGTCTGTTGATTGTTTCTATGATTCTGATAGTGTTTGGTGCTTTCTGCTGAGCAGGGCTCTCATTAGGAGGCATATTCAGGAAGCACTTCCTGCACCCAGATGTCAGCATGGAACTGCTAGAATCCATTAGTAAGGAAGTGTTAATAGCAGTCCAAAACAATCATATAATTAGGCAGATTCAACATGAATTAATATGAAGGGAAATTATATTTGAGGTTGGAAGAAGCAGGTATGGGAACTGGTGGAGGTAGCATATTTAAATTTGTAGTAGACACTTGATAAGTTTGGTGTGCAGCATAAGGGCTCTTCGTGTTGGGGTTTATGTGTCACAATGGACAGAGGCATGATTAAGGGACAGAAAACAGTAAGAATATGAGACTCGTTTTCAGATTAGCAGGCCCTGACTCATGTGATGTCATAAGCACAAATGGGCTTGGCTATATTAATAACTAGTTTCGCCATAAAAGAACAGTCATTTAGGTCTGAGGAGAGGAGAAATTTCTTCAGACAATTGTGTCTTTGTATGTCTCTACCCCAGAGTGCAACAAATACTCGGTTAGAGACAAGAAAACTTCAGATGCTGGAATCCAAGGTGCACAGTCGCTTCCATTCCACCTACTGACCCTTCCAGTTACCAACAGGATTCATCCCTCCCATTGACCAACCACGTTGTACCTACTACCATTGTCCACCTATCACCACCATTCTGCTACCCTCCATCCCCACCACCCCCATCTTTACCTGCAGCTTCTCCTACCCCCACATCCAGTCCTGAAGAAGGGTAATGCCCGAAACGTTAACTTCTCCTTTCCTCCAGATGCTGCCTGGACTGCTGTGTTCTTCCAGCCTCCTGTTTGTGCTACAAATACTCAGCTGTTAAAGGCTGAGGGAGGTGGAGTTTTGGTCTCTAATAGAATGAGGGAAGTTGAAGAGCTTGGTTATGGTTTTGGCATCAGCGGTGCTGACTGAGCCCAGTGCAGACTCGACTGGGCCTAGTTCAGATTTGTGGTGGCAGCGGAAGTGTCTTTATATTCCCAGCGGCTTCTGCTTCGATGAGGTGGTCCTAGCACTGACTCATGGCTGCTGTGGTGGAGGCACGTTTGGGTTCCTAGCGGCGTCTGCATCCAGCGCAGATTCATGGAAACAGTGGCAGAATTGAGTTTGGGCCCAATGTGAGACACTGTAGCAGCTGCATTGGTGAGATGGGCCCAAAACCGACTCATGGCAGCAAAGTCAAGTTTGGGCCAGTGCAGTACATAGTGGCATCAGTGGCATCTGCATTGGCGAAGTCCAGCAAGGACTGATAATAGTGAGGGCATCAGTGGAGACGGGATGGCACTGAAGAGTAGCAACTTTCATTGTAAATGTTTATACAAAGTTGCAGTCATATACCATGCTCCATATAAGGTAATTATGGTGCCAGTGTGTCTAGAAAACCACAATGACACCTCCCTTTGGTCAACACAGGAAACTGCAGGTCACAGCTTGCAAGACAAGTCAGCTCTAGCATAATGGAAGATGGTTGCAGTTCTTGGAAATCAGTCATCTCAGCTCCAGGACATCTCTGCGGGATATCAATGACCTTCGCTTCGTTATAAGGTCAGAAGTGGAGATATTCATCAATGATTGCACAATGTTCAGAGCAATTTGTGACTCCCCAGCTCCTGAGCAGTCCATGTCCAAATACAGCAAGACCTGGACAGTATCCAAGTTTTGGTTGAATAGTTGGAATGTAACGTTTGCACTGCACAAATGCCAGGGAACGACCATATAAGATATAATCTAACAATCACCCTTTGATATTCAGTGGTATTATAATCACTGAATCCTCCACCACTAAGATTTGAGATTTTACCATTGACCAGAAACTGAACTGGACCAGCCATATTAATACAGGGATTCCACGAGCAAGTCAAAGGCTAGAAGTTCTGCAGTGAATAACTCACTTTGATTTCCTAAAGCTTGTTCACCATCTCCAAGTCATAAGTCAGGAGTATGATGGAATATTGCCCACTTGCCTGAATGGGTGCAGCTTCAGCAGCACTCAAGAAGCTTGACACCATCCAGGACAAACCAGCCTTCTTGATTGGTGCAGAAATTCACCAGAGTTCCTTAGACAGCACCTTTCAAACCACAAGCACTTCCATCTAGAAGGACAAGGGCAGCAGATACCTGGGAACATTACCACCTGCGAATTCTCCTCCAACCTGCTCAACTTCGTGAATTGGAAATATATCACTGTTCCTTCTTTATTGCTGCGTCAAGATCCTTGAATTTCTTTCTCCAATGACATGTTGGGTCTATTTACAGCTCATGGACTGTAACAGTTCAAGATGGGAGCTCACCACCATCTGTTGAAGGGCAACTAGGGACAGGCAACGGATACCCATCCATGAGTTTACTAAAAAATACTTCATCACTGTGTTCCTGCACTGCTGTGTCTGATTGCCCTTCTTAGGCATTGAAAGGAGATAAGCACAAGAGTAAGCTTGTGACCTGGGAAGTTGTATAGACTGAGAAGATCATGACTACACCATCTGCGGCATGAAAATTATAAGTGTTTGTGGAATAAATGGAGGGATAATGTGGAATGAAAAATTGGATGTGAGGATTTGGTCATTTGTAGCATCTCTGCTCATCATGGCCTCCCTACTGGATGCCTCAGGAATGGCCAGCCTCTATTTCTCTATGCATCAGCATTTAAAGGCATGTCTGGCCCTCCAGTTTGCTTCCCCAGCCTCCAGCCAAGTGCAACCCTGCCCTGTGGGAAAGAAAGAAGTATGCAAGAGATGTCGTTGTCAAATAACTAGCAATGTGTACAAACAGTGGGTATGAGACTGGCAGCAATGCTAATTATGTGAGGATATGATGGGGCATATGAATGTCAGCTTTGAATCTGATTGATAGAGATTATTTGAAGTTAAGTGATGGAGGCTGGTTAACTGCACAGTGGCTGAGTCTAGTGTTGTTGGTATTGTAAAACATTTAAAGGTATATGATTGGATTTTCATGGAAATTGAAGGGGTCCCTGACTTAGCCAACATGATACTGGAACCCTGAGTCATAGGAAAGTAGTACCCCTAGGAGTAGGCTATTTGGCTGTTGAAGCCTGCTGCATCATTCAGTAAGACCATGGCTGATCTGGTTATGGTCTAAGCTCCACTTCCCTGTTTTCATACTATAATTCTAAACTCTCTGTTGTATATCACAAACCCAGCACCCGCAATTTTCGCTGATGTAGAGCTGCACATTGTCAAACAGTTGAATTCTTCAGTAGTGGGATGTGAAACCATGACTCGGGAGCTTTAGGCATTTGAGAAAAATGTCTAAAGTTGCCAGAAGCCTTTGGAGAGGTAGGACTTCCTTTTTGAGAGATGAGGGAGCAGGTCTTTCGGTCCCCTTGAGGTCATTTGCCCTTTAGCAAAGCTGAGGTGGCCCTTGAGATTGTTAAAAATAGGCATGAATATGTGTAAAAATGGGTTAAACTCACTGGAGCTGTCAAGCTGCCTAGACATTTAAATTCCCAAATTCTTTTAAATTGAAAAAAGGCAACAGCCTGCTGCTAACACTTTCAGTTGTGGTTATTGACATAATATGAGGTTATCATTATAGAGTTTTTTTTTAATTCTTCTTGTTGAGGTCGTCACTGGCTATGCCAGCACTGAGTGCCCATTCCCAATTGCCCAGAGGGAAGTTAAAAGTCAACTACATTACTGTGAGTCTGGACTCCATGTAGGCCAGACCAGGTAAGGATGGCAGTTTCCTTACCTGAAGGATATTTGTGACCTGGATGGGTTTCTCTTGACAATCAACAATGGATTTGTGGTCATCATTAAACTCTTAATTCCAGATTTTTATTGAACCAAGGTCCTCAGAACATTACCTGGGTCTCTGAATTAACAGTACAGTGATAAGACTGCTAGGCCACCACTTCCCTATCATCTAGTTGGTGCTACATGACTAATTCCACAACTTATCATCATTACTGTAGTGAAGAGCTGTAAGTTCACAATTTGATTGACAGCATCAAGTGATTATTGAGCCCTTGATGTGGGGCTATGAAACAAATCCTTCTTTTCATAGTGGAATTAAGTAGTGAAGGTATTTAAATGTCATTCATTAGGGTTTATCAAGGAAAAGTTTCTTTATAAACAGTGATGTCATCAATAGATACTTAGAAATTTATTTCACCTCAGCATGGCACCTGAAGTCTACCCATGGTGGTTACTAGAGGATTTGGCACAGTGAGTATAAGGGCAAAAGTGGGTGGGTGTGATGGTTTGACATGCATTGGGACTGTTGGTATAGGTGTTGTACATAGTCACGTGGGGTGGATAGAGGAGCATGAGAAGTCATGAATGGGACACAGCAACTGTGTGAGGGGGTGATAAGAGTAAGGGCTTAGTGAGCTTTTTTTTTATTTTTCTATTATGGATGGGGTGGGCCTTTTACATAGCCCCTATGACTATCTCTGCATTCTTTCTGGGGGTGTGACAGGCCTAAAACCATCTTGTGCACCTCCTGCCACTCCTCTGCCAAGTCAGGTTAGCAACTAGAACTGTTCCCAACTTTCTGCTCCTAACTCTGGAGCAAAGATCCAGTCCCTATACTCTGACCTTAACAACATGTCTGAGCTCGTTTTGAACTTCTTGCATTTCTGCTTCGAGATCCTCGGGGTTGGACTCCTAGCATTTGCCTGCATGGCTATTTGCTCCTTCTACCTTCTGATTGTGTGTCTGCATAGTTCTTCATTCCCACGTGGATACAGGATCTCTTTTTCCCTTCACCACTCTGAAAACCATGCACCTATTCTTGTCCTGTAATGTAAGAGGTCAGAAGCAGCTCTGCAACAACTTCCAGCACCTGGTCCAGTCATAATGCGTCCCCTCTTTAAGAGATTCAGGCTTTACCTGATGCTGGCTAGCCTTACCTCACATTAACCTTTCAGAAATTTGGGGCCTGTTGAGGCAGGCAAACCTGCACAGTCTTGCTAGTGCTGGCTGCTCACAGCAGGCAGTATGAAGTTGGCATGTTGCCTGCATCATTTTGAACAAACCTATCCATGATCTCCCCATCTGTGTTCAGAAGCTGTCAAATTTAGCACACAATGTTTCTAGTTAATGAAAATAGATGACGGATTGAGCTTAATCCGCATGGATTTAGTGCCTGCTGGAATGCCATATATAGCACTCAGTAGATGAACAACAGTGATGGCCCTTGTATACTAAATGACTAAAAGCCTACCTATGAAGTTGTCTGCTCCTTAGGCAGCTTCATCAATTCAAGTCAGTTTGGATGGATGACTTGATACAGGAAGCTCAACTGGGGCCATAAATTCCAATTCTAACAACAAACGTGTTGTAGTATATTCTGTATGGTTGCTGCAACAAAACTTAAACATTTTAGTCAGTACAGTGCTTCAAAAACACCATGATTTTGTAGTCCACCCACACCTGTCAAATCAGGTTTCATGGACAACTAAAATTATGGTAATGGTGAAACTAATGAGTGTTTCCTCATAAAAACTCTTAGTTCAATTACTGTTCTTAAGTAGCCTTTCGAGAACACCACCCTACAATTGACTGTTAATGATGGTAACTCAGTAATGTGGGCTGCAGCGCTAATCAAAGAAAAACCTTAATAATCGAGGATGTAGGAATATGTTTTTGCTCAATGATCCTCACGGAACCATTGGAATAATTGTAGGGCCAAGTTTCTGTTAAAGTTAATGATTAGTTTTAGTGTCACTTGCTAGTAAAGCTCCCACATATAAAAACAGACTTTTTCACTGGTTGATTTTCAGTATGATCTGAGGACTAACAACAAAATCGATGGCACATAAATCATGCAGTTTTCTCCCGGCTCCTCCAATCTCAACAATGCCAAGTATCATTCATGTCTCATGTCCTGTTGGAGTTTTGAACCCAGCCTGTACTCCTTCATATTTGTCCCTTTCACCTTAATCTCGAAGAGCAACACCAGGTATATCTAAAAATGTATCAACCTGCTGAAGCTACCAAACAGGACTACTCACCTTTTGTAGGAAGGATATTATTAAATTGGAGAGGGTGCAGAAAAGATTTACCAGGATGTTGCCGGGACTGGAAGTTTTGAGTTATAAAGAGAGGCTGGATGAGCTGGAACTTTTTCACTGGAGGGTAGGAGGTTGAAGGGTAACGTTATAGAGGTTTATAAAATCATGAGGGGCATAGATAAGGTGAATAGCAAAGATTGCTTCCACAGAGTTGGGGAGTTCATAACTAGAGGGCATAATTTTAAGGAGAAAGAATTAAAAGGGACCTGAGGGGCAACCTTTTCACGCAGTAGGTGGTTCATATGTGGAATGAACTGCCAGAGGAAGTGGTACAGTTACAACATTTAAAATACAGGTACGTGAATAGGAAAGGTTTAGAGGGATATGGGCCAAACACACGCGAAAGGGTCTAGTTTAGTTTGGGAAACTTGGTCAGCATGGATGAGTTGGACCGAAGGGTCTGTTTCTGTGCTCTTTGACTGTCTGTAGTTCTAACACGACATGAATGTCAAATTTTAACCTCTGAATTTGATTATAGACTAGTTTACTTGATAGACTCTTTTGTGTCAGTTTTTGAAGGTCATGCAATGAATGACTTGTATCCAGTTCTCAGCGGGCAAGGCATACAATGCAAAGTGCTCTCAGCTTCTACACAATTGCTGTAAAAAGCTTGGCAGCAATCTCATGTAATAATTGGAAGTTTCCTTTGCATGAAAGTTGGGGGCTTGCTTTCAATATTGTGAGTTGGGAGGATCAATTGAAGGAGCTGTGTATTATGTTTTGTTTCATAAAAATGCACAGCTCTAACTCCTTGATTTCCCATTTCATTGTTCACCTTGATTAACAAACAATATAGCTGTGTGAGGGCAAGCAGGTGCACAAAAGGCAGCAACACAGTGCCCGGTTGTTGTTTTACAGATTTCTATAGGCTTCCAGCTGTTTCAAGTTCTACGTATTGATTTTAAAACAGGGAAGAGAAATTTCAATTTGGAAAAATACCATCAAAACAGGAAAAAAAAAGTTAACAACATTTTCCACGGAGCGAATAGATTCTGAGCTAATGAAACTAAAGCCCTAGGTATTGACGAACCTATTTCTTTATTTGTTTCAAAGTGAGGGGAAACAGGAAAGTAATCAGACAGAATGAAATGTAGAAAAACAGATCCACAGTTACAATATGTATGTATTAGTAATTCTGATTAGAGTTAGTGAATTCGGTTAAATTCACCATTTCTTTATATTTATGAATGTCATACATGTCTGGTATCATAATATCTGTGGTAAGAAATGTTTCCGGATCAAACATATAACAGCAGTAATATTTTCCCTCTGTGTCTATTACAGAGAGTATGTTTGCAGATACCATAACTTCAGCACGGCTCAACACAGCACGACTGAATAGTTGCCTTCCTCAGACGAGTCATGACAATGCCAACTTCAATAATAATGAACTGGAGAACAGTGTTGTGGTGGCAAAAATTACAAACCTAAATGTAGGTGAAGTTCAAAGCCTTGCAGCAGACAATCATAATTTACCGTGTTGTACCAACAGACGGCTTCGCTCACGGGGCCTACCGTCCTTCCTCGACACTGACCTTCACTTCCACCATATACGAGGGCCTGACGTCACTCTTTCTCAGGATAGGATGGGCGCATGCACAAACTGGAAGGAGAGTACTAGGACCCTGGTGTTCTCTGATCGACCTTTACATACTGGGGAGACCTTGTATGTGGAGGTGGGGCATTTAGGGTTGCCGTATTATGGTGCTCTGCTCTTCGGTGTGACATCATGCGACCCCAGTACTCTGCGAACAAATGAGCTCCCAGCGGATCCAGACTATCTGCTTGATCGTAAGGAGTATTGGGTGGTGTACAGAGGTTTCTCAGTGCCCAACAGCGGTGATATTTTCAGTTTCACTATTCTGCCAAATGGTGAGCTCCATCATCGTGTTAACGGAATAAACATAGGGATGCTGGTCTTTGTGGACACCACTCAGTCACTGTGGGTATTCTTCAGCTTACATGGAGTGGTCAATCAGCTCAGGATTCTGGGTAAGTAAACTGGTACTTGCTTATTTATCCCACGTGTCATGCTTATTAGAATTATAGTTACAAAAGGGTGAATAAAACATATGTTTGAATTTGTTAAAGTATTCTAAACTATAAACGTGAGAAAAAACCCAACAGATAAGGATAGGAAACTTTGCCTGGGCAACTACCAGTTGTTGTTCAGTGATCCTTTTTGGGAAATACCGTTGTGTGATTGTTAGACAAGGAAATAACGCCGATCAGTTCAATGATTAACAGATAGTACACATACACACACCTTCCTCCTGAGCAGTTACTGTAAGAATCAATACCATCAAGACAAAAGCAGAGAAACATTCCTAAATACTGTCCTTTTCAAACTGTATTTCACAACATACTGTCTGGCCGAATTGAAATGAGTTGCATAGAATAGTAACCCACTGTTTGGAATTAGTATTCTTAAAGGCTCTTTAATCAGCTCTTATTGGATTCCATGTAGAAATTTCAATAAGCCAACCAACATGTTTTGTTTCAGTACAGCATATATTTTGTGTTTGTTAGTATACTTAATTTTTTTCAGATATTGTAATGGCTGTGACTTCCATCACCAAATTATTTGGGAAATTAATCAACAAAATGTAGAAAGTTTGACTCTGCACAACAGTGGAATAAACACGCAGGTTTAATATCAGAATCGCTGAATCACTTAGATTAGTTATCAAATATTCTTGCATAGGAACAGGAAATTTGGCTTTTTAGATTTGTGTTGGTTCTATTCTGCACATGAGTTGCCTAATTTTGTCCCATCCCCCATATCCTTCAGTAGGCTTGTTTCTTCAAGCAGCTCATCTGTTCCATTTTAATTGAAATAATTGATGGTTGGTGCCTCATCAGTATGTGGGAGAGATGTCAAAAGATGCAAGTGTGATTGATAATCAAGTTTAAAGCCAGAGGAAGCTGGGGGCCCAAGAGAATGGCCCAGTTGCATTTAGCTATTGCTGGAGAAGAAAGCTTGAGTCATTACAGGTGCTGCAAGGGAGAAGTAACTTGGGAGTGGTGTGGTCCAGGGGTACTTTGTGTGGGTCAGGGAACCACTCCTCTGTTGTCCACAGCACAACATTGCCAATGCTTAGCTGAGCTCCAAGATACACTAACGGATTCAGCTCTGCAGGTTGCTGTTTGTGCAACTGCAAAGGGGACTGCTGGTTTTGTTTCATTGACAGTTTTAAGCTTAAAAACGTATTATCTTTCCTTGAAATCTCTTTTAAAATTCACATTAGTTTATTTGAGCAAAGTTGTGTCAATTGAAGTTTGTTTATTTTTCCCATTGGTCGTGTTTGGCAAATTTTTTCAAAGAAAAATTTGGAATGATTTTTTTCTTATTCCATGAGGATTTAAAAGACTTGGCACTCTGATTACATGGTGCATTGATTCTATTCGTAGTGGATACTGTAAAAGTGCTTCAAAGGCTCAACAAATATCAAGTCATAGACTCAATGTAAAAATCAAACCAATGGGCCTCCAACATACAGTCTTAACTGGCTCTCCATACTGTAACATGCAGAAGATGACTTTATTCATTGTAGAAATTAGGGTATCTGAACCTTTTACGTCAATTTAATAGTATCTTGTTATGATTGAGCCCAATGATCAATCCCTACAATAACAACATACCTTAATAACAACATTTAATTACAACAGTTGAAGTTGTCAAGAGTTGTTAATCTTCCTTGTCAAAGGAATCCTGATACCACGGTATGCTTCCCAGGTTGCGGACAGGTTTACCACAACCTTCAGAAACCTGCCCACCTTGACAAAAATAGCAATCCAAGGGAAAGTTGTATTTGGAGAAGGAATTTAAATAGCAAATCCAGCAGCACTTTAAGAGCATGTTGGTCACTACCTACCATGTTTCCAATCCCAAGGCACTTGTCAGGAATCAGAGGGCAAGCATGAAATTTCAGTTCCACATGCCTCTCATTTGGTCCCTTGTCATGCAGGTTTGCTCAGTATTTGATATTGACATTTCAGCTGATGGCCTCACCATTTAGGACTGAGATAAGGAGAAATTTCTTCACCTAAAGGGTTTTATACAATTGAAGTTCTCAACCTTGGGGATCCATGGATGCTCATTCATTGGGTATATTCAAGATTGAGGTTTTGGATTGTTAACAGATTCGGGGGATATGAGAATAGATAGGGAAGCTGGAGTTGAGATGGAAAAGCAACTGTGATCTTAATGAATGTTAGAGCAGGCTTATTTTCTGCCATTCAATCATCTTTCTATCTCATCAGCCACATTCCTCAATCATTTAATGTGCCATTATTTTTCCATAAATTTTTTATTGTACTGAATCGATTTTTTTTTTATATTCTTCATTGATCGCATCCATTACTCCTAAGTGCCCTCTGTTATCTATTCCAGGAATTCTCTATGGTTGATCAAGCATTACCTGCCCTTGAGAAATTTAGTAATTTTGATATGTGATAAACTTCAGTAATTTACCAAGAACTGAAGTAAAGTTAGCTGGCTTCGGTTATCCTCCATTCCTCTGACACTATTTTTCATAAGAATTTTGAAAAATCTTTATTAGCCTTCACTATTTCACCCAGAGTTTCCCTCAAAATCCTTCAACGTAAACCAGCAGATCCTGGTAATTTACCTACTGTGAGCTGTGATAACGTCTTATGACTATCTTTTTAAATAATAATCTTCACTGAGGCAGACTACTTATTCAATGTCTGTCATTATCTCGCATTCAACTACAAGCTTCACGCTTTACTACAAACTCTTATTGGGTCTACTCCTGCCTTGTATATCTTCTTACTTATATTATTTCTGTAGAATTTTTTTTATTCTTCATGATTTTAGCTCATTTTCTCTATGTTACCATCATTTTCTACCCCCAAAAGGTTTCAAGAATAGGAGTAACTAATTAAATTCAGGTTGATCTCATTGTATGCAAATTCTGTTTTTTTCTCTCAGTAGAAAAGTACACAATTGCTCCTTGATGTATTTTATACTGTTTCCTTCAACAGCCTTGCTAAATTATTTCATGAATATTGTGCTTTACACAAAATGCCATTTCTCTATTTTGATTATCAGTTTTTCAAACTATGAGCTACTTACCACTCTGAGTATAACCATTTTCCTTTTCTGATCTTGGAAACATCTGTTAGGTCACCTTGAAGTTTTCTCTTTATCTGTCTTCTGCTGCTTTGTGCGCAGACCATTTTAATTACCTATCTGCTCTTTCAACAAACAGAGGAAAGTTGGAAGTTAGTGGTTAGACAACTCATCAGGCTTTAGATGACTTGAAGCCAGTCCTTTGAAACTTAGAATTGTACTGTAAATTATTTTGAAGAACATTCTCTGTCTATGTCCATTACTGCAAAGTCAATTGATATTGAAGAAATTCTCAGCAACAGCATAAATTACTAAAGACATTTTGGTAGTGAATTTCCAATAAGTTATCTGAGTTATACACAAAAGCATACAGTGCACTTCAGTATTAATTAGTGTCATTTAAGATATCAGTCTTCTATGAACGAGACTTGGAAAAAATTGTTCAAAATATCGTGGTTTTCCAATCCAGCAATTTGAAAATGTAATTTAAAATTAATTGAAGATCTAAGCTTCAATTTTCTATGCACGTTTTCAGTGTTCATTGAAATATTGACTACTGTACTGGGGAGATCTTTCCTACTGTTCAAAATCGTCGAATGGAATCGTTCCAGTCCACCTAAGAGGGCAGGAGGGACCTCAGTTTAATGTTTCATCCAAAATATGTCTCCCTCAACAGTGCAGTACTCCCTCAGTATTACAGTGGAGGTACAGCCTAAATTCTGTACTGAAGTCACTGAACTGTAACTTAAACTCATAACTTTATGATTCAAACTGCCACAAAAACATGGCTGATACTAATGACAGATTAAAGAGATTCGACACTTGTGAAGCCACAAACGTTTCTTGTAAATAGTTTAATAAATAGGCTGTACATCCTTCCAAAAGGAAACAGAGAGACAGGACATCGGTTTTAATGTAATCATAATAAGGGGACCTCCAACATTGCCAGACTTGCGGAACTGAAGAATTATTTAATTGAAAAAAATTAAGTCAGTTTGTACAATGAAAGACCTGTTGATCAAGTTAATCAAATAGTGGATGCTAAAACCAAATATATGTGTGACAAACAAAAGGAATATAATGTTATAGAGTTTGCCTTTTAGTGCTGTCACAGATTTCACTTCTGTTTAATGATGGACATAAAATATGATTTGAGGGGATTTAGGATTGATGTTAACTGATACATTGGGTTTTTCCCTGAGATTAATGTGAAGGCATATTCATTAGAACATAGTAAAGAGCATCTCAGTCTTCATCTGGCCATTCTGTATTTGGTCTTGGATTGGTGACCTAAGACTCAGCAGCAAAAGCCATTCAGCCCAATAAGTCGACTCAGCCGTGAATGAGATGGTAGTTGATCTGAAAATCTTCAACTCTACTGTCACTTCCCGCAAACATTGATTCCCTTACAGTTCAAAAGTCTGTCTATCTCATCCTTGAATATGCTTAATCACCCAGCCTCAACAGCCCTCTGCAGAATGGAATTCCACAGACTCGCAACCACCTGAAAGAAGAAATTCCTACTCACCTCTGTTTTAAATGTGCGACCCTTTATTATTCAATTATGCCCTCCTGGTCCTAGACTCTCCCACAAGGGAAAACAACCTCTTCACATTCACTCTGTCAAGTTCCCTAAGAATCTTACATTTTGTTAATGTTACTTCTCATTTTTCTAAACTCCAACGAGTACAGGCCCAATCTACTCGATCTCTCCTCATAAGACAATCCCTCCAAACCCAGTGTCAGTGTGGTGAATCTTCTCTGGACAGCCTCCAATGCCAGTATATCTTTCCTTAGGTAAGAGAACCAAAACTCTTCATAGTATTCCAGCTGTGATCTGACTAGTACCTTGTATAGTTTTAGCAAGACCTCCCTAAAATTATACTCCATTCCTTTGAAATGAAGACCAACATTGCATTTGCCTTTCCTATTATTTGCTTAACTTGGATGGTAGCTTTTTGTGTGTCATGGATGAGGACTCCCAAATCTCTGTTTCATAGCTTTTTGAAGTCTTTCTTCATTTAAATAATAATCAGCTCATCTATTCTTCCTGCCAAAGTTCATAACCTCACATTTTCTCACATTATATTCCACCTGCCAAGTTTTTGCCCACTCAAATTGTTTGTATTCCACTGCAGACTCTGTGTCATCCTCACGACTTGCCTTCCCACCTATTTTCAAAATAAACCTTTATTTCCAATACATTTAATAAATGATCAATAATTAAGAATAAACAGAATGGATATATTTTCATACTCTCAGCTTATGTTAGCAATGAGCACTAAATATAGTTTGAATTGCTTTAGGATCAATATAAATTTCTGTTTACCTCTGCTATATGAAATTATGTTACAATTATGTCACAATGCAGGAAAATAAACACTTATTATGTGCATTGGCATTGGAGTTTATATCATGGCAATGGTCTTCTGCATGTTGAAAGCAACAACAATAATGTGCTCTGAAATGGAGTGTGCTCTGTGGAGTTAACAGGCTTTAATATTCCCTCTGCAGGTACGTCTCAGTCCAGTCCTGTAGATGTATCTCCTTCAGGTTCTCCGGGTGGTTCCCATTATGACAGTGACTCTGACATGGCATTCAGCGTTAATAGATCCTCCTCTGCATCTGAATCATCACTTGGTAAGGAAATACATTAGACTGTTTGCATGAAAACACTAAGCCAAGTTTTCTGAAGCAAAAACAAAAATTGCTGGAGAAATTCAGCAGGTCTGGCAGCATCTGTGAGACGAAAGCAGGGTTAATGTTTCATGTCTGTTGACTCTTCATCTTTTGCTTTACTTAAGCCAAGTTTTCTGTTATTGAGAAACATGAGATTTCAGTGTAGGTGTTTGAATTAATTAGGTGGTATTGGGAACAGATTGAACATGTGTGTGTTATTTCATACTTGGACAGGTTTCAATTTCAGCCCTGACAGATGGAAGAAACCTTATTATGCACCAGTTGTAAGGTCCTATTCAAAATAATTTTGGTTGGTCTCAATTCGTGTCCTAACGAGCACAGTTCCATAGCACCATATGTCATTCTATACGCTTGAGCTGCAACACTCAAATAACAGAAAAATCATTGCTGGAGGAAAAGGAAAAATTCACACTGATGAACTAGAAGGAACTCTTTCAGGGTTAAGGTTAAACACATTATTGGAATTGAGTGGAGGGAATTTCAGGTTGGTTGGTGGTTGGTAAAATGAACTGTGAAGATATGCCCCATATCCCAGTACGGAAACCCTATCATTATGATGAACACAATAATTTAGCTAATTAATTTGTGACTTGGCACACTTCCAAACCACTACGCTTTGGAGACTGTGACTGTTTACCTACAATTTCAAGCAGCCTTCTAATCTTATCCACACCATCAATAACTAGTGCTGGAGTAAAGCTGATGGCCACCTCGCAGAAGTGACTGTGAATAAAGTACCTGCGTCAGGAGTGGGAGTTTATCTTCTAAATTACATCAAGAAGTCAGTATCAGAAGTGTCACGACTCCAGGTTATAGTTCAATAGGTTTATTCAAAATCACAAGCTTTCATAGCCCTGTTCCTTCGTCAGGTGAAGTGACTTCCAACCCCAGAATCTCCACATTATGACAAGTTAGTGTTTTTATCATTAACACTTCAAAGCAGTGATCTGACAGAGGTTTCCAGGATGATAAGATAACTAAGAGGTTGTTTCCACTGATTGGTGAATTAATAATGAGGGAACAAATGCAAGGAAAAACATTGTATTTTTCCAAAGGGAGGTAGAACTACATGCCTTGTTTTCAAGAGATGCAAGTTCTACCTGAGATGTACAGACTCACATGATTTTCACTGCTGGCAGGAGGTCGCTACATCCATGCACAATGTGAATCCTTCATCCTTCCACAAGAAACTTGTTAATGAGGTACCATGGGCATGTGCTGTAGATCTGCATTCAGAACTGGGCCTGCATTCAACATCCTGGATTTGGCTTTTATGATAGGAGCTTTCTAACAACCCACACCAGTATTCCTGCAGAAAAGACAGTGGTAAAATAGAAATAGGGTCACTGCACCCTTGATTACCTGGCATTGCAGAAAATGTCCCCAGGATGTAAACACCCCTCAAAAAATGGGTTAGGAATCTTGCATTCTGTTTAGCTATGCCGGCTGCAATCTATGGATGCACCATTCTTGTCTCTTTACTACTACCTTTGACTTGCACCACAAAACATTTTTCTTATAATCCCTCCTGACCTCTACCTTACCACTGACCTTTTTTCTCCTTTTCTGACTTTTTCTTTCACTTGCTCAAAATCTATTGCCTCTCAAATTTTCCAGTTTTGATGAAATATCATTCAATAAATACCTCACAACCTGTACATGCTCATGAAATACTATTAAGTATTAACTGAAGAACAGAAGTAATGAGGGAACAAATGCAAGGAACAACATTGTATTTTTCCAAAGGGAGGTAGAATTACATGCCATGTTTTCAAGAGATGCAAGTTCTACAGAACCGAAGTAATGTGTATTAACTGTTACGTATTGATATTGAGCAGGATAGCCAACACTTGAAAATTGGAGGCAACAGGTCCTCTCAAGATCCAAAGCTGACCTCCAATTGTACTGTAATATCCTTACCTCACTGTGGGGGTTTTGTTGACAAATGTTTTTGTTCTCATGCTAATTAGAATGAGCTTCAACATGGGGCATTTACACACCTGATATTTTGCTCACACCAAGCATTAAACTCAAAATGTCATTGCACATGTCATACACATGATTGATGTATGTGCTATACCACTTTGAATCAGCACATAAGGTTCAGTTTCATTTCAACTGGCTGCAGTTAACAAGTGGAGTGGCATGTCTGACCCAGACTGAGGTTCAATCCTTTATATTGCTTGCAAAAAATTTCATTTGGCCAAAGCAGTATAAAAATGTTTTCAGATTTTCCATTTTTTGGCCAAATGGGTTTGATTCTAATGCACTTTGTTATCATGTAACTGACATCACCCCAGTATGGATATGAAGATGTTGCAAATTTTTACACTTTATTTTTAAATGTGAACACAAAAGCTCTCAAGATGGCTACACTTTCACTTTTTGCATTTACGCAGTAGACAGTAGATTCTGTTGCCTGTACCTGCTAAATATGGACCTGAGTGAAAGAACTTATCAGTCATCTGTGAACTGCACATTTCCTACTGTTTAAGGATGGATCAGCAACAAAAAGGAAGTATAACATTCTGAGCGCCTTGACTTTCTGTTTCTTAATTGACAAAGATATGTTGAAATTCAGTTGGTATCAGCTAGCTGTGTAATGGATCCCTTTCACCTTTCATGATATTGTGATGGCCTGCATTGTGACCCTCCTCTGGAAAACCTCAGCATCACAGATGCTAGTCTTTAGTCAATTCGATTCACTGCACATAATATCAAGAAACAGTTGGAGACATTGGATCTTGCAAAGAGTATGGGTCTGACAACATTTCTGTAACAGTCCTGAAGACTTAAGTTTCAGAAATTGCTCCACGCCTAGCTAAGTTGTTCCAGTATAGCTACACTGGTTTCTACCCAACAATGTGGAAAATTGCGCAGTTATGCAAACACGATACAACTAATTACTGCCCCATTAGTCCACTCTGGATCATCAGAAAAATAATGGAAGGTGTTGTCAACAATGCTATCAGGCAGCTCATGCTTGACAGTAATCTGCTCGTTGATGCTCATTTTGGAAATCACCAGAGCCACTCCATTTGTGACCTTATGACTGCCTTAGTTCAAACATGGACAAGAGATCTGAGATCCAGCATTGAGGTGAGAATGACTGTTTTTGACATCAAGGCCACATTTGACAGAGTGCGGTATCAAAGAGCACTAGGAAAACTGGAGTAATTGGAAATTGCTTGACATCATCTGAGTGGCCCACTTGATTAGCACCACATCCACACTTTCAAACTTCTCATCACCAACACTCAGTTGCAGCATGTGTACCATCTACAAGGTACATTAAATTCACCAAGGTTCCTTAGAAGGTACTTTCCAATCCCACGACCACTACCATCTCGAAGGACACAGGCAGCAGATACATGGAATACCACCAACTGTATTTCCCATCCAAGCCACTCACCATCCTGACTTGGAAACATAGCGTTCCTCCTTCAGTGCCACTTAATCAAAATCCTGGAGAACCATACCTAACGGCATTGTGCATCTACCTAGACCAAATGCATTGCAGTGGTTCAAGAAGGCAGTTCACCAGCACACTCCCAAGAGCAGCTAAGGATGGGAAATAGATGTGGTCCAGCTAATGAATGAATAAAGAAATCTAACAAAGTCCTTGGCCGCTTGAAACTCTCAAGGTGTGAAATGCCATAAGACAGGATGTTTATCATCCTAATATACCGCATTATCTGAAAAGAGTTGCTGACCTTGTAACATGATCATATGGATGTGACGGCCACATCCATTGCCTGCTTTGAGGATGGAAAGAAGTTGTTGTGGAAGCAGAGATACAATCAGAAAGCCATTGAATCAGCTGCAGTCAACAAATCAAGCGCAGTAAATAAACAGCAATAACCATGAACTCAGGAATAAGATTCTCCCTAAACTGTTTAACCTCAAATTCACCTGAGGAAAACAACTTTCTTACTGAGAACTCACAGCTTTTCAAGTCCTGTCCTCCAACCGAAGTATTAGCTCATCTAAAAACTACAGGCTTGCTATGAAAGAGACACAAATAAACCCAAGTTGTAATTGTATTTTTTTTCCTTTTCGTGTGTATGTAAACTTTGTGTGAGTGGTTGTGTGTTTGACAGTTAATTTGCATCTCTAAACATCCAGGGAAATTGTTGGATACTAAATAACCTTTGTTACTTTTAAACTCACAGAAATATGTTGCTCAATTTATTTAAATTGGGATAAATCACTCTGAGGGGAAGAAAGCATAGACCCGTATATAAAATACTTTGATAACGGACAATAAGGAAACAAGTTCTGTACGTAACATTGACTTAATTCACTCAGTTCCAGAATCTAAATAATAAATTGTTAGTACAACAGTACATGTTACATTCAATTACACCTCTTTTTATATGTCTAATTGATTGCCTTTCAAAATTCTCATGCACATTGCAAAACACTCAGCCAACGAAATCTTATGTTTCTGGCCAAAGTTCTGTATGTTTTATGTGGTGAAACCATTACATAAATTGCAAATACATCTTGCACATGTCTGTCTGCTTCTACTGTAAACCTGCTTTAACAAAAGTGCACAAAAGTGCAGGTTAGCAGAAGAAGAACCACAAGTCACAGGAAATCTCCCATTTGTAACTGAAAATACTTAAAAAAGCAGCTGTTGATTTTAACAACAATTATTATCAGCAATTGACATTGCCAACAAAATTAAAATTGTGCAGAAGCATGATTCTTCTGTCTTGATTAAGCAAAGAAAGGAAACCTATATTTGTACTACTAGAGAATCCTGCTGTATGTTAGTGTGTCATTTAAAATGCTCATTGATGGCTTGTTATTTAGACAGAAATAGACACCAAGGCCAAAGGACATGCTCGATGTCATGGGAATTTTATAACAGATTATAATAACGCCAAAGTGAATTTCCTGAACGATAGCAGGTTAAAAGGAGTTCATTCAATGATGAAGGGGAGATGCATGAGTGCCATCTAAAGGACAGTCTGCAATGAGTTTTGTTTGTTGTCATCTCAGCCTTTATTCCTACTTATTTTAAGAGTTCTCTATTTTACTGAATTAACGTAGATGCATATTGTTTAATTATTACAAGAAGGTAATCCCTACTGTGGTTTGCATTGTCCTTTTGAAGACTAGCAGTATTCACTTACTGCTCACTATACTTCCAAATATTGTCATCTGCAAATTCTGAATTGTGCCCTGCACATCCAGGCAATTAATATATATCAAGAAATTGTAATAGTCCCAGTACAGACACCACCTCAGGAATAGCAGTGTGGTGTATATCTTCCTACAACCAAGAAATAATCATTCCAATTTTGTATCCATGCAGCAACTATCCCTTTTTATTCCATTACTTTCAATGTTGAAAGCCTATTGTACGGCATTTTATTGAACATCTTTTGGTAGCCCATATTCACATCAGCTACATTACCTTCATCAACCCTCATTGATATAGCATCAGAAAATGCCATCAAATTAGGGGCACGTGGTTTCTCTTTCACAAATTTGTGCTGATTTCCCTTAACAAATCTACAGTTTTCCAAGTTACTGTCAATTTTTGTCCCTGATTTGCAATTCTCCTGTTCTCTGGCACAGTATTGGAAGAGCATGCCTGTAACTTTCCTTAGATTTCATGGATGAATCCCATTCAGTAGCATTGAGTCATTAACTTTAAATATAATTAGCCTTTCTAGTATGTCTTCTTTATCAATTTGTAGACCATCCAGGATCTGAAATAACACTTCCACCACAATAACTTTGGCAGCGTTCTTCCTCCTAGGTAAAGTATTCATTTGATACCTCGGCCATGTTCACTGCTGCCATGCAGAAATCTCCTTTTTTTGTTGCTAAACAATCCCAACAATTTCTTACTAGCCTTCTACAATTCACATTCTCAAAGAAGATGTTTAGTTTACCTTATGTAGTAGCTACAGGAGGTTTTAGGACAACTTTTAGTAATCATATACAAATTAAAATAAATAGATGATCTGCATGTTCCAGGTAGCTTTACATTAAGCATCAGTTCTATATGGTAAGGTGGGATTGCTTTTCTTGGCAGGGGAAAGTTTAAAGGAGAGTTGATGGAGATTTACAAAGCTATGAGAGGTCTGAAGAGAGTATTAAAAAAACCTATTCCTATTGGTGAAAAAATCAAAAATAAGAGGGAACAGATTTAAGGTAATTGGCAAAAAAAAGGCAATGGTGACATGAGAAAACATGCCGTGTCATGCAGAATGTGATTGGGATCTGGAATGCCAATGCTTGAGAGTTTATAGGAGGTAAATTAAACCAAGGCACCTAAGACGAAATTGGAGTATTATCTGAAGTGAATAGTAAGAACATGCAGAGAAGTAAACCAGGGTAAGTTGCTCCTTCAGAAACACAGCACAGTAATTATGCAATGAATGGCTGCCTTCTGTGCTGTAGCCACTCTGTGATAAGTTACAAATTATTCGGTCTTATCATTTTTTTTTCAATCCTCTTTGTGCTTTAGTCCCGTTAACCCCACTAACTGGATTCTACAGTACTAGAAGTTAGCTCACAATAATTAGTTGTAGGCAATTAAAAAAATGCACACTGTAAAACGCTTACTTCAACCTATTACTGTAATGTAAGAAATTGCATTATGAATGGGTGCTGTATGTTGACTTAAACATACAAGGTAGGTTCTTGGATTAACTAGCTTTTGTTGATTTCTTCCTTTAATTCTTAGTAACCAACAGTGTACATTATTTTTCATAAATATTTGCATCATTCTTAGATAAGGAATGATATTTGGCAGCAGTACACTGTGTTGTCAAAAAACTGTGTATGAGCATTCTTAAAGTGGAACCATGCACAGCCCAGAAACAAAAAACGGAACAAGAGTCATAACCATAATCATAAGATGAGGTGACAGTCACGAAATATCTTAAGTCAGTTGCACGTTTCAGAATTTTGCAATGTTTAAATACAACAGAATAAAACAATTTAACTCACTTAATGGTCACATATACATGAATTTTTATGTTAAGAAATTACACAGGTCTGAAACAGCGTGACCAGTATGACCATTTGTTTGCAGTATTTTAATTCACAATATTTTTGCTATTTAGAAATGTAATAGATGTTACAATTTATAAAATAGAAGACTTTCAAGTTGAATCTTTCTTTTATTTGTAATATCAATGAGAGTGTAATTTCTTTTGTCTGTTAAACTTTTGCAAACTGCCTTTTTGGTCGGCAATGTACACCATATACTAAGGATACATGCTATTCAGTGTTATTTTGTTGTCTGTTTTGGGATGTTAATTGATGCTTTTCCTGTTTTCCACAGTGACTGCACCCAGCTCTCCCCTGAGCCCTCAGTTCTCCCCAAGTTTCTCTCCGCCTGAACCACCAAGTAGCAAAAATGGAGAATGCACCGTCTGCTTCGACAGTGAAGTTGATACTGTTATTTACACCTGTGGACATATGTGTCTCTGTTACGACTGTGGTCTTAAGTTGAAGAAGCAGATCAATGCCTGCTGTCCCATCTGTAGGCGAGTTATAAAGGATGTCATTAAGATATACCGTCCATGAGATATTTGGCTCCTATGAGGACTGTTTCTCAATCCACACTATAGTTTTTAAAAAAAAGTAGAGTTTTTATGGATATGGAAAGCTTCTATTGCTCACTTTAATTTCAGTTATATACACTAAGTGTGGCTGTATTCTTTGTCATTTAACTTAGTTTCTCTATCTCTTTATTTGTCTTCCCCCTTTCTGTCTCTGTTCCTGCTGTCTGCAGATACTTGCTGGCAGGAAACTGGGATGGCTGCACACAGTTCCACCTGTAGAAACAGAGCCACTTGATAATTAACAAGTATTTCTCAAGCAGAGAAATTTGGAGACCGTCTCGTAGCCAGGCTGAATACAGGTTAATTAATCTAGCTAAAATTAAGCTGTTCAGTTGAAGAGCAATATTCTTCTGATTTCTTTTGCCGTTCTGTCATTGCTCCAAGAAAAATACTAGTCATCGACAAAGACCAAATAATTTGAGAAAGAAAGATATTCTGTCAGGCTATCTCAAGGTCACATCTATGACAATATTTCTAATGACTTACAATTAGTAGGTTATTTTCCACAGGCAGTTATCTGTTGGTCTGCAGGGGTCAGTAATGGAATTCTCTCCACATATTCTCCACAAAGACTGATATTATTGCATCTGCTTCATGCACAACAGCCTGTGAAGTTATTTAGAGAGATCTCAATTGCCACATTCAATTAAGACATCATAGTTGCCTTTAAAGTACATTTTAAATTTAATCTGGAGATAATGTACATATTTCTAACAGATTAGTTCGTGTCTAATTGCTGTTGTGTTGTGGATGCGACGTGCATGCCAAAATTGATAGCTGGTGAAGGACCCCCAAATTGAGAGCTATTTTGTTTAAGTTTTCTAAAACATCAAGCAGTGACTTTGCTGAAGGAATTGGGGAGCTTGATGGGTTCAATATAATGACTGGAAGTTGTAGTATCCCTTTTCGGCACAAATTCAATAACAATAAAATGTAAACGCATAACAGTGACTGTAAACAGGCCCTTTTATTCAAAAAAAATCTTGTTTTATTACTTGTTTAAAAATTGGTCCTTTTTTGTTCATCTGCTGATCCGGTCATCTCACAAGTTTTTGGTTCATTACCAGCCGTTTCAGTCATACCCCTCTGTAAAAACAGCTTAAGAATTTCAACTTGTCATTCTTGATTGAGATCTGCTTCCCTGTAATCCATGAGTCAGGACATAGTAGTCCATTCCATGACATTGAAAAAAACAGAAAAGAGTGAGGGTGAGGAGAGGAAGTCCCAAGAGAAGCTTGGCTCCATTAATCAAATTTTAAATTGATTCATATGTTTCAGAGTCTTGGCTAACATGCCAGCAAAGAGATATTGCAACTTTAAAATGGCTTTAACAAGTAGAAGTTTTATGCTGGATTTTTTTCTGTGGTGATTCAATGCTACAGGTGCCTTACATAGGAAGGGTGATGCACTTTCTGATTCCCCGTGAACTTTGACTGCCACTATTATAGATTCACTGACTAATGGCAAAGTAGTTTTATAGGACTCACGTGACAACCACAAAAAATATTTTCCTTTTGATAATGGAGTGAAAATGGTATCTAACACAAATATATTTAATATCTTGCCTAATTTGCTGACTTTGTACAAAAATAGTATATAGTTTCGTTAGAGTATTGTTTCAATATTGAAGATGATGGCTCATACTACAAATGTCAACAGACACTTTGTACAAACTTTGCTCGCAATATATAGTGTAAACATTATAATTTTTTTTGCACTTATATGTTTTTTGTTGTCCAGGATTTGAGTGTCTGTGTGCGTGTGCTTGCACTGTGACTGAAAAGATTAATAGATGAGTTCCAAAAGAGGAAATGAGACCCAAATTTGAAATTAAAGGTTTGAGTGTACCTTTCACAAGGCCTAACAGGATTGACAATCAGAACGGGCAGAACGCCTCTTTAAATAGTTCATAACAAGATTTGGTAACACATTCTTTCAAGGAGATATGAACAAGTGTCCAATAAATCTTTGAATAATTTATCAAACTCAAATTAATATTTCACTATATAAATTAATTGTCTTTTACTCTTCATTTGCTTTTGTTTTCTACTCAATTTTTAATTCTTCTGTTCCATCCCAACATCCTTTATCCATCCAATATTACTCTCAACTTTGTAATTATCTTTTTGACCGTTCAAGTTCAATATATCTTTCCATTATAGTCTCGGCTTATTTATATGTGTCCATAGACTATTGAATTTGTAGAGCACCTGATCCTGCCCTTGACCTGTTAAAGGTTTCTATGGACAAAATCCTGTGGAAGCGACAAGGTTTTCGTCTGCAGACTGGAGAACAGCTAGGATTTCTCTGTCTTCTCTTTTCAGGAAAACCATCCAGTCTGGCACTTAACAGAGCAGAGCCGGGCTTTTCCCTGAGATCAAAGACCTCAGGGGTGGATGGCCTGCTTGCCAAGAACTGCTGGCCAATCAGATTCCAGCAATCCTATTGAACTCTGCTGTCTAGTCCAACCATCCAAGGATTGTCGCTGGACCTCTGGGTAGATGTGAGTGATGGCAAGTGATGGTTTGGGATTGGGGTAGTCAGCATCAAATGCAGGGAAGAGACTCCCTACTTACTGATGTCACATATCCCAATCAGCCATTGTGCACCTTTGAATGAAGTGAATAATGGTGAGTCTGCAGTCAGACAAACGTGCCTGGGCTTATTTGTCATACTCCCAGCACAGCAATCCCATCTCCCACTCCCTCACAACACCACCACTAGCTGCTTGGTTAATATCAGCAATTTTTTTTTTCTTTATTCATTCACGGGTCATGAAGTGTCGCTAGCTAGGCAGCATTTATTGCCCATCCCTAATTGCCCACAGGGTAGCTAAGAGTCAACCACATTGCTGTGGGTTTGGAGCCACAAGTAGGCCAGACCAGGTAAGGATGGCAGTTTCCTTCCCTAAAGGGCATTAGTGAACCAAATGGCTTTTTCCCGACAATCGACAATGTGTTCATGGTCATCTTTAGATTTGGAATCCCAGATATTCATTGAATTCAAGTTCCATATCTGCCATGGCAGGATTTGAACCCAGGTCCCCAGAATATTAGCTTTGTCTCTGGATTAACAGTCCAGCGATAATACCACTAGGCCATTGCCTCTCCATGGTGCAGTTAGGTGACAATGGGGCAGAATGGCCCATATTTGGATGTAACTAGAGTGAAGCTGAGAGGATAGATTGAAATTATCCATTGCTACCAAACCTGGCATAGCAGAGGGCACAAAGTCCTGTCCCATATTCTCATAGTTTTAGCTTGTTACTGCTTGGAAATAAGCAAAGGAGACCTTCCTTTAATATAGGACGTTCATAGGTTGTGAGCCGCCCCAGTAATTGCCATGGAGAGGTCATGGTGAGCTGCCTTCTTGAACCACTACAGTCCATTGAGTGTTTGTACACAAACCGTTAGGAAGGAAGTTCCAGGTTTGTGATTGAATGACAGTGAAGGAACAGCGATATAGTTCCAAATCAGAAAGGAATGTGATTTAGAGAGAAACTTGCAGCTGATTGTGTTAACCAAGTCCTTCTACGTCGTAGAAGTTATGGGTTTGGAAGATGTTGTCAAAGAGGGCTTGGTGAGTTAGATCAAATATAATATCAATATATCAAAAATAAATCAAACTTTACTTCAATGCATGGGGAAGTCTTTAAACAGTGTGTAGAAAGCATCTGCCTAAAAGCATGCACCAGAGAGGTAGATAATGAGATGTATCACATTGAGGTGTTGGCACTCTGAGAAATGAGATAAAACCCCAGTATTTTGGGTTTAGTGTACAGAAAGCAAAGGAACAGGGAATATTGCAGTGACTCAACACCAATATGAAGAACGTGTTCATTGTTTTTACCAGATTTTAAAGAATTAAGGACAGAAAATGTTTTTGAATAGCCCTGTCATAACCTCAAACTGTGAATCAGTTGGGGCATCCTATGAAGTCTTTTGAAATGTAGTAATAGTTGTAATGTAGGAAATATGTTAATTTGTGTAGTGAAAGGTTGTGCAGACAATGGGATAAAACCAGATACGATGTCTTTGATGGTATTGGCTAAGGATTGGCTAAATATTGGCCAGGGCACCAGAAGAAATCCCTTGCTCTTCTTCCAATAGTGCCCTGGGGTGTTTTTCATTCATCTGAAAGGAAAGACTGGACATTGGTTTAATAAATCATCTGAAAAGAAGCACTCCAACATTACTGTACTGAAGGACTGGTCTATATTATGGACCGAATATAATTCTGGTGGTGGTTCACATAAAATGGTGAGACTGCCTGCACTTGCTGGGCTCATCCCATTGCAATTGAAAGTCCAAGGCAGGATCCTTCATTATTCCCCAAAACCAGGTCCTGTCTCAGAGAGCTGCCAGCTAACTGGAGGGATGGCAGATTTCATGTCCCATTAATGGTGGAACACAGCTCTGAAAACAGAAGAATGAGACGAAGGCCTTTAGCATCAGAAGTAGGATCAGACCCCAATGAGGGGCTTGAGGAGACATGTGTCATTGGAAAGGAATGGCCGCACCTTAAGGAGTGCCCTCCATTTGTCATTGGATGTCCATCAAAGGCACCGACTCCCTCAAGCCAACCACCAGCCCGGCAACAAATCTTGTCAGGTTTTACTTGGAAGCCTGGTGTGAGGCATTGGCCTCTCCTGGTGCAGGTAAAATCCCATTGTCAGTGGGAGGAAAACACTTTGTGACCGAAGGGCAAATTTATTGCTTCACTCCTCCTTGGCAAAATTGTAGTAGGTGTGACGATAAGATCATAAGATATAGAAGCAGAATTAGGCCTTTCAGCCTATTGAGTCTGCTCTGCCACTGAATCATGGTTGTTACGTTTCTCAACCCACTCACCTGCTTTCTCCCTGTAACCTTCGATCCCCTTACTAATCAAGAATCCAGTCTTAAATACATTCAATTACTTGGCTTCCAGTCTTCTGTGGCAATGAATTCTACAGATTCACCACTCTCTGGCTGAAGGAATTCCTCCTCATCTCAGTTCTAAAGGGTCACTCCTTCACTCTGAGGCTGTGCCGTCAGGTCCTAGTCTCTCCCGCAAGTGGAAACATCTTCTCCATGTCCACTCTATCAAGTTCTGTCAGTATTTCATAAGTTGCAATGAGATCACCCCCCCAACCCCGCCTTTCTTCTAAACTCCGTCGAGTACAGACCTAGAGTCTTCAACTGCTCCTCATATGTGAAGCCTTTCAGCCCCTAGATCATTTTTGTAAACCTCCTTTGGACCCCCTCCAAGACCAGCACATCCTTCCTTAGACACGGGGCCCAAGACTGCTTATAATATTCCAAATCCAGTCTGACCACAGCCTTATACAACCTCAGCAGTACATCTCTGCTTTGTCTTCTTGCTCTCTTGAAATGAATGCCAACATCGCATTTGCCTTCTTAACTGTCAGCTGGAACTGCATGTTAATCTTCAGAGAATCCTGAACCAGGACTCCTTAGTCCTTTATGCTTCAGATTTCTGAAAGCTGTTCCTCATTTAGCAAATAGTCTACACCTCTGTTCTTGGTACCAGAGTCCATAACCTCCCACATTGTATTCCATCTGTCACTTCTTACCCACTCTCCTAGCTTGTCCAAGTCCTTCTGCAGCCTCCCTACCTCTTCAGGTATACATGTCCCTCCACCTATTTCTGTGCCATCTGCAAATTTAGCAACATTACCCCTCAGTTCCTTTATCCAGATTGTTAATGCATAATATAAATAATTGTGATCCCCACACTGACCTCTGAGGAACTCGACTAGTCACCAACTGCTATTGTGAAAAAGACCCCTTTATCCCCATTCTCTGCCTTCTGCTAGTCAGCCAATCCTCTATCCGTACCTGTAGGGCAGCATGGTTACTCAGTGGTTAACACTGCTACCTCACAGCACCAGGGACCTGGGTTCGAATCTACCCTTGGGTGACTGTCTGTTGAGTTTGCACGTTGTCTCTGTGGGTTTCCTTTGTATGCTCTGGTTTCCTTCCACAGTCCAAAGATGTGCAGGTTTGGTGAATTGGCCATGGGAAATGCAGGGTTCACTGCGGTAGGGTGGGTCTGGGTGGGATACTTTTCAGTGGGATGATGTGGACTTGATGGGCTGAATGGCCTACTCCCACACTGTGGGGATTTTATATGAGTAGGCGCTAAGAATGATGTCCAAATTTACAAGAATCTCCCAAATGCCATTTTTCTGCAGGAAGTAGTAAAATTTTAGCCTATTATTTAAGCCTCTTGCATTTAACATCTGCTTTCCTGTAGATTTCACCTGTAAAAGCCTGTGGCCACCCTTGTCCTTGACTGCAATTTCTTTTATTAGTGAAACTATTGACTTGTGCTAGTTTACTGTTCCATTATTAACACCGTCCACCAGTACATCACTCAAAAGTCTGTCATAGACTATGAGCCTAATGAGTTCCAGGCTCTTCAATCATTAACGTATTACAACAATCCCAATTCTGATTTCTCCCCAAATCTATACTTTTGTGTATTCCAGAGAGCAATTAGGTTTGGGCACCAGGTCTCCAGTTTAGCTCCTTACTTTGAATATTGAGATTAATTCTAGCATTGCTATTGCTGCCCTGTCAGTACATATCAGGGATCCACCTGGAATCTTCCTCGTCTATAACGCTTACTATTACTAGAAGCTTTTTTTACCCCTCAATCAATTAATACTTAGAAAAGATACACATTTTAATTCCTTGCTTTTTCGTAAACATGGTTTAAAACAAAATTGAGGCAAAGCTGGTTTGTAAGATTTTACTTGAAACTCTTCCTTTGGGTAACTGATGAATTAGATTTAAGGCATTGAGTGATACAGTCAGAAACCATAGGTAATGAGCTAGTGCCTTTGTTTTGGTGGGGGATGGGGCAGCAAACAGATCACCCCTAATTGATGTATTGTTATAGTAAGCGTTATCTTTGTCGTGTTATTACACAAGTATTACATTCAACATGTTACAGCCGATGTTGTAAACAACCAAAGAGGAATTATTAACCTTGCCACCTTAGACACGTTAACAAGTTGTGCGGTAGTTCAAAAATACACCTCACTGGTACATTAAGGATTAGATGATTAGTTTTACTTCAAGGTAAATATGCTATAAGATCATGCTTGTTCATCTTTCCTCAGATTAATGTGTTCCATGGAATAAAAGTGTAATGTTCCATGTAAATTCTGTAAAAGTGCTGCAGTGAAACCTCGCACAGGCTGACAACTAAAGATGACAGTTTTTCACTGTTGTATTTCTGCTGTCATCTGTTAACAAGGTGCACTATATACACAGTGCAACATTTTAAGCTAAGTGCAAAGGAATTGATTGTGGGGTTCATTGGACTATTTTTAAGCCTAAACTGCATTTAAGATCTTAACCCTCAAGGTTTTAAGCAGTGGCACTGCATTTCCACTGTATATGTTACTCTTTCTTGAGTTGTGTCTGTTTTTGGAAACTTTGTAAACTAGTAAAATAAATCAATCACTGGCATTAGTTTGATTTGTAAGCAGTTTTAGCATCTATTTTATGTAGGCTTAAAAGATAATGGTCCCAATTTTAACCTCCTTCTGGTGGTGCAATGAAGATTTTGCCTCATGCAGTGACATTTGGCATTATCATCTATAGAAAAGTTCTATTAATTTCCTAATGTGCAGTTAGCATTAATAAATACTAGTTACTAGTTCTTAAAATATATTTAAAGAAAAACACTGTAAAAAAATTGGATGGGTATCCAGTGAAAAGAAGTTAGATGAATGATTGTATGGAGACAGTTTTTTACTCTGTCTAGCAGTACCTGTGGCTAGTGTTTGTTTGTGTGTAGTAGATTGGACCATGCAGAGCAATAATTTACACACAGTTTGTGAGCACCTTAAAATCTCAATTGATCACAAGTTAACTGGATTGATCCACATCTTTGCATTGTCATTGCACCAAGTAAAGGTTAAAATAGTGTCCAATATCTAAGCATATTGTTTATATAGGAACTAAGGGAGACACTTTGTTTCTGGTAAAGCATGTAAGAATGCAATTGTTAACTGTGAAGGAGGATAGTAGATGTTTATTCCCTTTAAAGGATGTAACAAGTCTTTAACTCTAATTTTCCCAAACTGAATCCAAATAACTGTGACTTGTTACTTCTATCCACAAAGATCTAAATCAAAATCAAACAAGCGTCAACATAAAAACATATCTGGATTAATTAAAAATTAAGTTCCTTTTGAAATTTAAATACTTAAAGAATTAATTGAAATTGTAATGTTTCAGTAGGAGGATCAGAAACAAGTTATTACCCTCATCGCTGTTCTTTATAGGTTAATTTTCTGAAAACACTGCAAACAAATTATGTTTTGCTGCTTTTTGTAAATTATTTGCTTTAAAACACTTTGTTGATTCTGGTTCTGAATAAATACATACTGTACAGCTTCATAGTAGACTGCTTCACTATGTATACTGGGGTTTTTTCAGATGAAAATGCAGTTTTAATGCTGTTGTAAACAGTTGCATAATTGTAACATTCCTTTGTTAATGTGACCAAATGCTTCCCATGTTGCTCACACGACCAGGCTTATAAAGTCTTTTTGAGACCTATTCTGTAGTACTTAGTTTGTGTGTTATATCTTAATCAACTCATAATAAATTGCTGCTTTCTACCTACCCGAGGTTCTCTCTAAGTTTTACAGTCCCTTTAAGTTCAGGACCAGTCTGTTTGACCTATCATGCCAGACATCATAAAGATTCCCTTGACGTAAGAAGTTCAGTTTTCATCCGATTTGAATTCTGTGTAATGACACAGAGAACATAGCTGACAAAGACTGGCCCTTATTGACTAATACTTGCATGTGAAAGGAATCTTCTGAATCCAACCTATGCCCTTGGAATATCTTATTTTCATCAGCATTGTATTTTTATTTCAGATCAGGCAGCATCATGCTGTTTTGTTTTCTAAATGGAATGAGGTGTGAATTGTAATTAGATTGGTATATGACAAAAAAAACATAAATATATAATCCCATGTAAACAAAATTTTCAGTCCTAACATAGATGAAAATCACATGCTTTGTCACGAATACGCAGCCCAATTTGACCCCATAATTGTGTAAGTATGCTTCGAAATGGGTGTGGAGTACATCTGGGTAACCAAAACCATTTATTAAACTATGTACATTTTATGTAGTATAGAGAGGAATTCCTATAGACTGAATCCTTGTAGACAGTGAGTCACATGACCTGACATCATTTCCTGCGATGTCACAGGATTGATAGCTGGGTGAGATTTTCATAGTGGGTGTACATTGAACAATCATGTTAGCCTTCTCCCGACGATAGGAGTGATAGAGAATCCACATCAAGTAATGCTTCATTTTCTGAAAAGGGAAATTATACAAATGATAGAGCAACTTTCAACAAACTGCAAACACAGCCTTTTATTTAATGTCACTGCATTTTTAAGATGGAATGTTGTAAGTATGTAATGGATTTATCAGGAGCTAAAAGAGACAGATGGATCAAATGTTTCAAGTCATAGCTGTTGCTCTTCATGTTCAAGCACTGAGATTTAGTTTTAAAAATATAAACATGAACATAAACACAAGCTGTTGAATTCCACTTTCACCTTAGAAACATTTTAAATTAGTATCAGGTAAACTTTTTAATCAGTAGGGGCTGGAGCTAATCACTTTTAAGCATCACAATATATAGGAAATGAGCTCATTGACTCCCATAAAGAAATAAACGGGGATATGCAGTTAGATAACATGTGCAATCAGTAACAAACATTAAGGAATGCAGGTTTATTGCGTAGGGTTCGAAGCTGATTGCATGCTGCTACCCTATTCTAGTTCCAGATTTTGAAAAGTTTGGCCCTGATAATAATTTGGTTTATTGATGTGTAGATCATATAAATGTATTGGACTTAAATTTCAATGTTAGTAAAATCATGCCAACATGCATTGTTAAGAAAATACAGATGTGTTGTTTTATAATTTGTTTGCTTCCAAATGATGTGGTTGGGAAAGAAAGAATTCAAGAGCTTTCTCATATTAGTTAAAGAGCACATCTGACAATAAGAATGAAAATTTCATATAACCAAAACAGTAGGGCTACTCCAAAAACTAGAAAATTGAAAAGTCAGCAGACCTGGAGAGTGTTGCAGAGGTTGACGAGATAGGCTACAACCTCTAAATCTGGAATGTCATCTCCATGTAAAACAAACATGCTGGTTGAAAGTAATGCAGATATTAAATTCTGCCAAGGCATTTGCCAGACCAGATGGTGGTACATGAGAAACTGTCAAAAACCATGTTATATTCTCTCTTGATGTGATGTTGGGGGTCATAATTTACACTGCTAAATTATGCCTTCTGTCAGCAAATGAACTATCAGGCCAGCTCTTATCAGGCAGTAGATAAAACTTGAGCAGCTGCTTCAGATTTGTCTATGATCAGCTAATGTTCTGTTCTGAGGCCATGTTCTCCTTTGTATGTGGAGATGTATTCTAATACACGAGTGGTCACACCTTTTTTTGAGGAAATCCCATTTGCACTGCATTCCAGATGTAGCATCCCCCATTTTTCTTCTGGTCTCTTGTGGCACAGAAATGCCTACACCTTGTTTCCCCTCCCCTCCTTCTCTTCCCCACCATGGTCATATTATCGTCAAAACCAAATCCTTTTTGTGTTGTAATTATCACTCATCAAACATGACTTATAATGTCTATTGCAAAATATTTGTTTATTTTCTGTGGCTTCTCTAGATTCCCAATGAGAAATACTAAATGCAGAAGAGTCAGCCTGAATGATAAAGTATTTTTTTTAAAAAAACACTTCTCTAATTTTAAGTGGTTTCACCACTTCTTAAATATTCATTTAATATGTTTGTGGAAGCATTATCACTTATATTTTTTTAAAAAAACCTGACGGTGTTTTTGTACTTTGCCTTTGTCTGAGGAGGTAGAAATATCAATTACGAGAAGACATAGATTTAAAGTAAAAGGGAGAAATTCTAAGGAGATGTGAAAGACAAGTTTTCTTTACACAGCGGGTGGTAAGTGCCTAGAATGCACTGTTGACGAAGGTGCTAGAAACAGATACAATAGCAATGTTTAAGGGGCATCTTGACAGATTCTAAGAAGGCAGAGAATGGACGTCTACAAACTAAGTGTTTTTAGGTTAGAAAGGTATCATGTATGTATGCAGACTTGGTGGGCCAAAGGACCTGTTCCTGTGCTGCATTGTTCTTTATTCTAAAGGATTCCAGAGATGAGGTAAGAGTAACTGCCCTTGGCAGCAAGCCAGCATTTGACAGTGTCGCAACAAGGAGTCCTGGCAAAACTGGAATCAATGGGAATCAGAAGCAAAACTCTCTACTGGTTGAAGTCATAGCTAGCACAAAAGGAAGGTGGTTATATTTGTTGCAAGTCAGTCATCTGAGCTCCAGGGCATCATTGGAGCAATTCCTCAGGCAAATATCCTAGGCTTTCTTTCCATAATAAGGTCAGGAGTGGGATGTTCCCTGCATGATGCCCTGACATTGAGCAGCAAATACCTGGGAACACCACCTTCAAATTCCCCCTCCAAGCCATTCGCCATCCTGACTTGGAAATATATTGCTGTCCCTTCATTGTCACTGAGTCAAAATCCCAGGAATTCTCTCCCTAAGGGTCAATCAACAACATGTGGACTGCAACAGGTAAGAAGGCAACTCATCACCATCTTCTTGAGGGAGACTAGGGATGGGCACTGAATACTGGCCAGCCTATATCCCACAGGTGAATTTAAACAAAAAAAAATGGACTCCTCAAGATAATGAAGCAGTCCATGTCCAATTACAATAAAAAACAGACAATATTCAGGTTTTGGTCTTAGAGACAAAAATAACATTCATGCCAGGCAATGACACTCCAACATGAGAGAATCTAGTCTTCTTCACATTCAATAGCATACTCATAATGCCCCACTGTTAAAATCCTGGGGATTACTATTGACCAGAATCTTACCTGGCCTAGCGATTATAAATATAGTGGCAACAAAAACCGATCAGAAGCTAGGAATACTGCAGAGAGTAATTCACCTCCTGACTCCCCAAAGCCTGCCCACCGTATACAAGGCAGAAGTCAGAGGTGTGATGGAATACTTCCCATTTGTCAGGATGGATGTAGCTAGAAAAACACTCTAGAAGTTTGACACCATCCAGGGCAAAGCAGCCCACTTGATTGGCACCACTTCCACAGAAGTTCTCTCCTTACTCCACCACCAAACCTCAGTAGCAGCCATGTGTATTACCTACAAGTTGCACCGTAGAAATTCACCAATGCTGTTCAGGCAGGACCTTCCAAGCCCACAATCACTTCCATCTAGAAAGACAAGGACAGCAGATATATGAGAACAACACCACCTACAAGTACGCATGCAAGCCACTCACCATCCTGACTTAGAAATCTATCACCAATCCCTCACCGTTGCTGGGTCAAAATACTGGAACTCCCCTCCTAACAGCATTGTGGATTTACTGCAGCAAGTGGATTGCAGAGGTTCGGGGTGGCAGCTCCCAACAGATTATTGAGAGCAGCTAGGTTTGGCAATAGATGCCGATCCTGCTAGGGATACCCACGTCTTGAGTGTGAATAAAAAATATATCTGCTGCCCCACCAGCATATATGAAGAGTAGAATATAGTGAAACGTTTAACCATATTTATGCAGTGAGTAGACGTTCTATGGGTTGATTTACCACAAATTTGAGGACATATCTGTATTCTTGTATATTGGTGAGGCTGGGGTGTGAGGGGATGTGATGAGGGTCACAGAAAGACTTAAATATTCCAAATTTCTAAGTTATTTATTCTGGACCTGACCCTCCTATCTCCCAATTCACTTCCCTCACATTATCTAAATTTGATTTCATAGCATGCTAGCTGTCCTTTTTAGGGACTTTAGATACAAGGAAAGCTTAGAGAAATTGGGCTCATTCTCCTTGAAGCAGAGTTTAGGTAGTGACCTGTATTGAAGTGGTCAAAAATAAGGAACAATTTTGACAGGATACAGAAGGATATTCTGAATCCACTAGTTAGTACGTCACAAATTTTAGTGACAACAGGTGAGCAAAACAGAAGAAGTTGTGTTTGTTAGCAGTAACAAATGTTTAAGCATGAGGTAATTAGAGTAAAAGATTGATATGCTCTGCAAAGCAAAGGATGGGAGCACCAAAAAGATGGGGTAGCGCTGTGCTCAGTAGTTAGCACTGCCACCTCACAGTGCCAGGGACCTGGGTTCGATTCCACCTCCAAGTGACTGTCTCCGTGGAGTTTGTACGTTCTCCCTGTATCTGCATGGGATTCTGCCGGGTGCTCCGGTTTCCTCCCACAGTCAAAAGATATGCAGGTTAGGTAGATTGGCCATGCTAAATTGTCCTTAGTGTTCAGGGATGTGTAGTTGCAGGGAAATGCAGGTTACAGGAATATAATGAAATTTCAAAGTGTCTTACAGTCAGTAAAAGGTTGTTTCCCAGGAAGTTTGAACCAAGCTCATACAGACTGTAAACTAATTTCACAAACGTGTAGCTTCTTCGACAAAAGATAAAGTATCAATTAAATTGGTATAGCACTTTTGCACTGACTATGATCATGATGACAACAAGATCAAATTTGTCTAAAATGAATATGTCACCATCACACTTACCCAGCATATCCACAGTATTTCCTGTCAACAGACAAGAAAACATTTAACTTTTCCAACAAAACCTGCTTCCACATAATTACCACTGGAGAACACCACAGCGTGAGCGGTCGGGAGAGATTGTACACCATCTAGTGGATAGGATGAACATTGAAGGGCTTGATGGCTTTTTCTCACTTTTCCATGTCTGTTCACATGATCTGTCAAAATGTGTATTTTCGTGAAGGCTTATATTAACTCCAGCTAGTCCAATGCTGTCAGTTGTTTATTGATTCATAAATCATTATTAAATTTATCATTCTCCTTCTCAACACCCATCCTGGCTGTCACCTCAGATTTTAAATTGAAAGCAAACTATGGCAATTTTTATGAGATGCTTACAGGTGGCACCTGGTTCTGCTAAGATCTGTTTTGGATAGTTATCGCCACCAATCTTCTTTATAACACTAGTCTATGGACAATACCAAAGTGCCACAAGGTCTTTTTAAACTCATTTTGGATATAAAAACTGAAAGAACTGTAGATGCTGTAAATCAGGAACAAAAACAAAGTTGCTAGAAAAGCTCAGAGATAGTAGGAACTGCAGATGCTGGAGAAGCTGAGATAACAAGGTGTAGAGCTGGATGAACACAGCAGGCCAAGCAGCATCAGAGGAGCAGGAAAGCTGACGTTTCGGGAGGACAGCGCAGGACCAGCAAGTACATCAGGACTTCAGTGGGCTCGAGCTGAAAACTGGGGCATTAAAGGCTACATCAAAGAGACACTATCAAAATGGGGTGAGAGGCCATTGGTGGGAAAAATGGGGGCAGTATTGAGAGTCACAGGTAGACACAAACTCATTGCAGTGGAATCAAAATCTGAAGCTCACCATACCACTCAAATCCTAATACCGACAGAGCAGCATCCAAAATGGGGAGAGTAACTCTTTGAAAGGGGGCAGAAATGGCTGGAAGAGTACCTAAGAGGCTAATCTAGTAATCAAGAGCCCAGTGACTAATCAACATTGACCATCTGCCTTCAAGCAGTATGCCAACATATCTCATAACATCCGGGTTCACATCCTACTTGTACTAGAAATGTGTCAGAACATGTCCAAAAAGAAACAAAAACAGAAGTTGCTGGAAAAGATCAGCAGGTCTGGTAGCATCTGTGAAGGAAAAAACAGAGTTAATGTTTTCGGTCTTCATTTTAAGTAAGGGTCTCGGGACCCAAAACGTTAACTCTGTTTTTTCCTTCACAGATGCTGAGATGGCCTCTCACCCCCATTTTGATTGTGTCCCTTTGATGTAGCCTTTAATGTCCCAGTTTTTGGCTCGAGCCCCTGACCACTGAAGTCCTGATGTACTTGCCGGTCCTGCGCTGTCCTCATCTCAAGGCCAGAAAGCCCTGGATTTTCCATGACATTTCCCCCTTCACTTTAAGACTGCCTGGTCCCCTTCCTATTATTTAATATCTCATGTCATTCACTGACATAACAGCAAATGAGAATGCCTGTTCCATTCTTAAATTCTTTTTGAAGAAAAATCAGATAACTTGTTATCCCTTTATACCAACAACAATATGGTTCCCAATATATTCATTTTTCAAAGCTCTGTGTCAGCATTATCCTGTGAAATTATATAAATCTGTTTAAAAGACTTCTCTGCATTTGGGAAAACAAATAGATCAGCGATTTAAATCTTGCCTGTTCTATCATTAAATTTTTTTTCAAGCTTGTGTTTACCAAGAACATTAACCAACGAATCACACTCCATGCCTTGTATTAGTATAATGTTAGCTTTTGGATTTGCAAGATATAAACACTTGCTGACTTCATAGCAATGATGTGTAAGCCAGATCTGTCACTTCCAGAGCTCCACTTCTGTCCTCATTATGGGCCTTCCTGATTATCAAAAAAAGCTAAGGTAATGACGAGTTCTCTTCTGGATCTCCATCCCACCGAATTGTCATGCCTGAATGACTTGGGTGAGAATTTTCTTACTATCAAAATCTTCTGATTCTGTGTTTGTGGCTAGGCTTTAAAGTTTCCAAGGTCCTCTTCTCCTGCTCTTCAGAGTCCTCCTGCTCTGTAACTCTTTAAAATTCGTCTTCTAAGGTTTTAGCCTGTCTTTGGAGTCCTTTTTTCTCCTCACCTGCCACTTTTTTGAAGTCTGACAAGGTCCTGACAGAGTCTGAAATCTTCCCCTGTCAGCTGTTACTCTCGAACTTTTTAAAAAAAATTTCAGAATCTGGATCTGGAGGTTTATTTCCTTAGTTGCCAAGATACATTATCTTGTGCTTTAAGCCAATACTTCTGACTTAAAGCACAAGATAAGCACCGTGTGTCTTTGAAAGGAACTTGCAGGTGGTGGTGTATCAATGCACTTGTTGCCCTTGTCCTTCTTTGAGAAAGTAGAGATTGTGGATTTGGAAGGTACCAAAGGGAACTGGATAGGTTTCTGCAATGCATCTTGTAAATGGAAAATATAGCTATCATTATCAATGATGAGGGAGTGCTGAAGATGGTGAGCAGGGTGCCAATCAAGTAAGATGCTTTGTCCTGGATAATGTTGAGCTTCTTGAGTGTTGCCTGACTGGCATTTGTAATATGAGCAATAGTTAGATTCTGTCTTGCTGGAAATCATCATTACCTGGCATCTGTGTGGCATGAATGATACTTGTCACTTGCATACCCAAAACTCAGTTATCCAGCTCTTACTGCATTTTGGACATGGACAGATTCAGTATCTGATGAGTTGCAAATGGTGCTGTACATTGTGTAATCATCAGTGAACATACCCGCTTTTGACGTGATGATGGAGGGAAGGTCATTAAGCAGCTGAAGATGGTTGGACCTAGGACACTGCCCTGAGGAACTTCTGCATAGCTGAGATGACTGACCTCCAACAACCACTACAAACTTTCTTTGTACTAGGTATGACTTTGACCAATGGAGAGTACTGTCCCATAAATTTGAGATTTTCTCAGCTTATTTGGATGAGCAATTTTGGGTTCAGAATAAATGTGTAAGCTGACTGTGGTGTATGTAAATAAAGGGGGGGAGCAAAAAGGGCTGTAGCAGGAGTAGAGTGTACTATATAGTGAGGGGGGATTGACACCATTCTATATAGGAAGGAACGAGGGGTCAGATGACTGTGTTGCCTGCCCATTGTCAGGGTTCAAGACAGCTGCTCAGATCTGGGAATGAACTTGCAGTGGAAAGGGTGGCTCGAATGGTCATGGTCCATGGAGATACCAAAGATGTAGGCATAATTAAGATAGGTTCTACACTGAAGGTATTAGGCAATAAATTAAAAAGCAGTACCTCCAAGGTTTATGATCCTTAGATTATGCGATTACTCTCTACCTGAGCCCTATACAAATTGGTGCAGGCTAAATTTAAATGAAGGGGCTAAGTATGTGCCAGAAAGACTAGTGTGGGATAAGTGAGTTTTGGTTTGGGGACAACTGTCTCCAATACTGGAAAACGTGGGGTGCTCTACACCTGAACCTGGGCCACTGTTCTTGCAAACCATTTTTATAGAGTCATAGAGCCCTATAACATGGAGACAGACCCTTTGGCGCAAACTGGTCTGTGCCAACCAAAATGCCCATCCATGCTCAGCACATTTCCCTGCACTTGGTCCATATCCTTCTAAACCTTTCTTATCCATGTATTTGTCCAAATGCCTTTTAAATGTTGTTCATGTACCCACCCGAGCCACTTCCGCTGGCTTCCGTATGCGTACCACCCTCTGTGTAAAAAATTTGCTCCTCAGGTTCCCATGTATTCTTTCCACCTTACCTTAAATTGATGCCTTCTAGTCCTCGATTCTCCAACCCTAGGAAAAACATTTAGTGCATGCACTCTATCTATGTCTCTCATGATCTCACACACTCCTATAAAATGATTCCCCCTCAGTCTCCTATGCTCTAAAGAAAAAAAGTCGTAACTTATCCAACCTCTCCCTACAACTCAGTACTTTGAGTCCTGGCAACATCCTTGTCTAATTTCTTCTGCACTCTTTCCAGTTTAATAACATCTTTCCTGTAGCGAGGTTATCAAAACTGAACACAATACTCCAAGTGTGGCCTCATCAACATCATGCATAACTGTAAGAAAACGTCCTAACTTTTATACTCAAACCCTGACTGATGAAAGCCAGTGTGCCAAAAGGCTTCTTCACTGCCCTGTCTACTTCTGACTCCACTTTCAGAGAACAATGCACCTGAACTCCAAGGTTCCTCTCTTCCACTACACTCCTTAAGGCCCTACCATTCACCATGAAACTCTTACCTGGATTTGGCTTTCCAAAATGCAACACCTCACACTTATCTATATTAAACTCAATTTGCCATTTCTTGGTTGACTTCCCAGCTGATCAAGATCCTGCTGCAATTTCTGATAACCTTCCTCACTATCCATGATACTGCCTATTTTAGTGTCATCTGCAAACTTACTAATCATACCTTGTACATTCTCATCCAAATCATCAATATAGATAACAAACAGCCAATGGGCCCAGCACCGAAGCCTGAGGCACACCACTAGTCACAGGCCTCCAGTCAGACAAGCATCCTTCCAGTATTGAGGCAGAATTGATCTAACCTTGCAGAGCAGGAACCTTATCAAAGGCCTTACTGAAATCCATATAGACGATGTCTACTGCCCTGCCCTCCTCAATCTTCCTGGTCACTTCATCAAAGAACTCTAACAAATTTGTGAGGCATGATCTCCCATGCACAAAGCTATGCTGACTACTCCTAATTAAACCCTGTCTTTCCAAATGCATGTATATCTTATCCCTCAAAATCTTCTCAGGTAACTTAACTACCATAGATGTTAAGCTTACTGGTCTATTATTCCCAGGTTTTTCTTTGCAGCCCTTCTTGAATAAGGGCACAACATTTGCTACTCTCCTGTCTTCCAGGACTTCACCCGTGGCTAACGATGATGCAAATATATCAGCCAGGGTTCCCATAATATCTTCCCTCACCTCTTGCAGGCTTCTTGGATCTATCTGGTCAGGACCAGGAGATTTATCCACCTTTGTACAGTCTGATACTTCCAGTACCTCCTGTACGATGATATTGGACTGTCCCCAAGATATCCATAAGACCATAAGACCATAAGACATAGGAGTGGAAGTAAGGCCACTTGGCCCATCGAGTCCACTCTGCCATTTAATCATGGCTGATGGGCATTTCAACTCCACTTACCCGCACTCTCCCCATAGCCCTTGATTCCTTGCGAGATCAAGAATTTATCAATCTCTGCCTTGAAGACATTCAACGTCCCGGCCTCCAATGCACTCCGTGGCAATGAATTCCATAGGCCCACCACTCTCTGGCTGAAGAAATGTCTCCTCATTTCCGTTCTAAATTGACCCCCTCTAACTCTAAGGCTGTGCCCACGGGTCCTAGTATCCCCACCTAACGGAAACAACTTCCCAGCGTCCACCCTTTCTAAGCTATGCATTATCGGGGCCAGGAGATTTATCAATTTTTAGACCTTTTAGCTTTTCTAGCACTTTCTCACCACTAACTTCCCCAAGTTCCCAAGATTTCATGTCTTTCTCCATGGTAAAGACAAAGGAGAAGTATTCATTGAGGACCTCGCCCATCTCTTGCAGTTCCACACACACATATCCACTTTGGTCCTTGAGGGGTCCTATTCTCTCTTTAGTTATTCTTTTTCCTTTAACATACTTAAAGAATCTCTTTGGATTCACCCTTATCTTCTCAGCCAAAGATATTTCATGCCTCCTGATTTCCTTCTTCAACAAAGTCCTGTATCCCTTATATACCTCCAGGGATTTCCTTGATCCCAGCTGTCTGCTCCTGAGCCATGCCTCCTTTTTTCAGGTCAAAGTCTCAATGTCTCTTGTCATCCAGGGTTCCCTACTCCTGCCAACCTTGCCCTTCATCCTCACAGGAACATATAGACCTTGAATTCTAGCTATCACACTTTTAAAGGCCTCACACTTGCCAGAGGTCCCTTTGCCTGCAAACAAACTATTCCAATCAACACCTGCAATGTCCTGTCTAATTTCATCAAAATTCACCTTGCCCCAGTTTGACTTGAACCTGTGGACCAGTTTTGTCTTTTACCATAACTATGTTAAATTAATAAAACTATGGTCATTGGTCCCAAAGTGCTCCCCCACTGTCACCTCAGTCACCTGTCCTGCCCTATTTCCCAAGTAGGTCAGGTTTTGCCCCTTCCCGAGTAGGACCCTGTATATACTGCTTTCCTGAACACATTTAACAAATTCTTCTCCACCTAAGCCCTCAACACTATGTCAATACCAGTCTATGTTTGGAAAATTAAAATCTCCCACAGTGACAACCCTATTGGTCCTGCAAGTCTTCCCAATTTCCCTGCATATTTGTTCCTCTAATTCTTGTTGACTATTTGGGGGCATATAGTACAACCCCAATTTATGTCACCATCCCCTTCTTATTTCTTAGCTCCACCCACAAAGCCTCACTGGATGGTCCCTCAGTTGTTTCAGTTCTGACTATTGCCGTGATACTCCCCTTAATCAAAAATGCAACTCCTCCTCCCTTATTTCCTCCACCTCTGTCCCACCTAAAGCACCTGACCTACTCAGGAAATAGGGCAGGACAGGTGACTGAGGTGACAGTGGGGGAGCACTTTGGGACCAATGACCATAGTTTTATTAATTTAAAATAGTTATGGTAAAAGACAAAACTGGTCCACAGGTTCAAGTCAAACTGGGGTATTGAGCTGTCAGTCCTGCCCTCCCTTGGCCATGTTTCTATAATAGCTGTAATATCCCAGTCCCACACATCTATCCACATCCTGAGTTCATCGGCCTTGCCTGTCTACCCTCTTGCATTGAATTGATGCGATTTAATCCAACAGGCATTCTTCGCTTCCTGTCCTGTTCCATCCTGACCTGTCTCTTCACCTTACTATTTCTGATTACTGTATTTCCTTCCAGCCTTGCACTTGTCTCCCTGCTGGTGAGGATCCCAAACCCTGCCAATCTAGTTTAAACTCTCCCTTGCAGCACGAGCAAATTTGCCCACCAGGATATTGGTCCCCCTCCAGTTCAAGTGCAATCCTGTCCCAGAAAAGATCCCAATGATCCAGGAATCTGAATCCCTGCACCAATTCCTTAGCCATGCATTCATCTGCCATATCCTCCTGTACTTAACCTCACTAGCACACGGCACTGGAAGTAATCTGGAGATTATCACCATCGAGGTCCTGGTTTTTAACTTTTTTCCTAGATCTCTAAACTCACTCTGCAGGACTTCGTCTCTATTTCTACCTATGTCATTTGTGCCAATGTGCACAATGACTTCTGGTTGCTCACCCTCCCCCTTGAGAACATTCTGCAGCTGCTCCGGGACTTCCCGGACCCTGGCACCTGGGAAGCAACACACCATCCTGGATTTCCATTGGTGGCCACAGAATCTCCCTGTCTGTCCCCCTAACTATCGAATCTCCTATCACTAAGGTCCTGTTTACTTTTACCCTTTCCCACCATGCCCCAAAGCCAGCTGTGGTGCTACCGACCTGGCTACTGGTGCTTTCCCTGATCAGTCATCATCCACCCCACCCTCCCAAACAGTATCCAAAACGGTATCAGAGATAGTAGGAACTGCAGATGCTGGAGAATCTGAGATAACAAGGTGTAGAGCTGGATGAACACAGCAGGCCAAGCAGCATCAGAGGAGCAGGAAGGCTGACGTTTCAGGCCTAGACCCTCCTTCAGCAAAGGTCTGAAGAAGGTCTAGGCCCGAAACGTCAGCCTTCCTGCTCCTCTGATGCTGCTTGGCCTGCTGTGTTCATTCAGCTCTACACCTTGCTATCTCCAAAACGGTATACTTGTTTTCGAGGGGAATGGCCATAGGGTATTCCTGCACTCTCTGCCTACTCCCTTTGGCTTTCCTGGTGGTCACCCAGCTACTCTCTGCCTGCACCTTAAGTGTGACCACCTCACTAAAACTCTTCTCTATGATGAGCTCAGTATATCGGATGATTGTGAGTGCATCCAGCTCCAGCTGCACTAAGGTGTGCTGCATGCTGTTCATAGCATGCCCTCCACTGCTCTTTATTCAGAGTTAGTGATCCCAGCTTGATGGTAATGTTAAGAATGGTGGTTAGAATTAGAATTACATTTTATTGTCACATGTACTGAAATACAGAAGTACACGAGTACAGTGAAAAATGTACAACGTTGCCATTCCCAGTGCCTTCTTGTACCTAGGTACAAAGTACAAAGATAAAGAAACAAATTTAAAAGTTAAACATTATAGTCCCACGTAGTATAAAGTAGAAAAATCAAGAAATAAAGTTGAAAATTCAACAGTTATTCTTAAATGCTTAGCCTGGAAGGGCTTTATTTCCTTTGGCCCGCTGTTCAGGAAACCTCGGGCTGTCCGCCCTCGCCGCTGCCACAGATGCCGGGGGGGACCCCCCTCACCGCCACATTGGATTCGTTCTTCCGCATTGCGCTTGATGTCAGACTGTCAAAGTCCCAATCCAGACCCCCAGCTGCTGCAACAAACTCTCTTCAGAAGGTAAGTTCCATTTCTCCCGTGTTTACCACCACCATGGGTGCTAAGAGACTTGGCACTGCCATGTTGGGCTCGCTCTCCCTACACGTTGTACAAACCTGCTCTCCACAGAAGGACAATGAGTTTACAGATTGTGACTGAATACAATTCTACTGCTGATGATGACCCATAGTGCTTCATGGATGCCCCATTTGGAATTGCTAGATCTGTGATAAATCAACCCATTGAACATGATGGCAATGGCCACACAGCATGATGCCAGCTATCCTTTACGTAATGATGGGACTTTGTCCCAGTAAGCAAGGTGCAGTGTCATTCTTGCTGATACTGACATGAACAAATACATCGGCAGCAGGCAGGTTGGTGAAGGTGAGGTCGTGTATTTTTTCCCTTTCTTTGGGTTCCATCAACATCTCCCATAGGTGCTGTACAAGGACTTTTTCCTACAAGATTTGACCAGCTCAGTTGATTTTGGGAACGTCCATTTTGGAGAGATGCTGAGAGGTTAAATTGCTGCTGTTGAGGTTAAAATGTAGTCTTTGAAGAGGATGAGCAGCACTAAAGAATGGCAAAGCAAGGATTTTAATTTTCTTTTACTCCAATAGTTCTAGAGGGGTAGTGATGGCAGTTAGTGAAGTGGTATGCTCCTCTTGTGAGATGTGGGAGATCAGGGACAAGTTAAAAGTCCTAACTATGTGTGCAGGAAGTACGTTCACCTGCAGCTCCTCTTAGACTGCATGGATCGATTGGAGTAGCAGTTGGACTCAGAGGAGCATAGAAAAGGCAGGAAGTTTTATGGATTGGTGTGACCACATATGGGAAACCCCTACGGTTCAGCCAGGTATAGAGGTGACCGCTAAGAGGGATAGGCAGGTAGTGTAGGAGTCCCCATGGCTATTCTGCCCTCAAACCAGTATACCGTTTTGGATACCCTTGGGGGTGTGAAGAAGATGGCCTCTTGGGGAAAGCTACAGCAATGGCCAGATTAGTGCCACTACAATTGGCTATGGTACAGCAGGGAGGGTCAAAGTGTAGGCAAGTGGTAGTGATGGAGGACTCGTAAGTCAGGGGCATGGGGACATTTGCGGCTGCAAGGAAGGCTCCAGGATGATGTGATGTCTCTTAGCAAGCACGGGCGTTCTGAAAGGGAATGGTGATCATCCAGAGGTTGGACAAAGGCAGGAAGAGAGATTAGGTCCCGAAAAGGTGGTTTAGGAAGTTAAGTAGCAAATTGAAAAGCAGAACTTCTAGGGTTGTAATCTCAGGACTACTTGCTGTGCCACATGTTAGTCAGATCAGAAATGGTAAAATAATAGCTTGAACGTATGGCAAAAGAGCTGGTGTAGGAGGGAGGGCTTCAGATATATCCAACCATTGGGATCTCTTCCAGGGCTGGTGGGAAATGTACAAGAAGCATGGGTTGCACCTAAACTGGAGGGGCACCAATACCTTTGCAGGGAGGTTTGCTAGTACCACTCAGGATGGTTTAAACTAGTGTGTTGGAGTGGAAACGAGAGCAATAAGTCAGCATGTGGCATGATTGTGTAAAGGTAGAGGTTAAGGAAATATAATAGGAAGTACATGGAATTATAATATTGTAGTTATTACAGTAACTTAGTTGAGAGAAGGGCAGGACTGGCAGTTAAACATTCCAGCATTTATATGTTTCAGGCATGATAGACAGGGATGTAAAAGGCAAAAGGGAGTTGCATAACTGAGTAAGGAGCATGTGACAGCTGTACTAAAAGAGAACATCTTGGAGGCCTCTTCCAGTGAGGCTATATGAATACACTCGAATATGAAAGGCGCAATCACTATGATGGGGTTATACTATAGGGCTGTCAAAAACTAGCTGGAGATCGAGGAATAGATATGTAAGCAGATCACTGAAAGATGAAAAAACATAAGTGTTATACTAGGTGATTTTAACTTTGCTGCTATTGACTGGGACTCATTTCGTTCCATGGGCTGAGATGGGGTATAATTTATTTTGTGCATCCAGGAGGGTTTCTTGAGATAATGTGTAGATACTCCAACTAGGGAAAAGGTCATTACAAGACCTTGTAACAGGGAATGAGCCTGGCCAGGTGATCAAAGTTTCAGTGGGAGAGCATTTTGGGAATGGTAATCATAATTCTGAAAGTTTTTAGATAGATATGGATAAGAATAAGATTGGTCTTTAGGTGAAAGTGCTAAATCGGGGCCAGGTTAATTACAACACTATTAGGCAGGAACTAGAGAAATTAGATTGGGGGCAGCTATTTGAAGGTAAACCCATAGTTGACATGTGGGAAGCTTTCAAAGGCTGGTGATCAGAGTTCAGAACCAGCATGTTCCTGTGAGGATGAAAGATAAGAATGGGAACCAGGATAATGAAAGATAATTAAAGTTTAGTCAAAAAAGAGGAAGCATATGCAAGGTTTAGGAAACTGCAATCAGACAAGGCCCTAGAGGAATACAAACAAAGCAGGAAAAAACTTAAACAAGAATTTAGGAGGATTAAAAGGGGCCATAAAATATCTTTGGCAAATAGAACTAATGAGAATTCCAAGGAGCAGGATGGTACCTAGGAAAAGGATGGATCCAATCAAGGATAAAGGAAGGAGTTTGTATGTGGAACCAGAGGAAGTGGGTGAGGTCCTTAATGAGTACTTGGCATTGGTATTCACCAAGGAGGAGGGTGACATGGATGATGGTAAGATTAGGGAAGGGTAATTTGATATTCCAGTGCATGCTGAAATTAAGGAGGTGGTGGTATTGGATGTCCCCAACATTTAAGGTGGATAAATCCTCAGGGCCTGATGGGATCTATTCCAGGATACTGAGGCAGGCATGGGAGAAGATTGCTGGGACTTGAAGATCTTTGTAAGGTGGTGTTACAGAAGATTGGAGAATAGCCAATGTCTCATAAATCTGAAGCATAACCACATAATTTTGCGTTAAATTTACCTCTCAATAAATGATGACATTGTTTGCTTTCTTAATTACTGTCTGTACCTATGTATTAGCCTTTTGTGATGGGTGCACAAAGGCTCCTAGATCTCTCTGCAGCTCAGAGCTTCGCAATCTCTCACCATTTAGATAATGATTCTTTACTGTTCTTCCTGTTAAAAGAATTTTTAAAAATCTTATTTCAATTGTGAGAGATTGCACAGCTGAGATTTGAAGGAATCAGCTGGATTTGAATTTACAATCAGATCAGCCATGATCTTATTAACAGAGCAGGCTCGAGGGACTGAATAGCCAACTCCTCCTTTGTATGCTCCTTTATTTATTTCATCCAGGGATTTATATCCTAGTCTGTTTAACATTGGAAATAAGAAAGTAGTGGAATTTGTACTGAAGGATGGAATAGAAGAACATCGACAATTGAGAGATATAGCAATTAATAGTCAGCATTATAGATGGAAATAGAAAATAGCTTGGCCAAAAATATACTTATGAATATTGCTTCTATACCCAAATGCTCCTGAGTAATAAACAGTTTGAGAGGTGGAGATAATTGTTAATTATTTCAGTAAATTAGTACTCGAATTATTTCATATTACAACCACTAGGTGGAAACCTTCTGCACCCAAATACTTGGCAAGCTTTGCTTGCATTTTATTTTGACATTGCGTGGTATTTTGGCATCCATTGTGTGGAAACTTGCTGATGTTGGAAATGATAATAATATAGCTTCATTTAGCTTCTCCAGATCCAAAATATTATTTTGAGTCGGGCGTGGTATGACCAGGGTCTCTGTGGTAGGGGATGGATAGGCAGTCTGGTACCTGTGAGGAGGTGTTTGGTTGGACGTACAACAGGAGGGAGGCTGGGAAGTGTTGAACTTTAAAGGGACTTAGTGTTCTTGTTCATGAATCATTCAAAGTTAACATAAGGTAAAGCAAGCAATTAAGAAGGTAAACAGTATGGTACCATTTAACTGCAAGAGGATTGAAGATAACTTGCTACAGTTGTACTGAGCCTCGGTGTGACTATACGTGCAATATTCTGTGCAGTTTTGATTTATTTACCCAAGCAATGTAATGCTAGTGATTGAGGGAGTGCAACAAAGGTTCATTAAACTAATTATTGGAATAAAGACACTGTCCTATGAGAAAAAAAACTAAATAGATAGGATCTATATTTTCTGGAGTTCAGAAGAGTTGTGATCTCATTCAAACAAACATACTAAATTCTTACAGGATTGACATTGTAAAGTGCACCAAGGATGTTTCCTCTGTCTGGGGCATCCAGATTCTGGAGACTGTCTCAAAGGGGCATACCAATTAGGAGGAATCTCTTCTGAGGATGGTGAATCTTTGGAATACTTTGCTCCTGAGGGATGTGCAGACTCTGTCACTGAGTATGTACATGACTGGTTGATAGATTTTTTTTACGGGCTAAAATGATCAAGGAGGTGGGGAATAGTACAGGAAAACAGTGAGTTAGACGATTAAATGGCAGATCCAATGATCCAATTAAATGGTGAAATGAGCTCAAAAGGCAAAATGGCTCATTCTTGCTCCTATTTCTTATGTTCAGGGTACATTTGGGTCATCATGCCAGTGGTGATCATCCTAACTATCCTGCTGACTGCAAAATCTAATAATCTCTCTTTCTGAAAATTTCAGCACTAGTGCCATGTAATCGTCCTGTGCAGCGTTCATTACTAAGCATTTCCAACATGGAGTTGGAATGATGTCTGCAAGTTACCATTAAAGAATCATGTATATACAACGGAAATCAAATAGAGTAACTATTTTTACATACAGAAACTAAGATTGGGACGTAGAGATAAAAGAAGAAAATAAGATTTAAAAGTTTAAAAACATTTTTTAAAAAATTACCTTGAAATTGTCTGATAATCATTCAATACTCCACACTCCCCACAATAAAATATATTTTTCAGGATTCTGTTGTTTATGAAATATATCACATCATAGTTAAAAATCCAACTATGCCTAACTGAGTAATTTTTATAGCATTTCTAACAATAATATCGGAGTGGGAAAGCTGAAATTCTCACTGTAATCACTGTAGCTTGAGGGTTATGATGTGTGGGCACGAAGTGCAGTTAAATGTAGAAGAATTGAATCATAGATTGCAACTTTGGAATTTCCATACTAACCATGTATTCTGTAGCTGTGGTCAGTTTCAGAGGTATAATGAGAGCTGGTGTCAACAGTTCATCATCAACACCCAACATAATGGTAACATCCAACCAATTCTCTTTGAGAAACAACTAGAGGTTACAGTCTTACTCCTAGGAGCATTGTAACAGCTATCAATACAGAGAGTAATTTGTATGATGTTGCTAGTCAGAATGTAACAGATATAAATAATGATTGTGACTGATGTTATTACTGGACAAGTCACATCCCAGATCGAAATCTGGTTTGATAGATTATATTTACAAAGACATCATGCTGCAGATTTAGTTTCAACAATAGAACATAATATAGAAAAAGAAAATAAAATTAAATGAGTCAAACTATTTACAGAACCCAATTTGAAAGATTTTACAAGTAGATGGTAACATTCAATCCCATTTATCCCAACATCATCGCTTTAAGGTACTCCAACATCCAGAGGGAGTTCTCTTTTCTATCGCACCTGCAGGTTTGACTTAACTGTTTCTTTGAATTCCTGGTCTTGAAAGTTTGAGCTTTTTTTTTAATTGATTAGTCTCACTACTGAGATTTAAGTTTCTTGGCTTCAAATAACCATTTCTTCGGGTCTTACACAAACACTTCTGGTCTGGTACTTTTAACTTAAACCCTTACAATGAAGCAACCTAAGGCCAACTGTTCTAAACTATCTCCTTTCTCAGGAGAAACCGTTTCATACGTCTAATTTTCATCACGAGGCTTGAAACCCCAACTTTCCAAGCTATGCATTTTCCTCTAAGCAAACAAGAACCTCATTCTTCTAAACTGAAAACTATTTAATGCTTTTCAATGTTTACTCTTCAATTGTAAAACTCTCCCAACGCAAACAAATTCCTACCATCATTCTAAGAATACCCTCTCTCATACTGGTGTACAAAAAATCATGTGTCCAGACAGAATCAGAACTGCCGATGCTAGAGTCAGACATAACACAGTCAGAGGAGCAGGAAAGCTGACGTTTCGGGTTGGGACCCTTCTTCAGAAATGGGGGAGGGGAAAGGGAGCTCTGAAATAAATAGAGAGGAGGGGTGGGGCTGGGGAAGATAGGTGAGTGCAGGTAAGCAGTGGTGGGGATTGGTCAGTGAGGTGACAGGACTGGAAATGTGGGAGAGAAGACAGACAGGTTGTATCAGGTCAAGGAGGCGGGGATGAGAGGGAGGGTTGGTCATGGGATGAGGCCGATGGTGGGGAGATTTTGAAACTAATAAAGTCCACATTGAGACCATTGGGTTGTAGGCTCTCAAGGCAGAATATGAGGTGCTACTCCTCCAGTTTCCGGGTGGCATCATTGTGACACTGGAGGAGGCCCAGGATGGACATGTTGTCCAGGGAGTGGGAGTGGAAGGAGGAGTTGAAGTGGTTTGTGACTGGAAGGTGTTGTCGTTTGTCGCGAACAGAGCGCAAAGCAGTCTCCAAGCCTCTGCTTGGTCTCACCAATGTAGAGGAGGCCACATCGGGAGCAGCAGATGCAGTAGACCACATTAGCAGATGTGCAGGTGAACCTCTGTCTGATGTGGAAGGCTTTTTTTGGGTCCTTGGATGGAGGTGAGGGGGGAGGTATAGGGCCTGGTGTAGTCAGAGGAGCAGGAAAGCTGATGTTTTGGGTCAGGACCCTTCTTCAGAAATGGGGGAGGGGGAACCCCACTAACCTCCGGATTCAACGTATCATTCTCCACCACTTCTGCCACCTGCAATCTGACCCCACAACCAAGAAATATTTCCCTCCACAATCTTATCTGCCTTCTGTAGGGACCGCTCTCTACATGACTCCCTCGTCTGCTCCATACTCTCCACTAGCCCCACCACCCTCGACACCTTTCCCTGCAACTGCAGGAAGTGCTACACCTGCCCCTACACCTCCCCCCTCACCTCCATCCAAGGACCCAAAAAAAACCTTCCACATCAGACAGAGATTCATCTGCACATCCGCTAATGTGGTCTACTGCATCCGCTGCTCACAATGTGGCGTCGTCTACATTGGTGAGACCAAGCGGAGGCTCGGAGACCGCTTTGTTGAGCACCTGTGCTCTGTTCACGACAAATGACAACACCTTCCAGTTGTGAACCACTTCAATTCCCTCTCCCCCTCCCACTCCCTGGACAACATGTCCATCCTGGGCCTCCTCCAGTGTCACAGTGACACCACCTGGAAACTGGAGGAGTAGCACCTCATATTCCTCCTTGGGACCCTACAACCCAATGGTCTCAATGTAGACTTCACAAGTTTCAAAATCTCCCCACTCCCAGCCTCATCCCATGACCAACCCTCCCTTTCATCCCTGCCTTCTTGACCTGACACAACCTGTCTGTCTTCTCTCCCACTATCTGCTCCTCCCACCTCACTGACCAATCCCCACCACTGCCTACCTGCACTCACCTATCACCATCCCACCTACCTTCCCCAGCCCCACCCCTCTCTCTATTTTGGAGCTCCTTTCCCCCTCCTCCATTTCTGAAGAAGGGTCCCGACCTGAAATGTCAGCTTTCCTGCTCCTCTGATGCTGCCTGGCCTGCTGTGTTCCTCCAGCTCCACACTGTGTTACCTATGTCTCCAGAAATATTAACAAATTATCAAACAGCCTTGTACACAGACCAAAACTCTCATGTCATGAGTTCAAAATTCAAACTCTAAAATAAATGATATGAAAATAGATATAAATGTCACACCGTTACATCACAAAATTTACAATGGGCTTCTTGGCCTACTCTTCAAGTTTGTTCTGCTTTTCCATAAGATCATGGTTTATCTGAGAGCTTAGAATTCTACATTCTCATCTGCTCACCCTAACCTTTGATTCTGTTGTCTAATAAGAATCTACCTACCTCTGACCTCAACCTATTCATCGACTACACCTCTATATTCTGAGGCAGATTTCTAAAGTCACCCAGTGCTCAGAATAAGACACTCCTCAATTACATCCTAAGAGGGGGACCCATACTTTTACAACGGCGTTTCTCACGTCGGACACCCCCAATAGAGGAAACATCATTTCAACATCAACCTTGTAAAGTCTGTTGAGGATCTTTATACACTTCATTCAACTCACCCTTCACTCTTCTCTGCTCTAATGGAAACAATCCCAGTCTGTCAAACCTTTCCTCAAAAATCAATCTACTAATCCCGGGTATCAATCTAGTAAATCTCCTTCGAATCATCTCCAATGCATTTACATCCTTTCTGAAATGAGAAAATTGTGTAGTATTCAAGATGTGGTTGCAGTACTGTCTATATAACTGAAGCATTGCCTCCTTTTATGTTCAATACCTCATTCCATTAGCCTTCTAAAATGAATGGAGTATTGAGCATATGGAATCCTTCAGCACTGACGGAAGTGATAGATTGCTCAATGGTGTGTATGGATTCAATTGAATCCAGCTACGCAATAAGATTGTTTTGATGGCAATCTGCTTTTATGGGTCCCTGCCCTATTCCTCTAGGGTGAAGAGGAAAATCTGGCATTTTATTGGGTTACTTTTCAACAGCTTGAAATGTTTTCTACTCATGAAAATTTGTTCTATACATATACTATCTCACAGGGAAAATAAATTACTAAATTGGACTAAAAACTAAGGCAGTACATTACATACTATAGAGTCATGATATTTGCCAATCAACGCTGGAAATGAAATATTCAACATATGTAACATTTTGGAAGAACAGTGAGAATGAAAAGATAGTGGGCTAACTTTGAGTATGAGATTCAATAACTACAATAATGTAAAATGATCTTGGATTGGAAGATGCAGAATCCAAATGGGTGGTGGTACAAAATAGCAAGAGGAAGATAACACTGCTAGGAATAGTCATTGGGCCCTCTAAGGACAAGGATGAATCAGGAGCTATTGAGGGCATGTCTGGAAAAAAAGACAGTACGTTAACCTTGGGTGCCTTTAATCTTCATATAGATTGGGAAAATCAAACTGGCTGAAGGGACCATGAAGAAGAATTCATAATATACTTGAGACAGCTTCCTGGAACCATGTTGTAGATCAAACCAAATATTAGGTTATTTTTGATCTTGTAACATAACAAAGCAGGTTTAATAAGTGAGCTGGGAGTAAAAAAAATCTCCTAGGAAACAGTGACATAAAATCGTTGAATTGCGTATTCAGCTTGAGAGGGAGAAACAGCTATGCTCAGCTTAAAAGGGTAATTACAAAAGAATGTCAGCTGGAGCAGACTGGGAAAGGAGTTTAACAGAAAAGACAGTTGATTGTGCTGGCAGAGTATAAGAAAATAGTTGTGAATCACAAAGATGTATTCTAGTGAGGAAGAATGAATCTAGGAAGGGGATAAACCAAACATGGTCAACTAGTGAAGTTAAGGGCACTATCAGCTTGAAGAAGAAAATGAATGACTTGGCAAAAGCTGGTCATTTCTCTTTGGAAGTGCTAGACATCCCATTGGTACCTGCAAGAGAAAGAAGGAGTCATGTGTAATCTTTATAAGTGGTGTGCAATGAATGACACTGCCAGTAGCGTTGCTATGGAATGAAGACTGACACTTACTTAGTTGGCAGGACATGGACATCTATCTCCGTAGGAGCAGTCCCAATTCTCTGTTCCAAGGTCCGACTTCTCTTGAGTAGAAGAGTGTTGGGCATCCCTCCACTGTCCTTCTACTTTATTGTGGGTTGTCTTCTCCAAGAATGAGAGAAAAAGTGAGGAATTGAGTGAGCTGAAAGTGGCTGTTGGTGCTGGTGCAGCTTGCTGAAAGGTGGTGAGGTGACCTAGACAAATCAGTAAGCAACACAGAGACTAGGATAGGGTAAGTGGTATGAGAGGTCAGGGATCTGAGTGAGGGAAGGAAGAGTGGTAAATCATAAGCCTTGGTGCGAGGTGGATGCAGCAGACAAGATAATGAACTTAGCCAAAAAAAACATAAGATTCAGCCCATTAACTAAATCTAGAGGGAAAAAAAAATGCAAGGGAAACTAATAGGGCTAAAGACAAGCAAGTCCCCGAGACCTGTTTGTTTTCATCCTAGAATATTAAAGGAAATACTAGAGTGATTATTCTGCAAAATCGTCAATGTAACACCCTTATTCAAAAAGGGTAAGGAGACAAAAAGCACAGGCAATTAAAATAGTTATCTTAATCTCTATCATTTGGAAGATGTTAGAATCTATTTTAAAGGATGAAAGAGCAAACCGTTTAGAAATACGTAATACAATTAAGCAGAGTCAGCATATGAAGGGAAAATCATACTGAAAAATTTAGTCAAATTCGTTGAGGATGCAGTATGTAGGATAGATAAAAGGGAGCCAGTAGATGTAATGCATTTGGATTTTGAAAAGGCTCTTATAAATCTACTTAAGGGTCCATGGTGTTGGTGGTAGTATCTCAGTATGGTTAGAGGATTGGCTAACTAACAAAAGACAGGTTTGAGCTAAAGGAACTATCTCAGGATAGAAACCTGTAACTATCGGATTACCACAAGGGTCATCGTTGTGGCCAAAATAATTTATAACAAACATTCATGATGTGGATGTACTATTGCCAAATGACACAAAAAATAGGTGGGAAGAGAAGTAATCAGGATGACAATTAATGGAGGCATGTAGACAAGCTAAATGAGACAGCAAAATCTTGCCAGATGAAAAATAAAGTGGGAAAATGTGAGGTTATGTAGTTTGGCAGGAAGAATTGCTAAATTTGATTTTAAATGGGAAAGGACTGCAGAAAGCTGCAGCACAGAAGGATTTTGGGGTCCTCAGGCATAAATCATAAAATGCTAGCATACAAGTTCAGCAAGGAATTGGGAAGATAATTGAAATGACGGCCTTTATTTCAATGGGAACCGTAAGAAAATTTTGTTAAAACTATACATGGCACTAGGCAGGCCACGCTTGGAATACTTGGTTCCCTTTATCGAAAGGGATTTATATGGGCATTGGAGGCAATCCAGAGAGAGTTCTCTAAATTGATTCTGGATGTGGAGGGATTTTTCTATGAGGAGAGATTAAACAGATTGGGCCTATACACTTTGGAGTTTAGGTGAATGAAGCACACAAGATTCTTAAAGGACTTGACAGGGTAGATGTGGAGAGGTTGTTTTCTCTTGGGAGGATTCTAAGACTTAGGTGTAACCTCCAGAGTATGGGATTGCCCATTTAAGACAGATGTGACAGAATTTATTTTCTTAGAGGTAGTGAATCTGTGTAATCCTTTACTGCAGAGGGCTGTTGAGGTTGGATTAAGTATATTCAAGGTTGACATAGATTATTAATCGGTAAGGACACTACGGCTTGTGGAGAAGAGACAGGAAAGTAGAGTTGAGGATTATCAGATCAACCACATTCTGATTGATTGGCAGAGCCGTCTCTGTAGGCCTACATCTGTCTTTATGTATATTGCAGATACAATAAATAAATGAATATATTTGCATCCTGACTGTTGAATTTACTGATAGCCAGGAACATTCTTGGGGCTGCTGCTGCTTCACGAAAATTAAAGTACAGTGAAATTTATCCACATTATTGAAATGAACTGACTCAGTATTGCAAGTGCAAATTTAACTCTTTTTGTAATGCAGCCACAGACAAATGCTCCTGATGCTGGTGTTTAATTATCATTCAAAACATAACCTGATATAAAGGATGATTAGAAGTCTGAACTCTCCAGTAACCAAGCCACTAACTATGTTAATAATGGCAGGTCATTTAAACAACACAGAATAGCAAAATGATGGGAAATGGTTTATGACTTAAATTATTACTCCCAAAAATTGCTGCACTGTAGTTGTTTTGAGTTCATTAGAATAAGTAATAGGATATAATCTTCAAATTTTTGGAGGCATTCTACAAGACATCATGGTAAGTTTACTCATGTGGTCAAGTAAATCTGAAGGTACACACTATAGTCTTACATGCTATAGATGGGACAATTATCTCTTGCAGTTACTTCTGAGACACTTTTCCATCAGTATTTTAAGAAACTGTCCAACATATTCAATTCTTTCATAATCTTCATGACTTGTGTGAATGAGTAAATTTTGACATTACAGAGAACATAGTGGTTCTGACCGTTCTTAATATGAAACAAGATACATTATACTAATTTTCATATGACTCGAATCTCTTTCTGTCACACACATGCCAGGCAATGACCATCTCCACTAAAAGACAGGCAATCTAACAAATGACCTTTGACATTCACTGGCAGTAACCCTGAATATCGACATCCTAGGACGTTACCACTGACCAGAAACAGAACTGGACAAGCCAAATAAGTGCATTGACTACAATAGCAGATCAGAGGTTAGGAATCCTGCAGCGAGTAACTTGCCTCCTGGCGTGCCAAAGCCTGTTAACGATCCACAGGCAGAGGTGTGACGGAATTTTTCTTACTTGTCTTGGTAAGGGCGACTCCAACAACATGGAAGAAGGAATATGTCTAGGCTTTGCCAATGATGAACACATTCCATGAAATAAATGCATCATAACTGCGCATGACAATCTGGATGAAGTAATATTTTCATGTGTACACTTAGTCTTAGGGTTCCTTCAGCTACATAAAAATATTAACCCGTTTTCATATTAGGAACACATGAACTTAGGTAAATCATTTGACCCATTGAGCCTGTTCCTCTATTCAATTAGATAGTGGGTGATCATTTACTTATAAAGCATTTCCTGCACTATCCCCATTTACCCTTGATAACTTTCATACCTAGAAATCTATCAACCTTATAGGGTAGAAAATTCCAAAGATTCAGTAAGAAGATGGTGAACGAATGCTTCCTTGTCTCAGCCCTAAATGACCTACCTCTTATTCTAAGACTCAGTCTCCTGGTTCTCAATCCCCCAGCCTGCTGTATATATCCTGTCAAGCTCTACGAAGAGGCAACTAACAAACTATACAAAATGAAAATATACTTTTTGTGTAGTTAGTATCAGAGAATTATAATTCCTCCTGATGCCTTTAAGGGACATTCCATCACAGTTCTCCATTTCAAGGTCCTGATCCTGTGCGATGTCCTGTTGAACATTTTTCTTTCTTGGTTAGTTATGATCTGACCATTGGGTAACTATTTAGCATTTCAACTTCTCCATGAAGATGAATTTTGAAGTTTGTTTTCATAGTTTCATTCTTTTCTGGGATGAGGATTCTAATATAGGTGTAATGTTCTCAATGAGTAATGGACAGATTTTTCATGATCTGTCGACATCTTGCTCTTCCATGCCGGCTTCATCTGTTCACTTCTCCCCCCATACCTAGCCTTGGGACCTGTGAAAGCAGAGGCCGAGCTTGGTACTTGTATACACATCACATGAATGTGGAATTGGGCCCCTGCCACCTTGCTTGATAAATGACCCAAATAGTGACATTATTCCCTGATCTGACACCATCACCTCATGTGCAAACATGCTCTTTAGCATACCTTCTTTCCGTTCATTCTTTTGAGGCCTGCAGTGTTTAGTGTGGTTCTGCCGAGTAACTGATGAGAGTCCAAAACGTTTTGCTGCACATAGGACAGAATACTATAAGTGACTGAGTTTTGGACAAGGATTGAGCTTTTCTCTCCTTAACTTTACTCTCTGCTTCTGATAGATGTTTGCTTTTGAAGAAGGTGACAACTTGGCACTTGGCAAAGCCAAATACTACAATTCAAGGACAGCTGCTCCCTGAACATGAAGATGATTTTTAAAATTGCCTTTGGAGTTTGTCCTTTTTTTGACTGCCATGAGAGAAGTGCAATATGGAATAGCCACCTTGGGTGTCAGCCATTCTGGCAACAGGACTAGGCTACAGCTTTTAAAACATTTAAAAGTGATTTATTGAACTCAGAAGGTTTACCTGCGTGCAGGGACTGATTTAACCATTTTTTCATCTAATTTGGCACCAGTGCAGAAGGGAGGCACCATGTTGTCATTACTGCTTTTTTGGTTCAGCCCCAAAATATCTCTAAGAATCTCATTTGCCATTGGTAAGGGAGGTTCTTTGGAAAACCAAGAAGATTCAAAATGTTCTGGAGGGCACTCAAAGATCATCTCAAGGAGTCATACAGCATGGAAACAGACCATTTGGTCCAACCAGTCCATGTGAACCATAATTCCCAAACACCATTGCTAAGCCCATATCCCTCCAAACCTTTCCGATTCATGAACCTACCAAATCTCTTAAATGTTGTAACCGTACCTGCATCCATCACTTTCTCTGGAAGCTCATTCCATACACTAACCACTGTGTTTAAAAAAAAAAGTTGCTCCTCATGTCCTTTTTAAAACTTTCTCCCCTGGGCTAAATAATATGCCCCCTTGTCTTGAAATCCCCCACCATAGGGAAAAGACACCTACCATTTTCCTTATCTATACCCCCATTCCTTCATAATCTCATGCCTAAACCTCCTACGGTCTAGATAAAAAAAATTCCCAGCCTATCCAGCCTCTCCCTATAACTCAAAACTTCCTGGTAAATCTTGTCTGAATGTTCTCCAGCTCAATATCCTGGCAACAACATGGTAAGTTTTTTCTGAACCCTCTCCAGCTTAATATCCTTTCTATAAAAGGGCGACCAGAACTGGACACAGTACTCCAGAAGAATCAATTAGCTTTGTGATTAACAAAACTCCAACTCATGTCATAGTGATAGAAACCCTGCGAGTATTCATTAGTTTGTCATAAGATTCCACAGTGTGCACTGGTTCTATTACCTAGTGACAATCTCCTGCCTTTCCCCTGTAATCCTGCACACCATTTCCGCCCAAATAATCATTCAATGCCCTCTTGAATGCCTCAAGTGAACCTGCCTTTACCACATTTCCAGGCAGCACATTACATGTCCTAATTACTCTCTGTGGCAATGTATGGTTGTGATTTTTTTTTAAAACCTGCATTGTAAGGCCTGCGATAGGGTTAGGGTTAGTCAAAGCAGTCCAACTGCTGGCTTTGCTTAACTCTGACAGCTTAATACTGTTGATTTTTCCCTCCAAATTTAAAGAATGTGGGATTTAAAACAAAAATTTCAGCTCATGACACTTTTTAAACAGACCTTATCTGACCTTCAATGGTGCTTAACTTTCTTCAATTAGTGACTGTCACATCATATCATAGAATCATAGAATGCTACAGTGTGGAATCAGGCCATTCGACCTATTAAGTCCGCACCGACCCTCAGAGCATCCCAATCAGACCCACTCCCCTACTGTATCCCTGTAACCCTGCATTTCCCATGGTTAATTCTATGACTGTAACTGCAGCATATGCATATGCAGCAGGAGTTGTATTAAACGTTTGGTGAATTGTTCAGTACCATGTTATACACTTTTTTTTCTTACGTCAGAGGAGCTAACATAAGCTTCACCACATCAGGTACAAGTACCCTGCTGGAGCCACAACCCATGCCATGTCAGCAGGTGAAATGAACTGCGGTGTGAGCTTCAGGACATAGATCCCACCGTGTCTCCCACAAATACAATGCACAAGGAATATTTAAAACAAAAGCTGCAAGTGTTTATTAATGTTCTACAAAATAAACCTTTGTAACAAAAAAAACATAGCTGCAATTTGAGACAGCGCTTCTCCAAAATTCAAATTGACAGTTTATCATTAGTAATGTTTTCTATAGAAATGGTATCTAAATTACAGACAACTGAACATAGGCCATACGTGACATCAAGGCCAAAATCCCTTCTTACTTAAATCAGTAATTATGTTGTTGTACTTGCCCATGGAAGATGTTTCCTGTCAACTTCAAGGATCAGCACAATCCATTGCTAATCACTTAATGGACAGGATGTTGCTGTTGTTCAGTGGACTTTGAGAGGTAATTCACGTTAAAACATAAAACCCTGTTCATTGTTATTTCTTATTTGTGTAAACATGCTTAACAGAATGAAGTGTGTCAGTGTTACAAAATGGAAGATTTCCACTGTGTTCTGTGATGTGAAGATCTCCATACGTGATCTAGGTTAGGTGTAATGCAAATCTCTGACAGGGCCCAAATTCAAACTTCATAACCACTCTCAACACCATTACCAACTTTCATTCCTGCCTTCCCAACAACAGTTTGCTTTTCTATTGTATCTTAAATACTGGAAAACACCCTCGGGACTTCGCACTATTAACTATTCATTCTGATCCTAGCTGAATGTGAAGTTTAAACCACTTGAAAATAATTCTAAGTAGTATTATTCTGCATGATGATTTTCATTCCTTCCTGGTTCACATTTTTCCCATTCTTTGGGCTAGTCCTTACATTTAGAACCACATCAGCAGTTGACCATATCTAATGGCAAGTTATGTTCATGGTGAGGAGTCCTAAACTTCCAACAGCGAAACACTGCACGTAGGGTAACTGTAATTGTATATGTCTAACTAACTAGGTGAAAAAACAGGTAGCAAGCTCCTACCATTTACAACATTTGACTCAAGAATTTCTTTCCACTTTTAAGTATCATCTGTGTAACAAGAATTCAGAGAGAAGCATTACGCAATTCAAATGAATAATTTGGCCTGAGTAATCCATGCGCACAGTGGGTAATAATTTATATTGCCGAGGACAGGTAATGTAAAAATTTTGTAAGCTTATAATGAAATAATATAACCTTGTACAGCAACCAGGAAAACCATTCCATTTTATTTTTTCTCCTTAATAGGATGCAGGTTCAGCTAGAATAACAATTAATTCCACATCTAAACCTTTCTACACTGAATTTTATCAGTCACTCAGATTTGTATTGAATGAGACAAAATTTTGGGAGATAATCTAATGATCATGCTGACATAAATGATATTAACGATGATCCATTTTCTCCCAAACCAGTTAGACAATGCAATTATAAAAAGACCTGCAAAGGTTACCGAGAGAAATTTGCAAGGTCCTGCATTATTCAATTTATTACAGGCCAAAACTTTCTTGGGATATGCATAAAAGATGAGCCTTTCTTTTGCTTTAGTGTATCCCAGAAAACTGTACATGATACTCAATGTAAGATGGGATTTTAGCAATCTAATATAAATTTATTACTCACCACTGTTTTGGCACTGCATGTCAGTTTTTAGATGTCAAAATGTATTATTTAATTATAGACTTCTTTCTCTTTTGCAAACTTACAAAACCAGATTTGGAAATTTCCCTGGTCAAGCTTCCATTCCCAGTAGCATTTGGCAATTTTGTCTGTTTTGTTGATGGCATCAAACCAGTGTAATTGTGAATAGATGAAACAAGTGTAGGTGAAGCATTTGAAATCAAAACTTACTCTACAATGCTTGGAGGCAATTTATTTAGATGCGTCAGACGATTGCCACTATGAGGCAAGAGAAAAGCTAACGAATAGGAATGGGTGTGGGACCAGTGTAATCTCCAGTGCTGCTTAAATATTGTATACATAATTTTTAAATATTTCTGTTATCATAACCAAATTGAAGCAATTATTTTTGCATTGTGTTTGCTTAAGCATCTTTTCTTGATGTTGCACGACAGGAGAATATTAATGTTCCCTGGTTCAAATGTGAGGTATTTTACTTCTTGCTACCTTCAAACGCATTTCAGTTTTATTAAGAGAAGTCATGTTAACAATTTTAAAAGCATGTTTCACATTTCAAGTCTCTTGCTTCAGAGTTTATGCTTGATACCAGTCAAGCCCTCTTAAAGCAATCAAGCCCAATAAATGTTTGAAGTCTACACTACGTTACATGTGATATGTTTTAGTCATTATTTTTTAAAGACCCCATGTAGTTTACATTCATGGGGAATTAACCAAACAAATAATTCAAGGAACAAGAATTAAAAGAGAAGCATTACTCAATTTAAATTTTGTTCATCATTGTTCTCAGTACACTCTTCTTTGTTAGCAGTAAACTTGTTTCAATATTAACCTACTAACAAACCCTCTTTATCATTAAAGAAAATGACCAACTAGATTGAAGTATCATCCACCCACTTATCTCATATGCCCCTTGTCTCAGAGGTATCTGAAGTGTATCAATGACATAACTGTAGAGAGTTAGATTTCTATAATCAATACATATTGTGAACTTAGATACTCTGTCATTGCATTGAAATTCATCAGCAGACTCCATATGTTACTTGTGTATAACTGATTTTCTTAATCTTTACGTGCATTATATCAGCTAAACTACTGTGTCCCTTTTGACAGAGCTGTATACTAAGGTTTCTATATTATCTACCAATGCAGAATTCTACAATATAAAGAAAAATAATACAAACAATTATGCAGAGTAATTCTTTAAGAAGGAACAACAGGGTTTTTTGGACAGAATTTACTCGTACCAGATTTACATTACATGCCTGCAACTGTTATGACCCTTTATGCTGTTGAAATTTTGCAAATCACAATAATTTGGTTATGTATTCAACAGCAACTTTAATTGGCAAAACAGAAATAAATTCTAATTTTCTTGCCAATTACAAAAACTCATTTTAGATAACTGGATTAGTGAGAATCATAGACTGAGAGTTTTGATTTTCTTTTTTTCTCTTTTTCTTCTTACTGGGCGATGCATGCTGCATTTCTGACACGACCACAGTAACTTTGTGGAGAACTGAATGGCCTTCTCAGAAGACCTTATCAATAATCCACAGAATATGGTCATGGAGGATAGACTAAGTCAAGTTGGATAACTTCTCTACTTCAACAATGTTAGTAAACTGATTTCTTTTTTAAAAAGACAGTCTTGACAGGTTGCCGTGATGCAATCTCAGCTGCTAGTCCAGTACCTTTAAACACTACTATGTGCTCAAAACAAAAGCATTTATTTGATCTTGGTGGTTGACTGGCAGATCATGACTAAATGGGGTAAACAAAAGTGTAAAATGTAATACTTACTGAAATCTTCTACTTTCTGACCATGCACTTCATGTTGTTCCAACTTAGGTTAAAGCTATACAAGGAATGTATTAAGTTGCTTTTAGAAAGCGTAAACCTATAAATTAATGAGCTAATTAAATATTATTTATGAAAAAGCATCTTGCAGTGTTAAAAAAAACTGCACTAAGAATCTTACTTCTTGATTAGATAATTAGAAGGGGCCCAGCCCTCCCATATTGGTTCGCTATTTAGGATTTTACAATACCACCATCCATTGGCATTTTTTTCAAATACTTCAAACACAGTTCCTTCCTTAAATCCAGCGGTTTCCTCGTCTCCTGCAAAATCTGCAAGAGCTACATAAAGGCATTCTTTTGAAGATTCTTCATCTTTGGACAGGTTAATGTTGATTGATGTAGCATTATTCTTCTCCTTCCCTGTTTCCAATATTTCTGCTTGTCTGTCCGTTGCCTTTGAAGGAAGGATCGGTTCTCTTCCATGTTCATGAACTTTGGATGGAACAGATCCTTTTGTTGGGAGGAACTCTTTTGAAGCTCCCTTTGCCTTAGTATCATCTTTGCTTTGTTCATGAGATGAACCTGATTTAAATCTTGGTGGAGGGATGGAAGGTTTATTTTGTCCCCAGGTGGGTTTGTTCTCAGCTGTATCTTTTTGATGAACTTTAATGTCAGCAGATTCTATGGAGGTTTTCTTTGGCAGTGGGGGTCTTCTGGGTGGCACAACTGGTCGGGGTGGACCTTCTTTGTTTGCTACAGTTGGGCCTTTTGGTTGAGGGTCATTCCCTTTCTTCTCAATTGGCTTTAAACTCTTTCCTGCTTTCTCTTCAGTGATACTTGGATCATCCCTATCATTTTGTTCATTTTCAAGGCCATTTTGTTCTCTCTGTATAACTTTCACATCACTTACCTTAGAGCTAATTCCAAAATCTTGTTTCAATTGAGGCACATTTTCTACAATTCCAGGAGAACTGCTACATGTATCTAGTGAGGTTTGATTATTTGAGTAGTTTTGATTGCCAGTAATATTCTGTGAGGAGTCCTGCTCCACCATTTTGTCTGGCAATTTTGCTCTTCTCAACTTACTTCTTAGGTTGGAGATGTCAACTTCAGATTCAGATTGACTTTCTCCTTTCACAACAGGAAATGGCTTAGGCCTCAAAAGAGGTCTTGGCTTTAGTGGGAGATTTGGGGAAGAATCCACTGACTTTTCCTCTGTATCAAGCTTTGATTTTGCTTGTCTCCCCACAGGCTTTAGATTAGACCTTGCAATTTCACCTGCTAACATCTTGGGCCCAGATTCAAGTCCTTTTGAGTGTGAAATTTTACTTGCTTCAGCAGTCAGTTTCTTGTCTCCTTTAGATGACATTTTTGGTGGCAACAGGGGTAAAATACCACCGGGTACACTGGGCTTTGGGGGAAGTACTTTTGAATGCTTATCCACCACTTCCACCTCAAACTTGCTGTTAATCTGTTCTTTCTTTAATGGGAGGACGGGCTTCTCTTTGTTAAATCTTGAAGTGTCATTATTAATAATATTTGAAGGAGAACATGACTTGGATTGAGATTCTACATTTGAGTGAGAGTTGAATTTATTGTCAGAAGATGGGCTCTTACTTGCATCCCTTCCTCGCTGCTCTTTTAGCTTGTGTTGAACAGTGGCCTCATTGTCAACATCGTTTGATTGTGGCTCTTTGGGAAGAGGTCTAGCAACAAAGGCACTATCCCCATTACTACTGCTTCCTGTAGTTCCATCTAGTTGAAGTTTTGCCAGTTCTTGTGCTAATGGTGGAAGGAAATTTGCCCTTGAAGCATTACTTGATTTTTTGTACTTGTCGATGAAAGAGGCTGGAGCCCATCCTTCCTCATCATCTATCTGAATGTACCACCAACCACTTAAGTTCTTTTCTATTACCTAAAAGAGAACAAAAAGATATTTATTCTCATTTAGAGCATAATTTAACAACACAATAAACAGGCAGCCCTAATGACATCCCTGCTCAGAAAAGTCTCGAGCAATTTGACTGAATCAAATGGAGACTAGCGTCTAAAAAGCATTGGAGGATCACAAATCTATATAAAGAAGATCCTAACCTATGTGGGAGTAAACCATTTGCTTTTATATCTTTTGTATGTAGTAATTTATCACTACTGGATCCAATTTTGTGTGCAAGTGTTTCAGATAAAGTATCATACTGTCCCAAGGACAAATTACAACCTTTACTGATGTCTATCTGGGTAGCAGTCAAGAAATGAATATTGCCCAGGCTTGATTATGGTATGAATTTATGAGGGATAAAGTTCTGAGGGCTCACCAGTGATAGCTCACTGCTGCCTTCAGGGAAGGAAAATAAAATGTGTAGGAAATGTAAGCTTTAATTTTCTATGGCTTAACCAAAAAAAGTGAAAGATGTGATGAATATAGTTTTTTTTTAACTGGGTTAATTGGTGTATTGCTCGTTGTGTTTACTGCTACATCGAATTTACTAAATTTGGTACTGCCTCCAAACAAATTGTTGAAAATATCTTGGCTGCAGATTTGGGCATCCTAAGGATTTCAGCTTATGAAGAAAACTATTTTGAAGTAGAATCCATAGTCTGAATTCTGTCTTTATTAGTTTTCTATTATCTGCGCATTTACGGTTTTCAACATTTGCCGTCACCTATCAACTATTCAATATGTGCCATAATTAGAGGGGACAGTAGCAAAACTTCTGTTCAAGGCCACCAACAATCCAGGGCCTGATGGCTTGCATTTTAGGGATTTAAAAGGACGCTGCAGAGATAATGGATACGCTGCCTGTAATTTTAGAGAATTTTTCATTTCCTGATGATATGAAAATGAAAGACTTTGACAAATTTAGTTAAGATCTTTGAGGATGTAACCAGCAAAGGTAAAAGGGAACCAGTAGATTTCTTTTATTTGGATTTCTAAAAGGCATTCGATTAGGTATTGCACAAAGCAAAAATTGAGAAGTCAACCTTTAGCGGGTAATATGTCAACATGGAAAGAAGATGGATAAGTAATATAAAATAAAGTCAAGAAAATTGGCAAACCGTAACTGGTAGTCTCAACTAGTTACAATCTCTATTAATGACTTATACGAAGGGACAGAGTGTAAAGTAGTCAAACTTGATGGCATACAAAGAATGTGGTGAGATAAGAGTTGCAAAAGGATATAGGTAAGTCAGTGAACAAAATTTGGAGATATAGCAAGAATAGAAAAACAAAACATTACTTTAATGAAGAGAGAATACAGAAAACTATGGTTAACAGAGAGATCCGGGTGTTTATGTGAATCACAAAAAAAACTGGGCAGATATTTTGTAAAAATAATTAAGATGGCAAATACTGTCCTTTGTTGCAAAGGAGTTAAGAGTATAACAGAAGGGATGTGTTGCTCCAACCATACACAACACTGATGAGACCATACCTGCAGTACTGTGTCAGTTGTGGTCTCCTTATTTAAGGAGGACTACATTTGGATTGAAGGTGGTTTAGGGAAGGTTTGCCAGGTTCCTTCTTGGGATGAAGGGTTGTCCTTTGTAGAAAGGCAGAGCAGGCTGGGTCTATACTGATTTGGAATTTTGAAGAATCAGTTATGAATTGAATAATGCTTATAAGTATCAAAAGGGGCTTATCAGGGACAGATAAAGGGAGAGGCTGGAAGGATATTTCCCTCAGGAAGTCTCAAACTGCGGGCAAAGTTTCAGAATAAGTGATCTCTCATTTAATATGGAAATTAGGAAAAATTTCTTCTGGAGGTCATCAATCTTTGGGTTCTCTCCCCAAGACAGCAGGGAAAACTATTCAATGATGCGTCAGACAATTTTTTTTTTCTTTCCGGATTTAAAGAAGAAGCCGAAAAGATGTTTAAGACCATGTTCAAACGAACCACAATATTCAATAACAGTAGGCTCAAGGAGCCGAATGGTCTACTTCTATCTCTCATTCATCCACATCAAGTATTTTTCTTTAAGAAGTGGAATATTTTCTATTTCAGACACTCAGTATGAGCAGTAGCTGACCCAGCACAGGTTATGCACAGTTACATAGAGTGTAAAACTCCTTCAGCTCACCACTTCATTTCCCACACTATCCTTCACCTTCTATCAGAGGGAGAACTTCTTCAGGAATATTTCTGTTCAAATATCATAACTTCAGTGCCAATTTTGTAGTACAGCAGAAGAGGTCCTCAGTAAATTTACCCCGTTTGTCAGTTAAAATGTACCAAGCATTACAGCTAGACCCATTTGGAACGGAGTTGAGATTGCCAAACTAGATTCCCAAAGGGCTCAGGAAAATTTCTGCCATCAGTACATTCAAGATTTTAATTTTGTGTCCTGAAGTTAAAAGTTCATTTTCCTGCAAAATATCTTTTAAACTATCATTAGAATGAGTTCACAATGGCATTCAAGTAAGTAATATTTACACAGCACTTTCATTTGCTTACCTCAACCTTTTGTCCTGCCTGAAAACTGATGCCATCAGGAATGGTTGTCTGGAAAGCAGCTATCGTGTAAAACTCTTCTTCTACTTCAGGAGGAGTTGGAGGTTTGGGGAGATTCAATCCACGTGGCTATTTATAAAATTAGAAAGAACTAAAATCATTGACTTAGTCCATGCAGATGCACTGCCCTTCACGTTTTCATATCGTCTATGGTTTATTTATAAATTAATAATTTCCCAGAAAAAGGATAGTTTGTTAGGGCACATCATAGAATCATGTGTCATAGAATCCCAACAGCGTGAAAGCAGGCCATTCAGCCCATCGACTCCACACCAACCCTCTGAAGAGCATCCCACCCAGACCCAGCCCCTACCCTATCCCTGCATATCCCACCCAAGACACTAGGGGAAATTTAGCATGGCCAATCCACCTAGCCTGCACATCTTTGAGCTGTGGAAAGAAACCAGAGCACCCGGACGGAACCCATGCAGACATGGGGAGAATGTGCAAACTCCACACAGTTGCCCGAGGCAGGAATTGAACCCAGGTCCCTGGTGCTGTGTGGCAGCAGTGCTAATCACTGAGCCACCTTGCTGCCCCAATTAAGAAATTTTAATGAAGTTATTATTGATACGTATACACATTATAAATCAACCTAAAGTATTTCAGAAAATGTAAATCCTTAAAAATGCAAATAGCTGACGAACAAATTAGTCATAAACTGTATGCACATAATCAGATTGTTTTATTGAAGTTAGGGGTGGGGGGGGGGGGGAAGGGAGGGTGTAAATGACTGTCTTCTTCCACCCCAGCCCCAACCCCAGAATGAAAAAGGAGTCAAATGTACTAATATAGCAATGGTATAGCCTCTGCCTCCTCTGGGCAGGCATTGTATTCATTGTTTAATACATGGTGCATGTTAACAAGACATCCTGAGATGACACTCAAAACAGAGTTTTAACATTCTGAAATGTTAAAAAATCTTACACCTGTTAAAGGACCCTTGTAAAAATGAGTCAGCACTGAAAGAAGCAGGGCTATACGTATCCCACAACAATTCAACAAAAATGATTATTTGAAAAAAAATCTGACTTCCTCAAGATTCAAGAGAAGTTGAGATTTTGGGAAAGGGAGAAACAGCAAATGCAACATCTTCAAAATGATATTATAACATTGTGTAAAAAGGACCATGTGGTTAATTTAAACATTCAAGACCTACAGAAGAACATCAAGACATTGTTTCAGAGATCGTAGGAACTGCAGATGCTGGAGAATCTGAGGTAACAAGGTGTAGAGCTGGATGAACACAGCAGACCCAAGGGTCTAGGCCCAAAACGTCAGCCTTCCTGCTCCTCTGATGCTGCTTGGCCTGCTGTGTTCATCCAGCTCTACACCTTGTTATCTCTTAACATCAAGACATTGTCTACTTATGTCATAGGACAGAATGAGAACGTTGGCTACAGCCCACCATTGAGTTGCATAACGTCACTGCAGCAAGAGTACTGAGGTCACAAAAGGGATGCTCTTTATGTTTATTTTAAACAGGCAAATTTGAGTATTGATATTTTTGTTTGAAAAAAATCAATAATGGGGTATGGGCTTCACTGGCTAGGCCAAGGTTTAATTTCCAACCCCACTTGCCATTAAAAAAGTAGTAACAAACGTCCATCTTGATTTGCCGCAGTCCAGTTGCTGTAGGTACACCCACAATGCTGTTAGGGAGGGCATTCAAGCATTTTGCCCCATTGCCACTGAAGCAATGGAGATTATTGTTCCAAGTCAGGTTGGTATGAGGCTTGGAGAGTAACTTGAAGGTGATGGTATTCCTATGTATCTACTGCCCTTGTCCATCTGTGTGGTTGAGGCCACAGGTTTGGAAGATTCTGTCAAAGGAGGCTGGTTAAGTGGTTACAATGCATCTTGTAGCTGGTACGCACTACTGCCACTCTGCATTGGGAAAAGGTAGTAAAAATTGAAGGAGTTAGAAAGAGTTCCAATCTGCTTTGTTCTGGATGATGATGAGCTTCTTGACTGTTGCTGCAGCTGTATTTAACCAAGCAAGTGGAGGGTATTCCACCACACTCTTTATTTGTGCGTTATAGGTGGTGGAGACACTTTGCGTCGAGAGATGAGTTACTTGCCACAGAGTTCCGAGCCTCTGCTTTTATAGCCTCAGTCTTCAAATGGTTGGTCCATTCAGTTTCTGATCAATTGGAATGAGGATTTTGATAGTGGAGGATTCAGTTATGGTAATTCTATTGAATGTCGAGGGGTGATGATCGCATTCTCTCTTGTTGGAGATGGGCCATTGCCTGATGCTTGTGTGGTGTGAATGTTATTTGTCACGCATCACTCCAAGCCTGAAAATCGTTCAGGTCTTGCTGCATTTGGACAGGGATTGCTTCAGTATCTGAGGAATTACCAACAGTGCTGAACATTGTGAAATCATCGTCAACAACATTCCCATGGCTGCCATTATCAGAGAGGGAGGTCATTGATGAAGCAGCCGAAAATGGCTGGTTCATGAGTACTGCCCTGAGAAACTCCTGCAGTGATGACCTTAAGCTGAGATGACTGACTTTGAACAATTACAACCATCTTCCTTTGTGGTAGGCATGACTCCAAAACAGCAGAGTTTATCTCCAGATTTTTATTAACTCCCAGTTTTGATGGGCTTCTTGGTCAAATGCTGCCCTGATGCCAAGGATATTCACCATTACCCCCCACCCCCGACCGACCCGTGTTCAGCCTTTTTGTCCACATTTGAACTCAAATGAGGAGGGCTGCTGAACAGGCCTGGTAGAACCCAAACTGAACATCTATGAGCAGGTTATCGGTGAGTAAGTGCCTCTTGATAGCACTGTTGATGACATCAATAGGCAATAGACAATAGACAATTGGTGCAGGAGTAGGCCATTCGGCCCTTCGAGCCAGCACCACCAATCATTATGATCATGGCTGATCATCCACATCAGTATTCTGTTCCTGCCTTATCCCCATAACGCCTAATTCCATTATCTATAAGAGCTCTATCCATCTCTTTCTTGAAAGTATCCAGAGACTTGGCCTCCACTGCCTTCTGGGGCAGAGCATTCCATATATCCACCACTCTCTGGGTGAAGAAGTTTTTCCTCAACTCTGTTCTAAATGGCCTACCCCTTATTTTTAAACTGTGTCCTCTGGTTCTGGACTCACCCATCAGCGGAAACATGCTCCCTGCCTCTAGAGAGTCCAATCCCTTAATCATCTTATACGTCTCAATGAGATCCCCTCTCATCCTTCTAAACTCAAGTGTATACAAGCCCAGTCGCTCCAATCTTTCAACATATGATAGTCCCGCCATTCAGGGAATTAACCTCATGGCCTACGCTGCACTCCCTCAATAGCAAGAATGTCCTTCCTCAAATCTGGAGACCAAAACTGCACACAATACTCCAGGTGCAGTCTCACCAGGGCCCTGTACAGCTGCAGAAGGACCTCTTTGCTCCTATACTCAATTCCTCTTGTTATGAAGGCCAGCATGCCATTAGCTTTCTTCACTGCCTGCTGTACCTGCATGCTTGCTTTCACTGACTGATGTACAAGAACACCTAGATCTTGTCGTACGTCCCCTTTACCTAACTTGACTCCATTTAGATAGTAATCTGCCTTCCTGTTCTTGCCACCAAAGTGGATAACCTCACATTTGTCCACATTAAACTGCATCTGCCATGCATCCGTCCACTCACCTAGCCTGTCCAAGTCACGCTGTATTCTCATAACATCCTCCTCACATTTCACACTGCCACCCAGCTTTGTGTCATCAGCAAATTTGCTAATATTGCTTTTAATGCCTTCATCATCTTCTGCTCTGCTGATGATTTGTGTGTGTTTTGGGGGTGGTAATTGGCATGATTGGAATCATTCTTTCTTTCGTGAGCAGAATATACTTGGGGAACTTTCCATGTTGCTTGGTGGATGCCAGTATCGAAACTGTACTGGAGCAGTACAAAAGGGTATCTCAGTACAGCTGTTAGAAAATTCTGTGCACGGTTAAATGTTAGGAGTTCAAAAACTGGTATTAGTGCAGGAATAGGAGGAACAATGGAAATTAAATAAAAATTTTTAAAATTTTGATGGTTTTTGATAAGGCGAATAGGTTGGGGTTCAGTTTTCTGGTTGGGAAGTCAGTGGCAGTGTTAATCAATTTAAAGCTTTCACTAATGTAGTGAAGCGGACAATTTCCCCTCCTTCCACTGTTTCAGCTCAGGACAGAACATACACAAATCACAAAATCACAAAACCTGCTTGCCGTATGGCTAAATGATATTTTATCCAGCAGTTAAACTTCTAAATTTGCCTTTGCACCCCCAATCCTGAAACCTTTTCAAACTTTTGTCCTGATATCCTATCATCTTCAACCTTCTCTAAGTTCCAATTTGATCAAAGTTGTGCTGTTAATATTCTATCATACAAGACATTCCACCCATCCTTATTCTGACTTAATCATTTTGGGCTAGAATTTATCAAATTTACTGGAATCAACAAACACTCATTAGACCTTCTCATCTGTCTAACTTCCATTAGCCTTTTCATAGCAAGTCATCTGGAACCTCTATGAACAAGGCAAACAACTAAGTGAATCGTTAAAGAACCAGATTAAAGAACTGTTAATGAAGAGAGGAGTCTGCACCAAAAAGTGTTATTTAGTATAGTAAATTCAATGTCAGACCAGTTATAGAGCAAAATAGAGAAGGAAACAATGACTGGAGAAGAGAAAGAGAAATCAAAAGCAATGAATATGCACTTTAAAAATAAGCCAGTATTTCAAAGCTGAAGCAAAAGACTCCACTCTCTTTAACCACTGATTTTCTAAGTCCGAGAGGTTGGTGGCAGTAATTAGATTCTCACACACTCTGAAGGGCACTTACACAGAAATGTACACGCTTCAACTTTCCGCAGCAAGTTCAGTTTGTGTTTACAGTGCCAGCACAGTAACTTCAAGTCACTGTATTTGGTGAATCATACAGTAAAACAGTAATTTTGGGAAGCCGAAAGCTAAGCAGTGCAGCATTTGTCGTGTCTCATGCTTAATCAGGTATCTGATTCTTGCCTGAAGTTGATAGCAATTTCTGAATAAATAACATGAGGACTGTGAACATCACTTTTATTTTGACAATAAGTTCCGGCCTAATGGCTTGCTCTCTCCAGATGTTTTAATTTTAAGTTCTTGTCCTGAAGAGAAGGCTTTCACCCCACACTAACTCAGCGAACATCTTCACAATTGTACCTGCTCCCTAAACACCATTGGCTTTTACAATGGCTTTATCTGAAAATTCCCTCCACCGTTCAGTATTTGCCACTGTCTTGGCCACTTCAAAGGGAACCTTTCAAAACCCAATTTTAACTAAGTTTCTGGTCACTAGCCTTAATTTGTCCTTTCCAGCTATCCCAATTTCTGTGAAGTGATTTGAGATTTTTTGTATTGAATTCTGCATGAATTCAAAATAATCATCTGATACTCACCACAGTAAGATCTCTTCGTGGAGGTGGCCTCTGTCTTGCGTTTGGTAACTCTGTATTGTTTAACAGAAAATCAATTAACTTTGTTGTACAGATAGCCAAGACACCTTTTCATCATCAACATAACCAATAGGCGATGGGGCACACCATCTTTCTTCAGATAATGCAAGTAAAATCTGATCTTTGGCAAACTTGCATTCCAAAAACCAGTTAAAATGGAAGAATGAGCCTTTAGCTTTTAGCCTTTATATTTGGCTCAAGTGAATCTGAAAAGTTCCAAAAGAAAATTGAAAAAGCACCTGAGGACAGCCAATAATAGCGTCCTGAATGACTGCAGCAATTGGTCAAAAATGAAATCAAGCATTTTGGATACTCAGATCCTTAAGAGTTCCTGTGCAATTGCAAAGCAACTCGTGTGACTGGCCCCTTGTAACTTCTGAGCACCTGGGGGATGTCAAATCATCAAAGTAACGCTAAATTGGTAAGGAATCCAGGGAGTCTCAGGGAAGTTAACACTTATTTTGGGATCTTTTTGAAGTATAAAGTAAAAGGGGCATTCCTACCACTTAATATTTCAGTTTTATAGCCACAAAATTGATTAGAAAAATTAGGGACACAACACAAATTACTAATGTCAATCGTTTCTGCAGGCTTCAACTCCACACAACACCCTGTTCAATTTTCACCTGTTCTAAAAGTGCTGAGTTATCCATAAGACTCAAAATTTGCTTTACCTTTTCCAAGAGCAACTAATGCTCTCTCAGCAGAGTACATTCATTTTTTCCTATTCAAATCTTTAATTACACTCTTTCTACATCATCCCTTCTCAACCATTAGCAATCTCTTTGTCATAGTCATAGAGATATGCAGCATGAAAACAGACTCATCCATGCCAACCAGATATCCAAATAAATCTAGTCTCATTTGCCAGCATTTGACCCATGTCCCTCTAAACCTTTCTATTTATAAACCCATCCAAAAGCCTTTTAAATTTTGTGATTGTACCAGCCTCTTCCACTTCCTCTGGCAGCTTATTCCATACACACACCACCCTCTGTGTGAAAAAGTTGCCCCTTAGGTCCCTTTTAAATCTTTCCCCTCTCACCTTAAAAGCTATGCCCTCGAGTTTTGGACTCCCCTATCCTGGGGAAAAGACCTTGTCTATTCACCGTACCCATGATCTTCATGATTTTATAAACCTCTACAAGGTCACCCTTCAGTTTCTGATGGTCCAGGAAAAATAGCCCCAGTCTGTTCAGCCTCTCCCTATAGCTCAAACCCTCCAACCCTGGCAATATTCTTGTAAATCTTTGAGTTGTGAAGCTCCAACATTTTAAGGCTTAATTAATAATACTTCAAACATGACAATTTGTTCCTTGATCCTAGCATTGGTAGTCATCAGCTAGAGTGGCGTAGATTTATTCAATTACTTCTGTACTGGAGGAAACCACAGCCAGGGATTCTGTTCTGGATTACTATGTAATTCTGCATGCTGATAGAACCACGGAGACATTGAGAAAATAGAACAAGGGAGAAAAACAAAGCAACTTGTCTCTAAATGCAAAAATAAAAGAAAGAACTATGGATATTGGAACTCAAGAACAAACACAGAAATTGCTGGAGAAACTCAGCATCAGTGGTCAGAAAGCAGACCCAACATTTCAGGTTCAGTGACCCTTTTCAATTAAGTCTGTTTTCTCTCCACAGATGCTGCTAGACCCGCTAAGTTTCTCCAGCAATCTATTCTTGTCATCCTAAACACCATTAGCTGTAATATTCAAGCATATCTTTGGTCCACAGCCGGAAGAAGCACTCAAGGTAGACTTCAAACAACATTTTCATACATTTCAAGCAAGTGGGACCTTGGTAACCTGCTTTAGAATTTATTCACTGCTAATGAAGTAGCAGGACCAAAACGCCAAGGTTTCAAACATAAACTCAAGGCTACAGTTGGAAATCCCACAAGAGAACTCCGATTTTGAAAAGGCAGAAAAATGTCTTTGGCTTGGAGCACGCTTACAATTTGTTCCTCTTGCCCTCTGTCTATAGCATTAAAAAAAAACTAATTTCCAACCCTAGACACTTTAGAAGTGTTATATTGGGCTCAAATGTTAACTCTGTTTCTCTCTCTTTACCAATCCTGCTGGATCTGCTCAGTTTCTCCAGCACTTTATTTTTGTTTCAGATTTACAGCAGTATTTTGCTTTTTTTTAATGCCCACCCTTGTTTTCTGTTCTGTCATGAGCAATGCTTTGAAATGCAATCACTAAAGTGAGAAACCTGTGCCTCCAGTAAGCGACCATCATCTGTATCTTGTCATGCTTAATGGAGATATTCTCAGTGGCTGTATGGTACCAAACACATACTTACTGCCTTTCACATCAGCACCTGCTGCCCCGCGGATCTCATTTTTTTCATCTTTTTGGTCAAACAACAATGCCTTTTCTCTGGTCTCTTTAGCTGAGGCTGGCTGTTTTCCAAGCCCATCAAGGTCCATTGCACTCGAATGGACAGATTGCCCTGAAGTAATTTTCTGACCTGAGAGATCACTGGTGGCTTTTTTCAGGTATGAGGCAGGGGCCCAGCCCTCCTGATTTTTATATCTGTTCAAGAAAAATAATGTTTTCTGAGATTAAACACAAAATTCCCTTCAGCCCTTCTTTATTAGCAAACTGATGAGATTCAATGAATATTATAGAGTAGCAAAAATATAACAAAAATGTACATGTTTTCATAATGAGTAAATAAGTCAATTTTTAGTAATCTATTATTAATTCTAACGCTGCTGAATTCAGAATATACTAAAAAAGATACGATTTTCCTGCATAATCATTGACAACAGCACAAGTTGTTTTTAGGTATTTTTAATCAATCTGTCTGGATACGTTATGGGATATCTCTGGAGCAGATGAGACTGGAACCCCACCAACCTTCTGGTCCAGTGGTAGCATCCTTACCTCTGTGCCCCAGCAGTCCTGTCTAGTTGCTTTTCTTACTGGCCTTAGAGAATTGCTTGTGATGTGACTGCCAGCATGTGTCCCACTCATCCAATAGCAATACTGATTTAATCTTAAGAAATTCATTTGCATCATTTACTGGGAATATCTGAGTTTCTACTAGGTCATTCAGGCAGACAATCTTCAGAGTAACAGAGCCATTTCTGATGAAGGGTCTAGGCCCGAAACGTCAAGTTTTCCTGCTCCTATGATGCTGCCTGGCCTGCTGTGTTCATCCAGCCCCACGCCTTGTTATCCCCAATCTTCAGAGTAACATTGGGACTACTGCTGGGTGCAGGGAGTAGAAGCACACTTTTCAGAACAATGGGGAGGTGCTAGCCTAGAGGTATTATCATTGGACTGTTAATCTAGAGAGCCAAGGTAATGTGTGAAGATCCTGGGCTTCGAATCCCACCACAGTAGATGAGTGGAATTTGAATTCAATAAAAATCTGGAATTAAGAGACTAATGATGACCATGAATCCATTGGCGTGTGTGTGTGTGTGTGTGTGCGCGCATGGTGGGAGGAGGGAGAAATCCTCTGGTTCATGAATGTCCTTTAGGGAAGGAGACTGGCATCCTTATCTGGTTTGATCTGCATGTGACTGCACTCCCGCAGCAATGTGAGTGACTTTTAACTACCTTGTGGGATGGACAATATATTGCTGGGCCAGCAGCGCTGGGATTTTATTCAAAAGGTGACAATTTCACTGAGGAATCCTTTTATAGGTATTAGATCTCGGATTTTGTTTCTAATAGGGTGATAATAGATGTTAATCCTTTCTTAACTGGTCAAAATGATATTACATAACACAGCTCAACAAATTAATTATATCCTGTAAAATAGTGAAAGACAGTTCATTGACAAAAAAGGAAATCATCAAAATCTGGTAGGTCTAAGGTCAAATGCATTCAATTATGTCACAACTCCTGACCTTTCTGTGACGATATCTGCTAGAAACTACCAGTGTCATAGGAAGACATTAACAAAATGATCACAAAACATTGATGTATTTCAAGAATTTATTCTTTGTAAAGTAACCTCTACATTTTGCCTCTGATAAGTTCCACCCATTTTTTGGGAGTTGGGAACAGTTTGGAATCCTATCTATACTGCCCACAAGAAATTATCATATATCCCATCAGGATATTTGCCAGAAAGTTATAGAAAGGCAATTCCAGCCAATGCCCTCCCTTTCTCCAGTGAAATTCAGAAGAAGAAACTTCAAAATTAATTTGTTAAAGACTGACGCCACAAAATATGGGTGCATAGTGCTGGCTATTCTGGGTGTTACTATGCTATTTTGCATCTGAAACACAGTTTGTGCATGCATTATTTTGGTGAGGGAGTGTCCTCGCATGCAAGGAGTGTGGGCAAGGTTTATGTGGTTGTGACATCAATCATTGTGTAAAGCTGATCTGATGCCAACATTGCTTCTTGGATCTTCATTCCCATTCCGGGCCAATATCCTTTCAACCTGGTGCAGCTGTACATGTATCTACTGTTGACAGGTTATTTGCAGATTGATTTCTACTCGCTCAATTACAATTGTCAAATGTTCTTGATGGTTTCAGGAGTTGTTTAAGGCTGCTCATATCAAGACTGAATAGTTTGAAAAAAACACCAAAGGAGTGTGGACCACTGGCAAGCTACCTACTTGAACTGCTTAAGGTGTAGGAACACCCATTGTGCTATTACAAAGGGAGTTCTGGAGTTTTGACCCAGCAGCAATGAATAGAGAAGTAGTTCCAAGTCTTGGAGTACTGTGACAATTTTGGTCCCTTGAGGAAGGACATAGTTGTATTGAAGAGGAAGTTCACTAGATTGCTTGCAGAGGTAAGGGACTTGTCTTATGAAGAGAGATTTCAGCAGTTTAGGCCTATACTTCCTGAAGTTTAGAAGAATGAGAGCAGATCCTGTATACCTCAATTAGATGCTGAAGGGGATTGACAACCTAGAAGTAGAGAGGATGTTTCCTCTTTTTGGGCAATCTAGAATGAGGGGTCATAGTTTTAGGACAAGGGGTAGGAGATTTAAAATAGAGGTAAAGAGAAATTACTTCTCTCAAAGAGCTATGAATCTTTGGAATTTACAATCCCAGAGTGCAGTGGATGCTGGGAGATTGAAGTGAAAGACAAATTTTTAATTAGTAATGGGGCTGAAGGGTTATGGAGAACAGGCAGAAAAATGCATTTAAGGCTGAGATGTGACCAGCCATGATTGTACAAAGAGCGGCTCCTACTCCCAGTTGGTATGTTAAGTTAAGATGGAGGGAAGCTTGGCAGGGTGCTTGCAGGTGGTGATGCTCTCACAGATATTCTGTATTCATAGGTAGTAGAGGTCACCATGTTGTTAAAAGAGCTTTGGAATGTTGCTGCATTTTATCTTGTAGATGGTACATACCACTGCCTCTGAGTGCTGGTGAGTGTGGTGCGAATGAAGCAGGCTGCTTTTCTTGTGAATGGTGTCAGGCTTCTTAAGTGTTATTGGAGCTGCAAGTGGTGTGTGTTCCATTATATTCCTGATTTGTGCCTTGTAAGTAGAGGACAGGCTCTGAAGAGACAGAAGCTAAGTTTCCTGCTGCAGAATTCCTAAACTCTGACTACCTCTTGTGATCACAGTACTTATTTGGCTGACCTGTTCAGTTTCTGAAAAACAGCAATCACAGGATTTTGATAGTGGGTAATACAATGATGATAACGCCACTGAATTTCAAGGGACAATGGTTAGATTCTCACTTGTTAGAGATGGTCATAGCCCAGCACTTATTTACACAGCACAGTTATTTACAAATTTTCAGCATGAGAGTGGATTTTGTTCGGGTCTTAGACATGGACTGCTTCAAGGGTCCGAGGTGTCTGGAATAGTGCTGAACATTGTGCGATCATCAGAAGACATCTCCCTTCTGACCTGATAATGGAGGGAAGGTCATTAATGAAGCAACTGAAGATCACTGGGGCTAGGACAATACCCTGAGGAACTCCTGCAGCGATCTCCTGGAGATAAGATGACTGACCTCCGACAACTGCAGCCACCTTCCTTTGCATCAGCTAAGGCTCTGACTAGCCAAGAGATCCCTCCATCCCCAGTTGCCACTGACTCCCTTTTTGCTAAGGTCGTGGATGTCATAATTGGTTGAATATTGTCCAAGGCAGCAAGGATATGTAAGGATTCTGCACAAGTCACTTTCTCCCATCGATCAGGGCAGTAATTTGCAACCCCTTGCATGAGGCACAACAGGGAACGTAACCTTGACAGTGAGCTGTAGGAATAAGGAGGAAGAGAAGAGGAAGCAGGACTCTCTGGTGCAGTAGTGATTTTCCTCCCTAAACCTCAGTGAGGAACATGGGGTTGGATAACTCCCATTTACTAAAGGTGTCAATACTGAAATCAGTAGCCTGGTCCAGCCACAATTGGAACCTCAGTGGGATGAGACTGCATGGTTGTGCAGTTGTGAAGGTGATCATGATCATGAACTTTCATGTGTCTAGCTCCTATCAGGCAAGCACAGGCAATATTTGCTTGCAACAGTTGCCTGCTGATTAACCAGCTGAAGAGGAGAAAGATATTGGAAGTGAACAGGTAACTGATACACCACCTTTTTGGCTGTAGAATCTGTGATCAATTCACTTGGTTGTTATCCAAGAATGCAATTCCAATTCCTCATTCACTAGCAGCAACATCTGATCTACTTTTGTAGTCTTTCAAAGATTGTTTAGTATTATTGCCCATCCCATAATAACTGCCCATTACTAACTCCCCTGAAGAAGGTGCAGTTCATGTGATGTAGGTATATTCACATTGATGTCCGGAAAGGCATTCCAGGATTTTTACCCAGTGATATTAACTATCACGGTATCCATTTGGACACAGGTTAGAACAAAAGCTACCAAACATAAACATTCTAAACCACTTTTATAAATGAAACATTGCAGAGGAAAGTCAGTTAATCACCCTTGTGCATTTTCTTAGTGAGTGACATGTGTATGTGAGCCTTTGTTTACTCTAGTGAACCTACAGGGGCTGACTCCAGTAGCTACAGCATAGTTAGCGGAAAGTTGCTGGTTTCGACTGTGGGAGACGGTAAATGGTTTTAGCAGCTCTGGATCTAAGAGGCCCAGCTCTAGACCACAACATCCCTGCTTGGGCAGCAATTGTTCAAGCTATTAAGCATTTTGTGGAGATTTTGAACTCATTGCCTACCTATTTGTTGCATATTGCTGTTCCGTATTTAAAGCAAATTAAACATCAGTGTTGTGAACTCACGAACTTTTTCAATCCACTTCAGGACCATTGATTCTCAAGTGAAGATTCAAAGATTCACATTTGTTATAAGGTGAATTTTTATGACCATGTGTTATTTTAAATTTTGTGCTCATGGGCAAAGGTGGCAGGAGAACAACTGCAATCTCACATTTCTGATGTAACTGTTCACATATGTTAGAATGGGAGAACATTGATCGAAACACGATTACAATTTATTCTTGACAGCACTATAGGTGGCGCTATTGGTTATCTTTCTCCTTTCTCTCTAGTCCAAATTGTTTTGTTATTTTTGTCAATAAGATTACCATATATGGGTTACATCCGCGTAATTCAAAAACAGTATGACATTTAACCTCAGTTTCCTTTTGGCCTTCACTTTTACTGTTACTTCAAATATTTTTTGAACATTTCTGGGTGGATGTGTGGGCTGAGAAAATACCACTTCTGGGAAGGCAGGAGAACATTCCCAGAGGATAGTTATGTGCATAGAGAAGTCCAGGAGGAGAAGCCAGGTCAGGAGAGTGGGAAAGCACAGAAGATTTTGTTGTGAAGCAGCATGGTCCTTTTAAGATGAGCATGCACATGCCTACGTTAAATGGAACCCTTCTGTATATGGCCTGTGCATCCTCTGTACAATACATTCCTGCCTGGCACACACCTGCACAGTTTAGAGTAAATACTACATAGAGTCTTGCTTTGCTTGGATGAGGCACACATAAAATTACTGTTTTAGTCCCAGTGACTAAATGTAGAGATTCCATGGTGGACCACACGTATACCTTGAATTTTTACATAGTTATGTGCACCAACTGAAAAATCCCTAATAATTGCAGGACCTCAAGCACACTTTACATCTGTTAGTCCTAACTGTAGTGACTCATCACCCACATGCTTCTTATTTGCTCAGTGCACAAGAATAAGCTCTATATTGGGAAAGAAGCAGGAAAAGGAAGTGGTACCATGGGACTAAACCACTTCAAGCAATAAAAAGTTTACTAAGATGGTGGTGGTTGTGTGAAAAGCCTACATCATGATTCCCTATATTTATCAAGCTAGACTTTAACCATTTAAGCACTTAGTTTATTTTGTGCGGATTTAGCTTGCTGTTGGAGCCACTGTATTTATATGGCTGCTCAATTTTAGTTGCAAAACAATGGTAAACCCAAGGATGTTGATGGTGCTGGATTCAGTGATAGTAATACTATTGGATTTCAACAGGTATTTGTTACATTCTCTTCTGTTGAAGAAGGTCATTGCCTGGTACTTGTGTGGCATGAACGTTACTTGTCACTTGTCAGCACAAGCCTGGATATTGTCCAGGACTTGCTGCATTTGAATATGGACTCCAGTGAGTAACTCGCTGCTTGTTTCCCAATTGCTTTTCACTATCTACAAGACAAGTCAGGAGCTTTACACCACATTTGCCTCACTGGCTGCAGCTCTAACATCACTCAAGAATCTCACCAAGCCTTCTTCTGAAAATTGCCTTCTAAAACCCTGATCTCATTCTCCTGGAAGGAGAAGGAGAACAAATAATTGGGAACAATACCATCTGCAGTTCCTCTCCAAACCACTCAATATCCTAATTTGGAACTATTTTGCTATTCATCCATTATTGTTGATCCAAATCCTGGGACTCCCTCCCTCTTAGTATCATCACCTTAAGGACTGTAGTCGTTCAAAAGGTGGCTCAACACCAGCTTCTCCTGGGCACTTAGCCAGGAACAATAAATCCTGGCCTAGGCATCAACTCCAACATTCCATGAATGAATAAATTAATAAAACATTCATGCACAAGCCTGGCTGCAATGGAAAAATTCTTCATCACTGGTTCCAAGCCAAATCTCATGATTATTCGTAACAGAGAATTCTGGGATGTGGCCTGCAGCCTTCATAAAAAGATGACAATTTAGATTGTTTACATCAAAGGAGAGCGTTTATTGCCCCTGGATTTCTGAAAAGAGGCAGTCATAAAATTTGAGCATTTGGTGAAGAATCCTAGTTGTAACGGGGAACCCTGCTTCACATTAACATAGATTGTCTACCATGTGGTAGAGTTCAGTCACTTGGGGACAACCCCATCAGTAATTTCACTCTGATAAATGAGGCATCTGTTAGGAAAGGTATAAAGCTTTCACCAAGGACCTAAATTAATGTTAAGTGCAAGAATTACAGACACAAGCTTTTGGAGAGAATGAAGTGGAATACATGTGAAGGAAAAGAGGAGTATTTGCTTCAGGTCATGAGGGGTTTTTATTGTTATATACCATGTTATCACACAGGTATATATAGAACTGTTCAAGTCAGCTCCCATTAAAAGTTAAATGCTCAGGTTATGCCTTGGAATAACTAACATCATTATGCCAAATGTGATATCAGTGGCACACCTCAGTTTGCAAAAGTTGTCTTTGGTTCTAACTAGGTCTAATATTCTTTTGGTGCACCTCCATTAGCAGTTCTTGTCCCTATAATATTAACACGACCCACTGTTCCCCATATACCTCTGCTGTGATTTTGTAAGCAATTAATGCATCACTCTGCAACCCTCCGCGCTGCACATTAAAGCAAAGCTAGAGCCCTGTAAAAGCTGACACTTCTTTTAAATTTTTTTCCCCCATCATTTTTCAATTTCACGTTTTGGAAAGGCTTTTCAAATGGTAACACGAGTTTTGACTTGACAGAAGGTTCTCCTACAGCCAGGTTAACCTAAATTGGGCTTTAAAAGAAAATGACATTTGAGGAAATCAATTCAATTTATCCAAAGATACTGAAGTAAGGATAAATCAATGCAATGCCATCCTATGCTACAAATTTCCCTCATGCCAGTAAGAACTTGATTAGGACATTTGAATTACCTGATTTTCCACCAGCCTTCCAGGTTTTTCTGTATAACCTCCACCACAGTGCCTCTCTCCAAATCAATTTCATCATTATCTCTTGCTGAGTAGGGATAAACAACAACAAAATTCTCCTCTGGAAAAACAAATGTATAATCCATTTACAACCACGTCATGCCATAAATTAGCATTTATGGAGCTTGGCAAAAATGATTAATAATGATGCTTGATTAATAATGAAGCTATGTAAAATTAGTTTGCACAAAAAGCTCAATACATGGGATCAATAACCACATCAAAACAGAATTTTACAGTGTTCCAATCAAATGTGTTTGTATGGATTCAGCGTAATTTAAAATAAAAATTAACACTTCATGCTGGGGCAAGGGGCAGGACAGGAGAAAGGGAAGGTTGTGTAGGAGAAACCAAATGGTCAGGATGACAAGTACGTTCTGACTACAGGAAATATGAACACCATACAAATTTTTAATTATATTTCCTCTATCCAGACATTATGGTAAATTTTGTCAAAGACATTAATAATCATTGTGCTCCAGTCCCATCATAAGAATTTGTTAAGGAAAGCAATTTTTGGAAATGCTTGTAAAGGAAGTATTGTCAGCATTTCACATTTGCCAGCGTATTCAGGGATTTTTGGCAACAATGGAGAAACTGCCATTGTAAGATGTAACCTTGAACTGAAGTTTTACTGGCTTAATTCTGAACTATTCAGTGCAGTTACTGAATCCAACCTTGTGAACATTTATGCTGGTTAGGATTCAGAGATCATGTCATATGAATGACAATATTTACACTTCAAGGGCAATAAATGTTCATTAAATGTAAGTGGCATTTACAGTATTCATGTGTACAAAATTCTATTTTTGCTTTCCCCTGTGTAAAAGCATTTATGCAAATAATTATGTCTAGACTTTGACACTGCATCAGTGTGGCTGGAACTAGAGAGGGCTATGGCAATAAAGATTGTAAGCATGCAACATTGATAACATCAGGCTAGGACAAAACTGTGGACTAAAGGTGGCAACAAATAACTTACAAAAGACACATAACTTGCAAAATTATTTGCAGCTGGTGAATTTTAATGTAAATAAACTCAAGGCTTTTTATATTTTGGGATTAAAAATTATAACCATATATATTCTGTAAATGGAACAGGATTTATTGAGGGATTAGGGGAGTGGGGGCATCCAAAAGAGCTAACCAGCATAAGCGTAGTCCAGTTGAAGTAAAAATAAAAAACCTGCTGAGTTAATAGGTTACAGCAGTTGAGTTTGTATTTTTCAATCTTCCTGAACCTCACTATCCAAATGTGAGAACACGCACTGGTGAATGAGGTGGTTTATCCCAGAGAAGGAGTGAGGAACAAACCAACAACTGCGGAGTGCCAAAGAGATGTTGCAGTGAACACATGGGCAAATACGATAGTGGATCATACGTTAACTCAGCAGAACAAAAAGTACAAAATCAGCATTATGAATAGCAAATTTAGGAAAAAAACTTGGCAGATAGTGACAAACAGCTGGGTCAGGATGTCACGAACATCAGTGAAGGCCAAATTGATTAATTCAAGCAATGATTTTAAAAATGGTAGGTTTGATATTCTGGATAAGTTAGATCTAACATAAGTGAAGGTATTCTTCACCTAAATTTACAAGTCTGTGAGAGCATATGTACAGGATAGTGCACGGGACTTGATTCATTTATACATATTAGAAAGCTACAAAATGGCTTTCCTCTATAAGTAGCTCAAATACATCTTACTGACTGGAGGTATTATGATACTGTTAGGCTTACGGTACAGCTAACTGTCTTATGGAAAAGCAATACTTAAAATCAAATTGCACAGTTGAAGCCATTGGATAACGGAGTAGAGGCCTGATATAAGAGAAGTAGGGATTCCAATGCTGATATAGAAATAAAATTACATTAGGAGAGCAAATTCTGTCAAGCATGTCCATGCAAAACATGTAAGCAAGACACATATACAGCACATAAGTACAGGAAGCACCAACAAACAGACTACAGTAACAGCGAGCTCGGCTCCATCCACCTTGGCCCCAGACACTGATGTACAAATCTCCTAAAGTCCGTCGATGGCCCATATGTCTTGGCAGAGACCAGAATGTCTTAGTAACTGACAGCATGTTGAGATAGGAAGTGATCACAGAGTACAAAGTGGTCATTAAGGATTCATAAAGTCACTGTGATGAAACTGTTGTTCTTAAAGATATTATACTGGGTGGTCAAAACAATTTACCATCAATTAACAACCATTCTTGCAAGATGAATAGGAAATACCTAGCAAAACTTAAATCACATTGTTTTAATCACTACTGAATCTCTGCTATGGATATATATTAAAAATGTACATATTTGAAAACATAATAAAATGACAAACTAAATGGTGACGGAAGACATCTGAACATACAGTAGCCAAGACAATTCCAACAATACCCATTGTTACATCTGTCAAGCATTAAGATATATTTTAAAAAAGGGAGTTAAGTATTTCTAGTAGAAAATAACCAATTATCTGGGAAAACTGATAAAACTTAGAGGCAAAATATCAGGCAGGATTTGAAAGGAATGTCTGGTTTTAAAGTGACTATGTTTAATCTTAGTACTTTAACCACAGATCATTTCACAAGATACTAACTGAAAGCACCATCATTGATAGAGGACTCAAGTTGCAGCGTGATATATTTTGCATGACATTATCCATAAATGTGAAATAGGAATTCAGAATGGACATAAAAATAAAGACAGAATATACAGATGTAAAATTAAGATTCAATTATATCTAGACACACTAGTCCAATTATTCCCTATCCACTAACCCTACTGTACCTAAAGACCATACTTGGACTTCTCATGATCGTGCAATCACCAAGAAAATAACTAAAAATCTATTCAAACAGAAAAGGATGCAAGACAAATTCCCCTATTTACACTGCAGGAACCAAGTACAGATGCATGATTCTTAGTTTTTGGTTCGGATACAATAAGACCTCTTCTGTTTTGCATTCTTTCTCATCAAATCACAAACTTTCTCTGGCCCATTAACAATCAACCCAAGGCTCAGTGTCTCAATTCATGAAATTATACACCATACCCATTTTTAAAACTGAGAAAACTGTGTAATTTGTGATTGACTTGCAAATGGGCTTCAAGCCATCGCTACTTAGTCACAAGGAGTTGAATGGTCAGTCTGCCACCTAAAACCCTACTCTGAATTTAGCTACATTCTATTCCAGCACCCAACAGGGAGAATTAATAGCAATGAAATAAATTAACTTGTCTATGGTCTTTTATGAGCTCTGGGCATCACTTAATACTTCCGCAACCTTTTGAAATTTTGCCACTGTTGTATTATGGGAAGTGCAGCAACTGATTTTTACACGATAAAGTCACAAACAGAAATGAAATCACTGACAAGATAATCTTTTTATCCAGTACTTAAGTTGAGGGGTAAATGTTGAGTGGAGTTGATGTCATGTTTGTCTGACTTACTGACTGACATCAGTATGGTCACTAACTTAATGTTGGTATCATAGAATCATAGAAACCCTACAGTGGGGAAGCAGGCCATTCGGCTCATCAAGTCCACACTGACCCCTCTGAAGAGAATCCCACCAGGCACACCCTTTACCCCATTTCTGTAACCCTGCATTTCTCATGGATAATCCACCTAGCCTACACAAAATGGGCAATTTAGCATGGCCAATCCACCTAACCCGCACATCTTTGGACTTTGGCAGGAAACCAGAGCAAGCAGAGGAAACCCCTGCGGACACAGGAAGAATGTGCAAACTCCACACAGACAGTCACTCGAGGGTGGAATCAAACCTGGGTCCCTGGCACTGCGAGGTAGTAATGCTAAACACTGAGCCACCGTGCCACCCACATTACAGTCACACAGTCGGTCCAACCAGTCCTTGTTGAACATGATCCAAAAACAGACTTGTCCCACCTGCCTGCTCCCGGCCCATATCCCTCCAAACCTTTCCTATTCATATACTTATCCAAATGTCTTTTAAATGGTGTAATTGTGGCCACATCCACCACTTTCTCAGGAAGTTCATTCCACATGTGAACCACCCTCTGAGTAAAAAATTTGCCCCTCGTGTCTTTTTTAAATCTCGTCATTAAATTCAAACTTCAGTGAAACCAAAACGCTACTCTAATGCCAATCTCAAATTTCCAAGTACTCAAGATAAACTATTTAAAATTGACAGAAGCTCTTTCTAAAAAAAAAACTGCTGTTTGATTTCAAAATGTTTTAGAGCACTCATGTACAGAAGACTGCTGCATTTTTGGCAACAGCCGTTTTTTGTGTTCAGCAAAAAGGATATGCTCGTACACAATGACTTCATAATATTTGTGCTTTCAAAATAACCAATATATTTGTTCAATTACAAAAGACAGCTAAAAATAAACCTTTTAAGTTGTAACACAACAAGTATTATCTGACTAAAGCTCATTGTTATTTTTGGCTGCTTACCTTCCCCTGGCTTGGCACTGACAACTGAAAGGTCATCTTGAGCTCCATCCTGGGCCTCCAGACACGTGGCAGGGACCCAACCCTGCTCATCAGCTGTGCTCACGAACCACCAGCCTGAAAGCACAAAAACGTCATTTCATCAAATACATCAATTTCTTTCATGTACGCTAGATGTATTTGATATTGTACTGTCACAGCTGTAAAACCTCTCCAGCAGATGATTTCCTTCATGCCTTAATATCCAGTGCTACTTCAATGGCTCATTACTTTGCACTCATCAGCTTCCTGTCTCCATGCTTGTTTGTTTAGCTGCTTGGAATGATCTAGACCCAAAAATATTCCCATTACCATAATCAATATCTCTCATCCATGGGTTTGGGAAGTGGCCATGTGAATGGAGGCACATTGGAGGTGGTTATTTTTTTCTCCCCCTCTAAGTGCTGCATCCAAGAAACAGCTACTCACAATAAAGACTAAAATTTGCTGCAGGTAAGAGCATCTGGCTCAAGATGCACGTTTTTGATGATGAGCACATTACTTGCCCACTCAATCTATTGGCCTGGAAATTGGATCACACCTGAAAATGCATGTACAAAGGTGTGGAGTGTGCAAGGTTTGTGCCAAGTTCCTATTAATGCAGGCAGTGTGGTATCCTAATACTTAATTACTGAAGCCAGGTTAAATTACATTGTGAATAAATGGTCTTTGGCAAATAATAACCGTGAGGAAAAAGACCTAAAAAGGCAAAATTAAACCTGGAAAACAGGGAAGAAATCATGATTATTATCTTGTATTACATTTCACAGATACGCATTAAAAATTATACTCTACAACAGTGAGAGAACTTGGTAGCCGAGTTATATTTATTTAATGATTATTATAAACCACAATTCATCAGGCACAACTTAGTGAGAATTATAATGGAACAGAGCTATAGCTTAAACTAATGAAGATGGAACATTGCCAACAGTCTAGACTTATTTCCTTACTATCCAGGTTGCCTTGAATCCATTCCACGTTTGTGTCAGTGCTTTTTCACTGTGGACTGACCCATATTATTTCCTTCCGTTTGAAAAGTGTTACAGCTTTACAGCCTGCATTTCCATCCATCTTTATATGGCAACGTAGCACCACAGCCTCTCCATAATCAAAGAATATAGAACTGTCATCATAAACTCAGATAATAAATAAATATTTCCCTTTTTTTTGTAACTGAAACATACAGATGAAACTAATGGACAAGACAGGCCCATATTTAATCATATTATGGCATATAGTATATCAACCATCAAATCTCATAGTCAAAAATCACACATCACCGGGTTATAGTCCAACAGGTTTGTTTGAAATCACAAGCTTTCAGAGTACAGCCCCCTCATCAGGTGCTGTGACAGGAGAGCACACAGATACAGAGTTTATAGGCTGAGAGATGAAGGCCAGAAAGATCAAAGAATCATACAACTAGTGTGAACAAATCTAAAATGGCTGACTGACTGCTTCCTGTTGAATGTTCAATCATTCATATGTTCCTACATTCTAGAAATTGCAGAAGCAGGGTATGGAGAACACTGTTGGAAAGGAGATGCAAGTTTCAATTGATTAAGACGCGAATTCCAGAATCTGTTTGAAGTCCCTGCCCAGAGATAATTAAAGATTTCATCAGTGCCTGCCTAAATTTCCAAACTTCAAACTGACAGAGTGATAGGAATATACAAAGGTGACATCTCAGATCAGACACTGAATTGTAGGTGTGAGGCCTTGTCCAGAATCTGTCTCTGACTTTTAACCTGGAATCAGGCTGGTGTTATTCCGAAAGCAGGAATTCATAAAATGCCACACTGACTATGACTACAAATTGTGTGTTTCTTTAACAAAATAGAATGTATCTGCAAAGAATGGATGTAATATTTCACCTCACAGGTTTATATGTGCGTGCGTGTGTGTATATATATGGCAGATACTCATGTGACTCGGCCAATGTTATCTATTTCATATGCTGCAGGCAAGGATGCCTCAAGGCATGGTATATCGACGACATAATGCTGAGGCTACGACAATGGATGAATCGACACTGCTCAACAATCACCAGACAGAGATGATCCCCCAAGTCAGAGAACACTTTAGAAATCATGGGCATTCAGCCTCCAATCTTCAGGTAAGCATCCTTCAAGGCAGACTTCGAAATACACAACAACGCAGAGTTGGCGAGCAGAGACTGATAGCCAAGTTCGGTATCCATGAAGATGGCCTTAACCGTGATCTTGGGTTCATGTCGCACGACACGTGACCCCACCATACTGTTCTGCGTCTGTAAAATCATCCTTACAGTCCTGCTATGACAACATCATATTGATAAAGTGTTATGATTTCTCTAACTTAATTTGTACAGTTTTTGATTACTTATTACACTCTCTCTCTCACACACACACTCACACACACACACACACACTCTCTCTCTCACTCACACACACACACACACACACACACACAGAGCCTCTCTCTTACGCACACACATAGTCACACAGACCCTCTCCCTCTCACACACACAGACACACACACTCTCTCTCTCTCTCTCTCACAAACTCTCAAACACACACATGCAAGTGCACATATAAATCTATGGGTGAATTATTGCATCCAAGATGTTTGTTTATTTGCAGATACATTCTATTTTGCTAAAAAAAAATACAATTTGTAGTCACAGTCAGTCAGTGTGGCATTTTATAAATTCCTGCTTTCGGAATAAAACCAGCCTGATTCCAGGTTAGAACCGTTAGACAGATAATGGACAAGGCCTTACACGTACAATTCAGTGTCTGACCTGAGATGTCACCTTTTGTATCTCTGCCTGATTGAATTTGGAAAGTTAGGCAGACACTAACAAAACCTTTCATTGTATCAGGACAGTGACTTCAGACAAATTCTGGAATTTGAATCTCAGTCAATCGAAACTTGCATCTGCTTTCGAACAGAGTTCTCCAAACCCTGCTTCTGCAATTACTAGAATGCAGGAATCTATGAAAGATTCAACAGGAGGCAGTCAATCAATCAGCTATTATAGGTTTGTTCACTCACTCCCACCAGTTGTATGATCCTTTGATCTCTCTGCTTATTAACTTTGTGTCTCTCTGCTCTCCTGTCACTGCAACTGATGAAGGGGCTGCGCTCCGAAAGCTTGTGATTTCAAATAAATGTGTTGGACCATAACTTGGTGTCGTGTGATTTTTGACTTTGTCCACCCTAATCCAACACAAGCACGTCCACATCATCAAATCTCACAGCAGTCTCTAATTTTTTGGACCTGAGAAATAACAACACACTATTCATATAATTTTTTGAAATTTTTATACAAGCACAATTATATCACAACAAATGCAAAACAACTTTCTTTTTTAAAACAAAAGTTACCACATAAATTTTAGCAAAGTAAGAAATACTTGTGATGCAACATACTGCTGACTTCTTGTTGCAGCTCCCCAAATCATCAGTTCAAAATGTCAGCAAGGTAGGAAAACACAGGCAGGCAGTATGTCTCAAGTCACTCTCATGTACGCATACTTAATCATAGAGTAGTCAGATCCTGCTTAACTGCTGAATAAATTACAGATGAATATATGCAAATAATGGAGGAGAAAAGGGAAAAGAGAAAACTAATTCAAAAATGTCAAGCTGTTACAGAAGCATAATATAAAAATGTCAAAAATCAAAAAAATCACCTATTCTCAATCCATCATACTTTGTTTTTTCCAAGAGTAATACTGAAAAGAAATTTGGGACAGTGAATTGCTTGGCAAAAGCCGTGAAGAATTACTTCAACAATTCACATCTACGTACTTCTTTTAATGTGATAATATTCTGAAGTGTTTCTGTGTTGGCTCTTCAGACAAAAGTGGGTGCTGATCGGGAGGAGATATTATATGTGTGCTTAAAGCTGACGCAAAGAGGTGCTTTTCAAATAGGCCAAAAGAGAGCAAACTGCCAGGAGTTTTTAGGAAGGAAATCTAGAGCCAGAGGTAGCTACAAAGATGGAGCAGAATGAGACAATGAAATGATCTAAACATGACAAACTTCCTACAATGGAAAAAGGGATCTTATGCATTCAATAAGATTAAGAAACAGATATTAATGTGTCATCTCAATCCTGTGCTGTAATTTTTACATTGATTTAGGGTTGGATTTTTAAGGAGCTAGGGAGAGGTCTGTGGATGTTTAAAATTGGCAAATAGGACTCAATTCTAAGATTTCAGTGCCTTGAACTTTTGCTCAAGGTTATGGAGGCTGAAGGATGGGAGACCAGACAGGAGAACCTTCGATCAGGTCCCCAGTCAAATTTTATGTTTTAAATTACAAATGCTGTCCTGTAGAAAACAATTTTTTGCTTACAATTTTGTGTGACTATTGAGTCTAAAAATTAGTTTGAAGAGCTGAAAACGAGGACAGTATTTGGTTGCGGAGCAAAATTCAGGGAACTGAGTAACTACAATGGCAGGATTTCAAATTTCTGACAGGCCGATTTCCATTTGTGAGGGAGGTAGCCAGAGTCAGGAAATTTCTGACATGGTGCATACAATTCAGGCATGTGTGTGTGTGTGTGTGTGTGTGTGTGTGTGTGTGTGTGTGTGTGTGTGTGTGAGAGGGAGGGGGTTGTGTGTGTGTGTGTGTGGGAAGGGTGGGGTGTGTGTGTGCAGGGGTGTGTGTGTGTGTGTGGGTGTGTGTGGTGTGCGTACGTGTGTGTGTGAGGGGGGATGTGTGTGTGTAGGGATGAGTGTGGGTGGGTGTGTGTGTGGGTGGGGGCGTAAGTGTGTGGGTGTGTGTA
>JAHRHZ010000289.1:4304909-4338323 GCA_024137785.1 Ginglymostoma cirratum | reverse complement strand
GTGTGTGTGTGTGTGTAAGGGTCTGTGTGTGTAGTGGTGTGTGTGTTTGTAGGGGTGTATGTGTGTGTCAGTGTGTGTGCGCAGGGATTTTAGTGTGTGTGTTTGGGGTGTGTAGATGTGTGTGTGTAAGGGGTGTGTGTGCATGTGTAGGAGTGTGTATGTGTGTACAGATGTGTGCGTAGGGGGCTGTGTGTTTGTGTGTGTAAGGGTGCGAGCGTGAGTGTGTGTGTATAGCGGTGTGTGTAGGTGTGTGTGCGTGGGTGTAGGTGCGTGTGTAGGGATGTGTGTGTGTATGCAGAGGTGTAGGGGTGTCTGTGTGTGTAAAGGAGTTGGGAAATTGAAAAACTTCACAGCTTGACAGCTCTTCGTAAATAATCTGCTATTTGTGAGCATTTACATCTCCTTCATAAACTCATGGCTCCCACACTGCAGGCTAAGACGCTGTTATAGTGACAATGTCCAATCTCAGCACCGAGTTCAAAAGGCCCACTGAGCTCAGGCTTTTTACATGCATGAGTCACAACAATCCATTCTCCTTCTCCGCCATCGGTGGAAAATGGTGTCCAACCCCTAACGGGCTATGACTTCGTGACCAGAGACCAGTCCGCAATTTTGAAAAGCTTGCAAATTGCATTTATTCTGCATATGCACGGATATGTATGGATTCTGTATAGATGAGCATCGTCAAAAAGAAATTTGTTCATTATTCTTGAAAGATTTTCACCTTTGGACTATTGCTAGCAGGGAATGGAGTTCTTGACATTCTCACAACCTTCGCCATTCCAGTGAAGGGAAAGCAGTTGGCAGCTGCAATAAGCAGCACCTATCTCAAATCTCCTGGCTTCTCATTACACAGTGTAATCAGCAGAAATCCAGTCGTAGCTTTTATACGTCTGTTGCTTCTGTCAATATAAATTACACAACTGCCTCAAGGCCAGCCTAAGTGAGAGAATTAATTTGGCAGTACTCGTTGCCGTTGGATAAAGACAGTCCGACGATAGATGGTGCAACTATCAATTGTATTCCAGGTTCTTTAGGTAGACTTTTCCTAAGACAGAGCTAGTTTTCTTTCTCTTCATTTACATGACCAGAAGTCAGAGCTAAAATGGCATAGTAAGTGTGTACATTTACAGAACTAGAACTAGATTTTTAGATGATACAAAAATATAGTTACATTAGCTCTCAAAGAGCGTCTGGTAAATTACATCTTTCTTCAGTGAACATTTGATTTAACAAGAAAAGTGTATCAAGTCTGTAGGCGGTGCTACCATGAATAAACATTTCACTTCAAACTAATGTAAAAAATAATTATTTTTCTCATTCATAGAATCGAATAAGCTTGCTGCATTAAGACGTAGGGCTCGACATTCTGCACTGTCATGTTTGGGCCTCAGACACTGGGAGAAAAGTACTTAACTTTTTACAACTTTATTTACCACTTAAGTTTTTTTTGTTTTTATTTGCCTGTGGAACATGGATATACCTGGCTGGCCACCATTTATTGCCCATACCTCTTTGCCCTTGTGAAGGTGAGCTGCCTTCTTGAACCACTGCAGTCCATGTGCAGTAATGCCATTAGGAAAGGAGTTCCAGTGACAGTGAAGGGACTGCAATATATCTCCAAGTCAGGATGATGAGTGGCTGGGAGGGAACTTGCAGGTGGTGGTGTTGTCATACCTGCTGCCCTTGCCCTTCTAAATAGAAGTGGTCATGCGTTTGAAAGATGCAGTGTATCTTATAGGTAATAGACACTGCTGTTTCTGAGCATCAACGCTGGAAGGAGTGGATGCTTGTGGATGTGGCACCGATTAAGTGGGCTGCTTTGACCTGGATGATGTCAAGCTTCTTGGGTGTTGTTAGAGCTGCAACCATCCAGGCGAGTGGAGAGTATTCCATCACACACCCAACTTGTGCCTTGTAGATGGTGGACAGGCTTTGGGAGTCAAGAGATGTGTTAACTTGCCACAGTACGCCTAGCTTCTGACCTGTTCTTGAAGTCAATATATTTATATGGTGAGTCCAGTTGTGTTTCTGGTCAACAGTAACCCTCAGGATGTTGAGTGGGCTTTCAGTGAGGATAATACCATTGAATGTCAAGGGGCAGTGATTAGATTGTCTCTTATTGGAGATATCAGGAGCTTGAGTGGCCCTGGTGGACCCCAAACTGGGTGTCACTGAGCAAATTATTGCTGAGCAGGTGCTGCTTGATAGAACTGTTGATGACACCTTCCATCACTTCATTGATGATTGAGAGTAGACTAACGGGATGGATTTGTCTGCTTTTTGCGTACAGAATACACTTGGGCAATTTTCCACGCTGTTGGGTAGATGGCAGTGTTGTAACTTGTATTGAAATAGTTTGGCTAGTGGACCAGCAAGTTCTCCCACAAAAGTCTTCACTACGATTGCTGAAATGTTGTCAGGGCCCATACCCCTTGCAGTATCTAGTGCTTCCAACCATTTTTTGATATTATGTGAAGTGAATTGAATTTGCTGAAGATTGTTGTCTGTATACTGGGGACCAGTGGAGGAGGCTGAGATGGATCAGCCACTTTGTGCTTCTCGCTGAAGATTGCTGTGAATGCCTCAGCCCTATTTTTGCATTCCTTACATGTGTTCTTCACCATTAAAACCAATAGGAGCTTAATGATAAATATTTAAAACAATAAATATAATTCTACAAAAATCCACAGGACAGTTAGTGATAGGAGGAGATTTAATTGCATCATCCTGTAAAATCATTCAGTCTGACATTTTGACAGTATCAAGAGATTTATTGGTAATTAAACTCCAGCCAAGCAACACCATTACCATTTAAGAAATTCACAGGCCACAAACAGCATAGATGTGTTAGTGTACAACTCTTGGCTTCAGAACTTTGCAAACACTCATGATATTTAATGCAGAATGGGAACTGACATACACTATTGTTATGTTTCTATGTAGTTTAGGGTGAGACATTTGGATAGAAACAATTAGATAACTGTTCATCTTTAACATTAAGCTAAGTTTGGGTTTTTCTAAAAATAACTTACCCGATTCATTTTTCTCAATTACTTCTACTACTTGTCCTTGATGCAGGCTGATCTCTGTACTTTCCTGTTTGTCATAATTGGTTACTGCCACATACTGATCCAGGAAAAACTGGTCGGCAGATGTCCCATCTCCACCTGAAATCAAAGAACCAGCCTTAAGGGAACATCAATTATGATATAGTACAAGTCACAACCGAATGGTTGCAATTTGCTGCATTCTGTGCAAGCAACCTCTATAATCAACTCACCCAGACCTCGAAATATATTGCTGAATCCACAGGGTCAGTACTTCAGCAATCAGAATCTAAAAGTGCTACTTGACTTAAGTAGTTAAACACCACATTTTGAAATAAGGTATGGTACTGTAAAACTTGTTAAATTTCAACATCAGTCGGTGAGGCACTAGGTATGTTGCACTCTGTTTCAAAGGAGTGCAGTCAGAATCTGTACCTATTGAAGAATTACAATGTTATAGCCATGCTAAAATCTTTGTTGTTGCAAATTGATAGTTGAATTAGTGAGACAATTTTAATAGCCTCATCTTCAACCTTAGAATCCTCCTTCCAATCTCTAGGAACGATCTCAATCTTAAGGAAATAACCATAAAGGGTTTATTCTGGCTGTATGCAGCAGAATGATCCCAGCACATTAACAGGGTAGACTGCAATGATATTGGTCCTTTTGAAATGACACAAGGCATGCCCTCACAGTATGTAAATATGCAGGCGTGGAATTCTTGGCAGTCCTGTTGCTGTGAGCAGCTTTATGTAAGTGTTTAAAGAGGAAGGAAAATGATCAGATCAGATGACAATTGGGGGAGTGGGAACTTCAGAACGAAAACAATTGAGGGATGAAAAGGCAATTGACAAGCAACGGTCTGGCTGCCCTACAGTTCTGTAGAGGTAGCACTCCTACATATTTCTGCAGTGGGGAGCAGTTGCTTTGCCTGTTGAGAAAATCTAGAACAATGAGGACACAGTCTAAGGATAAGGGGTAAATCAGTTAGACTGAGATGAAGATAAATTTCTTCATTCCAAGGGTTCTGAATCTTTGGAATGGTAAATGCTCATATACTCTGAATATATTTAAGGCTGAAATAGACAGGTCTCTCAAGGAATTAAGAGATATGGAGAGCGGGCAAGAAAGTAGAGGTGAGGCGGATCAACCATGGTCATATTGAATGGCAGAACTGGCTCAATAGGTCAGATAATCCTTTCCTGCTCCCTATCACTCCACACTATCTAGCTGAAAATTTGACTTCAGTTTTGGGTAAACTTTTATATTTTAGATGATGGTCTGTCGTTTTCTTTCAGGTTGCCTGGAAGGCAGTTTTTCCTGTTTACAGATGGCCCAGTGCTGTCTATATACAGAGACAAGGCAATAGGCCCCTTATTTGCACATGCAGAGATCCTAAATTGTTTCAAATGCACACCCTGGATGGCTTTTCCTTTGGTCATATTGATATGGTGGAAGGATCTTGCACTTCTAGCCAATGTTTCCTGTCTCCATATTGAGGGCTTATGCATCCAGAGTGTGTAAAAATTTATTATATGCAACGTTAAGAATAAGAATTGAAACAGCACAACTGAATTTGCCAACAGGATTTCTAAGTATGCATAAAAGTAGACTCTATCAGAATATGAATTCTTGTTGTAACATATCAAATCATATCAAATTAGTCTAATTAACTATCTACCCCACTGTTATGGATCTCGCCCGATTCCAGCCTTATTTTACCATAATGTGTGCCTCGAAGAACTGTCCAGTGTCAGAATAACATAGAATTGACTGGAATTCCTGGTGGTGGGGGCACCTTCTCAAACTGAATGTTGTACACTCGGATGAGCACTGTTAGTCCGAAGCTGCCCTATACGGTTCCTGACATTTGCCCTGGACATGGCAGACAAGTGAAATTTGATGCACCTTTTTGCAGGCAGGGACCTGGGGAAGCTGCTGTACAGGGAGTTGCAGAACAGAGGTGGGACATTATCTCTCCCCAGAATCAGCAGTGGTGGCCACAACACTAGACTATGTCGGTCTTGTGAGAAGTTACCACCTGGACCTATGCACTCAGGCATCTTGGAGGAATGAACAACACTATCAAGGTGGGAACAGACTACATGTATCAGTGCCATTATCTTCTCTTTGATCTGTTGCATTCTCTCTCTCTCTCTTTGTCTGTGCTACTGTACTCACCCCTCATCAAGGCTCATGCTCTGTGGTACATACAACTCTTTCCCACTCACTCTCACACACATCAACCCCCGACACCAGTAATGTTGCATGCCCTCTCAGCTGCCCACTCACTAGCTCAGGACATTTCCCCAGTCGCATCACAAAATAACAGCTGTGAAATGCACGTTCATCACCTTTAACACCTGAGTCTTGTTTTTTTCCAGGAGGAAACCAGCCCACAACAGGGCAGAAGTAGTAATGGGCTGGCCACCTGCCATTTTGCTCCTCACCCTTTACATGGAAAGCATCCTGACCTCCCTGAGTGGCTGTGTCCAAGCCTCTGGACTGGTATTGGCAACTGCCTTGATTTACTATACCCAGGACTCCCTGACTGAAGGCTATCTCCCTCAACTTGTTTACTGTCTGCTCATAATCATGACAAACTTCCTGGCCTTGTATCTGCACTAAATATCATAACACAACAGTAGTACTGTGAGCCTGGCATCTCTGACTATCAAGGCAAAGCTCTAAAATGAAAGACAAGGCAATGAAAAACAAAAAATGCAGTAAGATCCAGTTAGGCTAAGAGTAAGCACATGCTAAGAGAGCAAGCAACCAGACTGGAGAGGCAGCCTGGTCCTCAGCATCTGGGTTTGTGTCCCTGAGTGCACAGCATACTTGTTGCAGCATTACTATGATAGCTGCCAAGGTTCCAAGAATTGCAGCATTAAAGTGCAGAAGGGCACTGTAAATGGTTTGCGGAATATGCCTTGTGGCTTCTTAGGGGCTGGCACATTGTCAGATCCCAATTTCCGTGAGTTGCATCTGCCCAGTGCACAATGGGCTTGCCCAGAGATGATTGCACCAGATAAAAACATAAGAACATAAGAACCAGGAGCAGCAGTTGGCCACATGGCCTTTCAAGCCCACTTTGCCATTCATGGCTGTTTTGTAGCTTCAGCTCCACCTTCCCACCCTCTCACCAGAACCCTTAATTCCTTTACTGTTCAAAAAAAATTATCTACCTTAGCTTTAAAATCATTCAATGAGGAAGCCTAAACTACTTCACTGGGTTGGGAATTCCAAAGAACCTTTGGGTGAAGAAGTTCCTCCTCAATTCAGTTTTAAATTTGCACCCCCTAATTTTGAGGCTATGCCTCTTGTTCTAGTTTCACCCACCAGTGGAAACATCCTGCTGCTTCTATTTTATCCATTTCCTTCATAATTTTACATGTTTCTGTAAGATCACCCCATATTCTTCTAAATGAATGCAAAATTACCACGAGCGTGTTTGCTATTTCTCCCTATATCTCTTTTAGTACCTTGGGATGCACTCCCTTAGAGCCAGGAGACTTGTCTACCTTCAGCTCCATTAGCTTGCCCAACACCACCTCTTTCATGACAATGATCATTTCTAGGTCTTCACTTACCTTAGTCTCCTTGTCATCAATTGCTGGCATATTATTCATGTCCTCCACTGTGAAGACCAACACAAAATACCTGTTCAATGCCTCAGCTATTTCCTCATTTCCCATTATTAAATCCTCTTTCTCATCCTCTAAAGGACCAATATTTATCTTAACCACTCTTTTTCATTTTATATACTTGTAGAAACTTTGCTATTCGTCTTTATATTCTGAGCAAGTTTACTCTCATAATCTACTTTTCTTCATAGCTTTTTTGTGGCTTTTTGTTGACCTTTAAAGTTTTCCCAATCTTCTAGTTTCCCACTGGTCTTTGCTACGTTGTATACCTTATCATGCAATTTGATAGCCTCCCTTATCTCCTTAGACATTCCTTAGATTACCCCTTTTTCTACTGTCCTTCCTTTCCCCTGGTATATACTTTCGCTGAGCATTTGAAAAATTGTTTCAAAAATCCTCCACTGTTCCTCAACTGTCCCACCATAAAATCTTTGCTTCCAGTCTACCTTAGCCAACTCCTCCCTCATCCTGTTGTAGTCTCCTTTGCTTAAGCACAGGGCCCTGGTATTGGATTTTATCTTCTCACTTTCTATCTGTATTTTAAATTCAACCATACTGTGATCGCTCCTTCCAAGAGGATCTTATGAGATCCTTAATCATTCCTGTCTCATTACATAGGACCAGATCTAGGATAGTTTGCTCCCTCATCGGTTCCATTACATACTGTTCAAGAAAACTATCGCAGATGTCCAACACGGCAGCCCTTTGCAACATGTGGTGAACTAAAGATGCCAAGTACCATGAAACTTCAGGAACAGCTTCTTTCTGGCCATTATCAGTCTGTTGAATGGACACTGGCGTCAAATAATGTAACCTGTATGCCTCCAAGTCTTTTTGATCTGCACATCCTTTGCTCGCTGTGATCTGTTGGTACCGCTTGTAAACAAAGCTTTTCACTGTATTTCAGTACATGTGACATTAAAATCAATGAGGTGAGATGTGCTAATATTAGGGTGGTTTAACAAGCAATAATCCCCCTTAATAGGCAACTCGCTACTGCCTAGAAAGAAAGTCACCTCGATATGTGGCAATGCGTAAAAAGGTGCAATAAGGAACAGGAGTAGGCATTTCGGCCCTTTGAGCCTGCTCCGCCATTCAAGTGGATCTAGGCTGATCTAACATGCCCCACTTTCCGCCATATTCACCATGGCCCTCTTGCTCCATTGATAAAGAATCAATCAGCCTTAAATATACACAAAGAAGTTGCTTGTGACATCCAGATCGACCTTAGAATTCTCACCAGAAATCTGCCACAAATCTCGCCATAGTCCAAGTTGTTTAGTCCCCTGCAAGACTCTGTCATAAATAATTATCTAATTCCATTTGCATAGTTACCATTAAATTTACTTCCATTAACCTTTCAGACAGTGCTTTCAAGCTACACCAACCACCTACATCAAAATTACTTTTCTCAATCAATAGATTTACTTACAACTGTTTAAAATACTGATTATTTTAGCTCAGACCTATTTTCAGATCACCTACACATACTAAAAGGAGAAATGGTCCCAAGTCAAACTCCCGGAAGATATTGCTATACACATCCCTTTAATTTGAAAATCAAATGATATTGACTGCTCTTTGTTTTCTGTATTCAATGAACTTCCAATTCACGTTGTCATGTTCCTCTTAACACTCCATGGCCTAATGTGATTAACAAGCCTTGTGTGTTTCAAATGTCTTTTGAAAACTCAAGTTAATACAATGAATTGCATTGCCATTAGTAACATACTCCTCAAAAAATGTTATTGGACTCATCAGTCACAACTTTCATTTGACAAATCCATATTGTCCATCCTTAACCAACCCGTCTCTTTTCAGCTGATTGGCAACACTTAAAACTTTTTTTAAGTCATGAGAAGGCTGAAATTGACAATGTAAATAGTTTAACAGTTACCTGACTTATCACTATTGACCTTTTTGAAGCACAGTGCTATCGTTACAAATGCAACCATCCTACCATGTGAAACAAATTCTACGCACAAAAATATTTTAGAAAAATTGTGATTAAAGCCTCAGCATTTTAGGATCTATGCTATTAGGTTTTCTTACTAAGTCTCACTTGGTTTTCTGTGTTACTTCTTATCTAGTTATCATAGAATCCCTACCGTGTGGAAACAGGCCCTTTGGCCCAACAAGTCCACGCCGACCCTCAGAGCATCCCACCCAGACCCGTCCCCCTATTACCCACCTAATCTATGCATCCCTGAACTCTACAGGCAATTTAGCATGGCCAATCCACCTAGCCTGCACATTTTTGGACTGGGAGGAAACCAGAGCACCTGGAGGAAACCCATGCAGACACGGGGAGAATGTGCAAACTCCACACAGACAGACACCCAAGGGTGGAATCAAACCCGGGTTCCTGGTGCTGTGAGGCAGCAGTGCTAACCACCGAGCCACTGTGCAGCCCGACCAAACTGTTCCATCTCCTCTACTTATATCATGTCAATTCCACCACAATATGCTTGTGAAAACAGATACAAAATAGTTATTTAGTATCATCACCATTTTTTCATCTCATAAAATGATTTCCTTTTAATCTCCAATTGTTCTTTAACAGTTTCTGTATCTTGTATGTGATCATAAAATGCTTTAAATTTTTTTTTTGTTTTCTGTTTAGCCATTTCTCATCATGCTTTGCTTCTCTTCAAATTCTAATGTGTTGTGTTCAAATAACTTTTGTACAATGAGCCTCAGATTTACCAAAGGCTTTTTCTTAAAATGTCATTTTAACTGCTCTACTCTTCCAAAGACCTTGCACAATAGCTGCGTCACTTTTGTTTTGTGGGGCTATGTATAGACAGTATCGTAATTGTTTTCTTTTGTTTGAACATATCCTGTTGTGTTAGAACCCTTTTCCCCACATTTATCTGGATTAGTTGATTTTTTAATCTCATCGAGATTGGCTTTTTTCAGTCAAGTGCTAACATCATTGATGGTTTGCTCTCCTCAACAATTTTTGTAGGAACCTAATTTAATCATGATTGTTGTTCTAAGATGTTCCATATCCTTAAATACCTATTTGTTCAACTAAATGGTCTGGAATTAAATTCAACAGTTTTCTTTGCTTGTTGGACTAAAGAAAACGTAGAAAGCAGTGCTGGACATATTTTACAAACGCTTCTTTCTTTGCCACATGCTTTATTTTTATATCAGTTTATTTTTTACAGGATGGATATTTATTCTCCAGTAAGTTACAGATTCAGTTATTCCAGTGCAAAATACTTGCCTGTCCATATTGTAACATGAATTATGATTTTTAATTTAACATTTGATTTCTTTGCTTCCTACTACTTTTGGTTTCAGCATTACTCTGGCTCTACCTAGGCTAGCCCAACTCATAGGTAATGGATCTGAATTGAAGGACAGCCAAACCACTGAAAGTTTGAGTTCCTTTGGAAAAATCACTTTGGAAATAAGAGTGAGGTCATTGGAGAGAAGCTACCAACATTCCTCCAGTTCAGCTGAAGAATTATTCTACCACAACTGCAGGCTCAACAAAGATATCACAATTTGATTGAAAGAAGAGTGTGTTGGCATGGCCAACAGTCCTTCAATTCGCACAATCCGAAACAGACTACCTGGTTCAGAGATAGTAGGAACTGCCAATGCTGGAGAATCTGAGATAACAAGGTGCAGAGCTGGATGAACACAGCAGGCCAAGCAGCATCAGAGGAGCAGGAAAGCTGACGTTTCGGGTCTGGACCCTTCTTCAGAAATGGGGCAGGGGAAGGGGATTCTGAAATAAATAGAGAGAGAGAGAGGGAGGCGGATGGAAGGTGGATAAAGGAGCAGATAGGTGGAGAGGAGACGGACAGGTCAAGGAGGCGGGGATGGAGCCAGTAAAGGTGAGTGTAGGTGGGGAGTTAGGATGGGGGTTGGTCAGTCACGGGAAGACGGACAGGTCAAGGAGGCGGGGATGAGGCTGGTAGGTAGGAGGTGGGGGTGGGGGTTGGTCAGTGAAGTGAGAGGAGCGGATAGGTGGGAGAAAAGACAGACAGGTCAAGGAGGCGGGGATGAGCTGGGCTGGTTTTGGGATGAAGTCGGAGGTGGGGACGAGTTGAGCTGGTTTTGACATGAGGTCGGGGGTGGGCAGATTTTGAAGCTTGTGACTATTTGGGACACATTGAGACTATTGGGCTGCAGGTTTCCCAAGTGAAATACAAGGTGCTGTTCCCTCAACCTTCGGGTGGCACTGGAGGAGGCCCAGGATGGACATGTTGTCCAAGGAGTGGGAGGGGGATTTGAAGTGGTTCGCGACTGGGAGGTGCAGTCGTTTGTCACAAACCAAGCTTAGGTGTTCCACAAAGTGGTCTCCAAGCCTCTGCTTGGTTTCCCTGATGTAGAGGAGGCCACATCGGGAACAGCAGATACAATGGGGTGGCATGGTGGCACAGTGGTTAGTTCTGCTGCCTCACAGCCCCAAAGACCCAAGTTCAATTCTAGCCTCGGGCAACTGTCTGTGTGGAGTTTGCACATTCTCCCTGTGTCTGCGTGGGTTTCCTCCGGGTGCTCCGGTTTCCTCCCACAGTCCAACGATGTGCAGGTTAGGTGGATTGGCCATGCTAAATTGCCTGTAGTGTTCAGGGAGGTAGAGGGTGTATGTTAGGTGGGTCATAGGGGGATGGGTCTGGGTGGGATGCTCTGATGATTGGTGTGGACTTGTTGGGCCAAAGGGCCTGTTTCCACACTGTAGGGATTCTATGAATATACCACATTAGCAGATGTGCAGGTGAACATCTGTTTAATGTGGAAGGTTTTCTTGGGGCTGGGATGGGGGTGAGGGTGGAGGTGTAGCACTTCCTGCAGTTGCAGGGAAAAGTGCCGGGTGTGGAGCAGACAAGGGAGTCATGGAGGGAGTGGTCCCTCCGGAAGGCAGATAAGGGTGGGAAGGGAAAAATATCCTTGGTAGTGGGGTCAGATTGCAGGTGACGGAAGTGGCGGAGGATGATGCGTTGAATCCGGAGGTTGGTGGGGTGGTACGTGAGGACGAGGGGGATTCTGTTTTGGTTGTTATTGCGGGGAGGGGGTGTGAGGGATGAGTTGCGGGAAACACGACAGATGCGGTCAGTGGCATTTTCGACCACTGTGAAGGGGAAGTGGCGGTCCTTGAAAAACGAGGACATCTGGGATATCCAGGAGTGGAATGCCTCATCTCGGGAGCAGATGCGGTGGAGGGGCAGGAATTGGGAATAGGGGATGAGATTCTTGCAGGAAGGTGGGTGAGAGGAGGTGTATTCCAGGTAGCTGTGGGAGTTGGTAGGTTTGAAATAGATATCGGTTTCCAGGTGGTTGCCAGAGATGGAAACAGAGAGGTCCAGGAAGGAGAGAGAGGTATCGGAGATGGTCCAAGTGAATTTAAGATTGGGGTGGAAGGTGTTAGTAAAGTGACTTGACCTTAAACTTGACGGGTCCATCTTCCCTTGACTGACCAACCCCCATCCTAACTCCCCACCTGCACTCACCTTTACTGGCTCCATCCCCACATCCTTGACCTGTCCGTCTCCTCTACACCTATCTGCTTCTTCATCCACCAATCATCTGCCTCCCCCCTCTCTTTATTTATTTCAGAATCCCCTTCCCCTCCCCCATTTCTGAAGAAGGGTCCAGACCCAAAACGTCAGCTTTACTACTCCTCTGATGCTTCTTGGCCTGCTGTGTACATCTAGCTCTACATCTTGTTATCTCAGACTACCTGGTTGTTCTCTTATCTATTGGTGAAAGCTTGCTGCGCTCAAATTGGATGCTGTGTTTCCTATCTTTTTATTTAATCTATTCATGGAATAAGGGCATTGCTGGCTGGACCACCATTTATTACCCATCCCTAGTTGTGCTTCAGAAAGTGGTGGCAGGCAGCCTTCTTGAACTGTTATTTGTTATAGGTACCTCCAAAATGCTGCTAAGGAGGGGCTTCCAGGATTTTGACCCAGCGATACTAAAGGAATAGCAATAAATTTCCAAGTGAGGATGGTGATTGTGTTGGAGTGGAATTTGCAAGTGTTGGTGTTCCCATATATCTGTTGCTCTTGTCCTTCTTGATGGTAGCAGTCATGGGTTTGTAAGGCGTTATCTAAGGAAACTTGATAAATTTCTGCGCTACATCTTATGGACAGTATATTCTATACTACCGAGCATCAGGAGAGAGTGCGTATCTGTGGATATGGTGTCAATTGTAACAAAAATTCCCTACTTTTATAGTCCCTTTCCCTTGCAATAAACAACATTTCATTTGTCTTCCTGACTGATTATAGTACGAGCATCCTAACATTACGACTCTAGGACATTTTTGGATAATTAAAATCAATCCATCTACTATCTCAGCATAACAAGGTGTGGAGCTGGATGAACACAGCAGGCCAAGCAGCATCAGAGGAGCAGGAAGGCTGACGTTTCGGGCCTAGACCCTTCTTCAGAAATGGGGGAGGGGAAGGGGGTTCTGAAATAAATAGGGAGAGAGGGGGAGGCGGATAGAAGATGGATAGAGGAGAGGATAGGTGGAGAGGAGACAGACTGGTCAAAGAGGCGGGGATGGAGCCAGTAAAGGTGAGTGTAGGTGGGGAGCTAGGGAGGAGATAGGTCAGTCCAAGGAGATGGGACAGGTCAAGGGAGTGGGACGAGGTTAGTAGGTCGGAGATGGGGGTGGGGCTTGAGGTGGGAGGAGGGGATAGGTGGGAGGAAGCACAGGTTAGGGAGGCGGGGATGAGCTGGGCTGGTTTTGGGATATGGTAGGGGGAAGGGGAGATTTTGAAGCTTGTGAAGGCCACATTGATACCATTGGGCTGCAGGGTTCCCAAGCGGAATATTAGTTACTGTTCCTGCAACCTTTGGGTGGCATCGTTGTGGCACTGCAGGAGGCTCAGGATGGACATGTCGTCTGTGGAATGGGAAGGGAAGTTGAAATGGTTCGCGACTGGGAGGTGCAGTTGTTTAGTGCGAACCGAGCGTAGGTATTCTGCAAAGTGGTCCCCAAGCCTCCGCTTGGTTTCCCCGATATAGAGGAGGCCACAATGGGAACAGCGGATGCAGTATACCACATTAGCAGATGTGCAGGTGAACATCTGCTTGATGTGGAAAGTCTTCTTGGGGCCTGGAATGGGGGTGAGGGGGGAGGTGTAGGGGTAGGCGTAGCATTTCCTGCGGTTGCAGGGAAAAGTGCCGGGTGAGGTGGGGCTGGAGGGGGGTGTGGAGCGGACAAGGGAGTCACGGAGAGAGTGGTCCCTCCGGAAGGCAGATAAGGGTGGGGAGGGAAAAATGTCTTTGGTGGTGGGGTCGGATTGCAGATGGCGGAAGTGTCGGAGGATGATGCATTGGATCTGGAGGTCAGTGGGAGGGCACGTGAGGACGAGGAAGATTCTGTTGTGGTTGTTATTGCGGGGACGGGGTGTGAGGGATGAGTTGCGGGAAATGTGGGAGACACGGTCGAGGGCATTCTCGACCACTGAAGGGGGGATGTTGCAGTCCTTGAAAAACGAGGACATCTGAGATGTACGGGAGTGGAATGCCTCGTCCTGGGAGCAGATGCGGCGGAGGTGAAGGAATTGGGAATAGGGGGTGGCATTTTTGCAGGAAGGTGGGTGGAAGGATGTGTATTCTAGGTAGCTGTGAGACTCGGTGGGCTTGAAATGGACATCGGTTTCTAGGTGGTTGCTGGAGATGGAGACAGAGGTCCAGGGAGGAGAGAGAGGTATTAGAGATGGTCCAGGTGAACTTAAGATTGGGGCGGAAGGTGTTGGTGAAGTGGATGAACTGTTTGAGCTCCTCGTGGGAGCATGAGGCGGCGCCGATACAGTCATCAATGTAACGGAGGAAGAGGTGGGATTTACGGCCAGTGTAGGTACGGAAGAGGGATTGTTCCCCGTAACCTACAAACAGGCAGGCATAGCTTGGGCCCATGCGGGTACCCATGGCCACCCCCTTTGTCTGTAGGAAGTGGGAGGAATTGAAAGAGAAGTTGTTCAGGGTGAGGACGAGTTTGGCTAAGCGGACGAGGGTGTCAGTGGAGGGGGACTGGTCGGGTCTGCGGGACAGGAAGAAGCGGAGGGCTTTTAGGCCATATGCATGAGGAATGCAGGTGTATAGGGACTGGACGTCCATGGTAAAGAAGAGGTGTTGGGGACTGGGGAATTGGAAGTGCTGGGGAAGGTGGACGCGTGGGTGGTGTGACGGATGTAGGTAGGGAGTTCCTGGACCAAGGGGGAGAAAATGGAGTCCAGATAGGTGGAGATAAGACCAAGGGGGAGAAAATGGAGTCCAGATAGGTGGAGATCTCAGCAGCCATTTCTTTTGAGATCTTATGATGAAGTCCATCAGGTCCTGGGAACTTCTTAAACTGCTCTTCCATTCTTTCTACTAAGGTGGACAAGGTTATATTTTCTCACATCATATTACATCTACCAATTTTTTTGTTCGCTTATGTAATCTATCCATTTAACATTTGCAGACTGCTTATGTTGTGTTCAACACTTACTCTCCTGTTAGAAGCAAACTTAGCTCGCATACATCCTGTCCCTTCATTGATACACATTGCAAATAGTTGAGGTCCCAGTATTGATCTCTATGGCACTTTACTCATTACTAATCAACCTGAAAATGATCAATTTATCCCTACCTTCGACTTCCTTTTCGCTAATCAATTCTCCACCCATACTGATGTGTTATTTTGTTAGTAGCTTTTGACGTTGCAGCACGTCAAATGCTTTTTGGAAATCCAAGTGCACTGCATCTGTAGCTTCTCCCTTACCCGTATTGCCTCTTCCTTGTCTAGAGAACTATGAAATTAGTCAAATATGATTTCCCTTTCAGAACACAACATTGATTCTGCTTCATAGAAAATCTTCATATAACGTGTGCTGCCACAGCTTCCTTAATAATAGATTTTAGCATTTTCCCTATGACAGACTTTGAGTAACTAGTCTGTTTATAAATCTTTTCTGCCTGCCTTCTTTCTTTAATAAAGAAGTTAAATCCATATGTTCTATTCTGATGGGCCTTTCCAGAATCTAGGACATTTTTAGCTCATTAAAATCAAAGCATCTGCTATCTGGACACCATCTTAGGTTAATGTCCATCAGGTCTTGGGATCTTCTCAACTTTTAGTTAATTTTCTTGTACTCCTATCCCAATAACTGTAATTGTTTTAAATTCCTCCCTCTTTCACCTCTTGATTTACAACTATTTCTAGGATGTCATTTGGGACATGTTCTATGTATCTGCCATTTCTTTATTTCCTATTATTAACTTCCTAGACTCTCTTTCTAAAGGATGAACATTCACTTTATTATTTCTTCCACTTAACATACCTGTAGAAACTCTACATTTGTTAAAATATACATTTCTGGCTGGCTTTCTTACGTACTTTTAATTTCTCCCTCATTTCAACAATCCATTCTGTGCTGGTTTTTATATTCCGTCCTGTCTTTGATGATTGCATAAGTGTACCCATTTTGTCAATTTGCTACTATTTGTAACTTCTTTAACTAGATATGAATGATGCAGCATTTTCTGAGAGTGCCTTCTCACTGGAATGTATCTTTTTCTAAATGTTAGTGAATATTCTCTTAGATGTCCATCAATGCTTTTCAACTGACTCACACATTAATCTAACTTGCCAGTTCACTTTAGCTAATTCTAAGCCTCATACCTGTGCAATTACTTTTATTTATGTTTAAACACTAGTCTTAGATCTGCTTTTTTTCTCCCACTGACTGAATGCAAAATTCAATCACATTATGATCACCATTACCTGGGGACTTTTTATGGAGAGGTAATTAAGTAATCTTGCCTCGTTATAAATTTACAGGTCTAGAATGATCTGTTCTCTGGGTGGCTGTGTAACGTGCCATGGTAGGAAACTGTATTGTAAATACTCTATGGAGTCATTTCAGCATTGTTTTTACCAACCTGATTCATCCAATCTTTAAGTAGATTAAAATTACCCATGATTATTACCTTTCTAACGAAGTCTTTTATTTCTTTCTGCATACATCATCCTACAGTGTAGTTACTGTTACCTATAAACTACTTGCACAACCTGACATCTTATCTTTGCAATTTTTTATTTCCATCCAAACTGGTCTTAGTATTATGGTTCTATTTCACTATTGCACCAATGTCATCCTTTACAGAGCTACCCTACCACCTAGCTTCCTGTTCTTCAAAATATATGCCTCTGTAACAATTATCATGTCATACCTTATGACAAATGTAGATTTGGATACAGCACCTTAAATTGTGTCCCTTCTACATTTACAACCTCTAGGCTTATCTGCTGATAGACCATTAATTTTGTACACTCTGTCCCTTCCTACCACTCTGATTATCATGACCATTATTGCAATTATACTCTCTTGTCCTATCCCTAACCTTCAATTAATCATATCTTCTCTCATGTGATCTCTCACTAATACTAAAGTTTAAAGCCTCCTCAAAAGCCCAAGTTATACCATTCACCAGAATACTGGTCCAGTATGGCTCTGGTGAAGACCAGACCAACAGTATAGCTCCCAATTTCCACAGTACTAGTTCTAGGGCCCCAGGTTTTGAGACTCATTTTTCCCATATTAACTTCAGAGTCAGTCATTCCACTCGTATTTATGCATGTCAAAATAAAGAAATTACTGGAAAGTCTTTTGGGATTCCTTGCAGTTGTGATTAAGTACTGCATATAATTGCAAATTCCATTATGCATGTCCTTTCTTGTTTGAGTACTTAGTGTAATACACAGGCATATATCTGAAGAGGTACCAGACAGCTAAAATTTAAAAGAAAAATTCCACCTCTACTCCAATAGGTCATTTCCTTCAGAACCACTGGCAAGAGAAGTCTGCAGCTGATCATGCTGAAGGAACCATGGAATGATGCTGTAGGCTTCTTCTTGAGGGATGTTAAGCCAGGAATTATGGCACAACGTAATCAAAGACACTTGCAAATCAGTTCAAAACATGAAGTGTTATTTCAAGATGTCAAAAGTCTGTTCCGTGATTACTTGCAAGTCAATTTAGTATCCACATTCATTTTCTGACTGTGGAATTTAGAAAGAATTCATTGTTGGAGTTGCAGAGGAATGCTTTTGAGAAGGAGGGTATGCATTTGCGTAACTGATTTGAAGGAAGTTGAAGTTGTGGGGAATGCACAATTCAGGATTCTCTGAACCCCTGCAGTGTTTTAACTTCCCACTACATCTGTGACACAACAAACTGATCCCATGCCCCGATGCCAACCAGATTTCAAAGCCAATAACAAGTGGGAGGGATTGATTGTAGATCTCTTGGTGGTGGAAGCTCAAAAGATTTGATATTTAAATTTGAGAGGATTTTTTTGTGTTGAGAGGGGTGGTGTGTCAGATCTTGGCAGCTCCTTGTAAATGCAGTAGGTAAAAGCACTGACTTTCTGGATCTGCTGCGACCTCACCTCTATGTAACTGTCAGAATTGGGGCACTCAGGAAACAAGGTCAACTTCAGATTAGTTCCATCCTCATCACATATGAAGTACCACTCCAACTGCTTGGAGTGGGATGATCTTCTACCCACCTTTGGCCTTAGTTGTAGCAGCAAGTGGCAAAGCCAGAGGGAGATTTGGGTTGAAAAACAGATTTCTCAAACATTAAATCTCCACCTGATCCAAACCTATCAATTTTCTTCTTGGTTAATATTCCTCCCTTCATCTCTCAACATCTTTAAATAATCAATGCATAATAAATGCCTTTTTAAAAAATAAAATCATGATTCCACTACATGGGAATTGAAAATTAACTTACATAATCCCATATATATAGAGTTGCAAGACATAAGTATTAAAGGAGTGAAGCTCTTGCAATTCATTAACAACACCATATTGTTCTGAGGTGTTTGGACGCTCTCATGGGCCATTATCCTGTAAATCTGGATAAAGATGCAAGGTGAAGTATCTGCAATGCTTTATCGTTCTAATCTCCCTGAGAAATAAAATTGATTCTCCTGGTAAAGCAAACATCAACACTGTTCTACAGTCTGCAATCCTCCTGTTATATCCTGAAATGACATGAGGGCAAGACCATGAGAGTTGGCTGCAACCAGTAGCAGTGGTCATTGTTAGAATGTCTATTGGGCTTTCATCACATTCCTGGTTACCTTTACTATGCAAAAGCTGTTCTCTCTGACAGGACCAAGTTGCTGAATGTAAGCTTATCTCATTTAGTGCAGAAGGGCATTTCGGGATGAAATTTTTCTAGTTATTATTTTGGGAATTTGGATTAGAACGTAGAGTTAAATGGAATTTTGGTTTACAGTTCTGTGAAGGCACATGAGACTTAATGACTGCTATTTCAATAAATCACGTGACTTAAGATGAAACGAGTGACTGTACTTGATAACAAGGCCACATTTGACTGTGTGGTATCAAGGAGCCCTAGCAAAACTACAATGGGAATCACAAGGAAAACACTCGGTGGTTGGAATCAGGCATAAAGGGATATTTTTGCAACTGTCAGAGGTAAGTCACGTCAGGACGTCACAGTAAGTGTTTCTCAGGCCCAACCATCCTCAGCTGCTTCATTAATGACCTTCCATCCATCCATCAGCACCATTTGTCATTTAGAGTCATAGAGATGTATAGCAATGGAAAGAGAACCTTCGATCCAACTTGCCCATGCCAACCAGATATTCTAACTTAATCTAGTCTCATTTGCCAGCAGTTGGCCCATATCCCTCTAAACCATTCCTATTCATATACCTATCCACATGCCTTTTAAATGTTGTAATTGCACCAGCCTCCACCACTACCTCTGACGACTCATTCCGTACATGCACATCCTCTATGTGAAGAAGCTGCCCCTTAGATCCCTTTTAAATCTTTCTCCTCTGATCTTAAACTTACTCCCTCCGCTTTTGGACTCCCAACCCTGTGGGAAAACATCTCAATTATTCACGCTATCCATGCCCCTCATGATTTTGTAAACCTCTGTAAGGTCACCACTCAGCCTCCAATGCTACAGGGAAAATAGCCCAACCCATTCAGCCTCTCCCTATAGCTGAAACCCTCCAATCCTGGCAACATTCTTGTAAATCCTTTCTGAACCCTTTCAAGTTTTGCAACATCCTTCCTACAGCAGGGAGACCAGAATTGCAAGCAGTATTCCAAAACTGGCCTAACAAATGTCCTTACAGCCGCAACATGACCTCCAAACTCCTATACTCAATGCACTGACCAATAAAGGCAAGCGTATTAAATGCCTTCTTCACTACCCTGTCTACCTGCAACTCTACTTTCTTGGAACTATGAACCTGCACTCTAAGGTCCGATAGTTTGGCGACACTCCCCAGGACCTTACTATTAGGTGTATAGGTCTTGCCCTGCTTTGCCTTACCAAAATGTAGCACCTCACATATTTCTAAATTAAACTCCATCTGCCACTCCTCGGCCCATTGGCCTATCTGATCAAGATCCCATTGTACTCTGAGGTAGGCTGTCCACTACACACCAATTTTGGTGTCAATTGCAAACTGACCAACCATACTTCCTATATTTACATCCAAATTACTCATATAAATGATGAAAAGCAGTGGATCCAGCACCGATCCTTGCGGCACACCGCTGGTCACAGGCCTCCAGTCTGAAAAGCAAATCTCCACCACCACTCTCTGTCTCCTACCTTTGGGCTAATTTTGTATCTAAATGCCTAGCTCTCCTTGTATTTAATGTGATTTAACCTTGTTAACTGTGCGGAACCTTGTTGAATGCTTTACTGAAGTCCATATAGACAATGTCCACCACTCTGCGTTCATCAATCTGCTCCATCACTTCTTCAAAAAAAAACTCAAGTTATTGAGACAATTTCCCATGCACGAAGCCATGTTGACTATTCAGTCAATCAATCCTTGCTTTTTCGATTATATGTAAATCCTGTCCCTCAGAATCCCTCCAACAATTTATCCACCACTGCCATTAGGCTCACCGATCTATAGTTCCCTGGCTTTTCCTTACCACCTTTCTTAAATAATGGCACCACATTAGCCAACCTCCAGTCTTCCTGCACCTCACCCGTGGCTATTGATAATAAATATCTCTGCAAGGGGCCCAGCAATCACTTCCCTTGTTTGCCACAAGTTTCTAGGGTATACCTGATCAGATCTCAAGGATTTATCCACCTTTATGTGTTTTAAGATGTCTAGCACCTTCTCCTCTGTAATCTGAATACTTTTCAAAATATCACTATTTATTTCCAGAAGTTCTCTGGCTTCCATATCCTTCTCCATAGTAAACACTGATGCGAAATATTCGTTTAGCATCTCATCCATCTCCTGAGGTTCCAAACATAGCCAGCCTTGCTGATCTTTAAGGGGCCCTATTCCCTCCCCAGTCATTCTTTTGACCTTAATGTATTTGTAGAATCTCTTTGGATTCTCCTTAACTCTCTCTGCCAAAGCTTTGTCATGCTCCCTTTTTGCCCACCTGATTTCCCTCAAGTAAAGTCCTACTGCCCTTATACTCTTCTCAGGATTCCCTCGATCTCTGCTGTATTTACATGACATATGCTTCCTTCTTTTTCTTGACTAGAGCCTCAACTTCTCTAGTCCACCTAGAAGTTGTTCCATGCCCAAATACAGCAGGACCTGGGCAATAGCCAGGTTTCAGCTGAGAAGCGTCAGGCAATGATCATCTCCAACAAGACAGAATCTAACCATCTCTCCTTCAACGGCATTACCGTCCTTGAATCCCTCACTATCAACATCCTGCAGGTTACCCAGAAACTGAGTTGGACTAGCCATTAAAGTACTGCAGCTGCAAGACCAGGTCAGAGACTAGGAATCCTGCTGTGAGTAACTTATGTCGTCACTCTTCTAGAAGGCACAAGTCAGGAGTGTGAACGAATACTCTTGCCTGGATGTGTACAAATCCAACAATACTCAAGGTACTTGACACTATCCAGGACAAAACAGCCTGCTTGACTGGTATCATGTCTATAAACATCCATTCCCTCCATCACCGACATTCAGTAGCAGCAGCGTGTGCCACCTACAAGATGCACTGTATATTCTCCAATATCCTTCAACAGCACTTTCCAAACCTATGACCAGTACCACTCAGAAGAATAAGGGCAGCAGACAGATGGGAACCCCACCACCTGGAGTTTCCTCGCCAAGCCACTCTTCATAGTGATTTGGAAATATAATGCCGTTCCTTCAGTATTGCAGAGTGAAAATGGTGGTATGTTCCTCCCGAAGAATATTTTGGATGCATCAATAACAAAATGACTGTATGGATTCAAAAAGCCAGCACAGCACCACTTTCTCAAGGGCATTTAAGAATAAGCAGTAAGTACTGACTCAGACAGTGGAACCCACATCTCCTGACTGAACAATAATAATTTGAAACATGACTCAGCTAGTGAGATAATCTTGCTTCTTGCTGACTTGGGTTTTCACTACCTACAGCAAGACAGCTGGCCAGGGGCCACAGGCTGGTTTGGTTCAGAAGCAGTTTCATATCAGCAGAAGTGCAGTTTAATTTGTGGAAGTTAGAGCTGGAGCTAGAAAGAGACTTAAACTGTTTCAACAGCCTTAAAGTAGTGATAGACAGAAAACATCTGTGCATTAGCCTGTCTGTATGTCTCCAAGAGATAATTACTTCTGGGAAATGTACAGAACTTTGCCAAAAGCAACGTTGCATCGTCATCAATTCATTATGAAATTTTAAAGTTGAAATTTTAAAGTCATACTTGACTGGATGAGTGTCTGCAAATGATATTACTGGGGAAAATGGTTGAAATTTTCATTTTCGCTCTTTATGATAAGACCATATGGCTTTTTTCTTCCTTTTGGCTGATAAACATTTGTTATTTTGGTAAAAGTACACTGATAGCCTCATGTGATTGACCATCATAGCAATCAAATTCCAAGAAACACATCTCATAGTCTATCAGGTGAAGCTTCATTCTGGAAGCTGCCTTATCCAATACTACCATTAGATGGAATAGTAAATCTCCAGGATTTCATTAATCATTCTTACGCTTCCAAAAAAACCCAGCAACATTGACTGCTGTACACAAGTGCTTTAACAACAAAGTAAAGTAGTTAAACTTTTAGAAACTACTCCCATAAATGCAAGAACATGCATGTTCTATGGGCATGCGCTTAATGAAGGGAAACCATCCGTGCACAAAACAGGTAGAATTAAATAGGAACTCATTACCATTAAACTGTGAAAAAAGTCAGAAATCACACAACACCAGGTTATAGTCCAACAGTTCTGAAAAAGGACTGAGACTCCGAAAGCTTGTGTTTTCAAAAAAACTAGTTGGCCCACAATCTGGCGTCATGTGATTTCTGATCTTGTCCAACCTAGTCCAACACCGGCACCTCCACATCATTAAACTGTAAAAATCACTATAAAACACAGTTGGAAAGCAATAGGAGTTTCAGCTTGGAACTTGTGCCATTTCCTGGCACTCAGTTAGGCTGCCAGGAATTCTCCTATGACCCACTCACTCAACTGCTAGAAGATCTGAACAGCAGCCAAAATTGTATCCTCCCCTAATATAGTGAACAACAGTGGTTTCAATTGCTCAAACCCAAATCTGAGCACAAGTGAAGTCCATGCAATATACACAGGATGCAAATCACATGATTAATTCCTAACCACAAAGAACAGTAGAAAAATATCTCTAGAGACAGATTCAATTTATTAGCTAAAACAAAGTACAATAGGTAAGAACAATATCTCAGCTAGCTCTCCTGCAAAGCTTGTTTTGCTCTGTCATGAAGGACTCAAATTTAAGAATACAAAAGTGTTATTTAGACAATCATAAACATTAGATTTCATGAAAATAACTGTACATTGCTTGAGGAAACTCTAGATTAACAGTGGTATTACTGGAAAAACCACTATGCGATAAAGAGCAATAAAACACTTGTGTAAACAGGACATGAACAAATAATAAATAATCTGAAGTAACAAACGTTAAGTGCATTGATGATTAAATGGATTCTCAAAATGTGTCAAAAGAATAAGCTTGAATATGAAATACTAATTATTAAATACACATATTTAGACTCAATTCTAATGATCGCTCTTTAAAATACATCATTCAATGCAAATTTCAGTTAACCTACTGTTCCTCATACAATGCTATATTTGCAGTGGTTGCAAATCATCAGGCAAGGAACTTTTTAATAAAGTAAGTGTTTTTTAACTCAGTTGGGTTATCTGTTTTTCAAATAACAAAATTCCTCACTTTTTTGTTTTATCTAGGGCATTACATCTTCATCCAAAGAACTCATTGACAAATGCAAGAATGGCATCAGAAAGTAAGCAGAACCATCACGAATAAAGTATTACCCTTTAAATGGAGTACCACGGGTTTTAAAGCACAAGTACATTTAAATCAAACAAGGACATCATTCACAAACTACGGGATACATGTAAAAACAATTATGGAACAAAGGTTGACAAATTCCAAATAGGTATTTCCTATTCTACATGCATGTTGTAATGCTGGCTACTATCACATGTGAAAATATCACTTTATTATCATAACATATCAAATAAAACCAAAATCAGGTCAGCTGAGGGTGCTGCAGTATCATCTATAGCTGACAGCCAAGAAAGCCAGTGGAAATTGAAAGATCAAAACTTTAAAAAGATCCAGTTACAGTGCATGGATTACAGTAGTTCAAGGCGGTAGCTCACCACCACGTTCTCAAGGGCAACTAGGGACAGGCCAACCAGCAATGTCCATGTCCCATGAGTGAAGAAAAACACATCAAAAGGAAACAAACTGAGTTATTCCATCTCTCACATAAATTTCCCCAATTAAATTGCAATCAGGACAAACTACAAATAATCTTTCACTTGTTCAGGAACCACCCATCTCTGTGAATCACAAGCACACACTTTGCAGTTTCGGTGTATTTTGGCTTCAAAAACCTAACTCATCACACACATGGTATGGCCAGGCATTACTGATCACGTATCATGGGTGCTGGCACATGTAAAGAGTCACCATCTTGTAGAAATTGAAGAAAAATGTGCATCTTTCTAATGGTTTTTGTATCTAGTTTGCATTATATGGAAATGGGCAATCCTTCATATTAGCCTGAAGGGAAAATAGACACCAATGAATCTATGTGTACATCTAGCACATAATTAAAACATCTTAATTCCATGTTTGACAAATGTTAGACATTGTTTGGAAAAAAGATGTACAGGTGAGTATATTCCAAGGACTATGGAAAAGGAAAACTCAGATGCAAGTAATAAAAAAAGAAATTGCTATCTGGCAGTTACCAGGACATGTCACGAGGCAGACACCATAGTTTCTGTGTAAAAATGTACGTCTGCTCTCAATCAAGAATCTGACTCAGAACCAAATGTTCAATGCCTGCATTAAATTTTAAATGAAAACATGTGTGACAATATCCAACGGCAATACACGGGAAGTTTAATCCTCTCAGCTTATCTCTGCTAGCGTATTTGTACTGTAGATACAGATCAACTGACATACATGCTTTTTACAAGCAGATCTGAGGTGTATAAATATACATTGTTGGGTATGGATTCTGAGTTAAAAATATGAGGCTGATATGTGCTGTAAATAACCATAATATCTTGCTTCCATAGGGCTTGTTCTATGGTATACTGTAATTATTCTGAGCTAATTTATTTCACTTAAGGGAGAAGTAACAACACTAAAATTACCTCATTCCTTGGGCTAGAAACAGTAGAATAGATAGACTGGGGGAATTAGTGTCAGCCAGGTTTTTCAATCCCAAGTGATATGAATGAGGTTAAGAAAGTAATTAATAAGACAACGGTATTCTAGGCTTTACAAAGAGAGGTATAGAGTACAAAAGAATAAAAGCAAGGAAGTTATGGTAAATATTTTAAAAACACTCTTTGGCCCTCAACTGGAACATTTTGTCTAAATCTGGGCCCCATAATTTAGGCAAAGATGTGGTCACTTTACAGAAGGTGCAGAAAATAGTCCAAAGCAAGAAAGACTTCAGTTACTTGGATAGTCTGAAGAAAATGGGGCTTTCCTTGTCAGGAAGATGGTAGTGGAGACAATTGATAAAGATGTCTGAAATCATTTGGGGCTTGGACAGAGTACATTGAAACAACCCCTTCCTATATGCAGTAACATTGGGAATCAGATGAACACCAGTTTAAAACAAATAAAGACAATAGAGCCAACAGCAATGTGAGGAAAAATTTTAAACTAAAGAACTGTGGATTCTGAAGATCTGAAACAAAAACAGAAAACAGCGTCAACATTTTCAGTCCAATGATGCCAATGGACTCAAAATGTTAACTCTTTTCTGCCCAAAGATGTTTCCAGACCTGTTGAATTTCTCCAGAAATTTCTGCTTTTTGGATGTGAAAAACTTTTGTTTTTCTTTGCACAGCAAGCAGTTTGGATCTGGAAGGCGCCTAAGTGTGTACTGAAGGCAGATGTTCTCAAAAAGGAACTGGAAGACAATCTGAAAGAAAAAAAATGATATTAGTTTTATAAGGAAAGTGACAAACTGTCGCTGTTAGAGAGTCACAAAGGGCATGCCGGGCACATGGCTTCCTTTGGTAGTGTAACTATGTTTCTGTGCCAACAGCAGCACCAAACATACTTGAAAATTACGTCAAAAGTTGGGAATTCTGGTGAAAGTAACTCAACTTCTGTGTTTGCAGAGTCTGTCCATCATTAGAACAGACAAGTCAGGAGTTTAATCAAAATCTCTCTACTTGTATGGATGGATTCATCTCCAACAACATTCAAGAAGTTAGACATCCTCAAGGACAAAGCTATCCAATTGATGGCTCTCCATCCCCTTAAATACTCACTCCCTGCACCATCATTTAGATTGGCAGAAGTGTGCACCACATATAAGAAGCACTGCAGCAGCTTGCAGAGGCTCCTTCAATAGCATCTTAAAAACCCCACTATAACCTAATAAGCTAAAGGCAGCAGGCACAAGGGACACTATGACTTGCAGGCACCCCTGCAAGCCCCATGCCATCTAAAAGTACTGTGGATGCTCCTATACAACATGGACTACAGTTTACCACCATCTTCTCAACGTCAATTAGGAATGAACAATAATTGCTGGACTTTCTGTGAACCAATTAAGAAAATGAACTGAGTGAGAATGAATTTGTGCTCAGTTAAGACACACCGAATGATAAATGATAAATAAAGCTCCTTGTCCACATGAAAATACAAAGAATGACAACAAGTTGCGAGGGTGCCACGATATTTGGAACTGCATTTTGACAAAAGGCAATTCATTCAAGAAGGAAACGTGATACCAAATACCAAAGAAACCAAATTCAAGCAACACCAAATGTATCATAACCAATGTACAATTCAGATTTTACCCTTCTCTGAAGGAATATTGGGCAGAAAATGATTAGCTTGTCATGTTTCTACACATCTCTGGTCATCCATTTCATAAAATGACATCCTGCAAAGTTTGTGGCCAATACTGAGATCCTATTAGGCTCTTGATTTTGCCCACTGGATTTATATCTAGAGGTGCCTGGGTTAAATGACAGTCAGATTAACACAACTCTCACTACTCAAAGGATACAGGTGGAAGCCATGTCTCTATTATACCTACATTAGCTCTTTGAAAGCGTTGTTCATATGCTAGTATTCTCGCACACTGTGAAATCCCAATTGCTTGTGTAAAATCAAATTTGAAAACTCAAAGGAAAAGGGCAGTACACCAAGTATAATGTTCTGTCTTGTAATGCTAATATACATATCACAGTCAAAAGGAGGTATTGCAAAATACATACTACAGATCATTTGTCTCTGTCTTTTAAATTTCAAGATGTTTTCAAAAAAACCCAAAAGCATTTTAACAACTGAATTTAATTCCTAAATACTCAACTTGAAAGAGGCAATACCCCAATTGCTGGGTGCTCATCTAGCCTTGAGATGCTTTTAGAATTATGGTTCTGTCACTTTGACCTGTTTTGTATTTTGTGAGAAACACATCTACAGTTTTTGATCCTTAACTGTTTACATTTTCATCAAACCAAAAGTGTGACACCTGGCCAATTTAACACTTTGTGCACCCAATATCAACAACTTGTATTTGTACTGGGCCTCCAACACAATAAATCTTCAAAGAGGTTTAATTTAAAAATGGATAATGAGCTAAAGGGGATGGTAGGAGAGGTCATCAAAAGGTTGGTGTCACTTAACTACTCCCAGGTTGGGTGTAGCATGGACCAGCCTAAAAATAATACTAAATCTCAATACTAGCTTCAGAAAAGCATTCCCTACTTATTCAGAGCATTTTTTTTTCATTTCATGCATCAGTTACCTTAAAGGCCTCTTTGATTGATTTGAAGGTTTGTGGAAAATTTTAAACTGCAGCTGTAAATCTCTATCAAACCAAGGAATCCACTCTCCAACAATTCAAAGGGAAATTCCTTTTCCAGTACTGTGATGCTAGGCCACAGATATTAGGACAGTTCCTGATTTGAATTGTGCTGATATAGATGAGTTGCCTTTGGACCTGCAGGAGTGATGTAAAAATGAACCCAAGTAGGGGTGCATCAGCCAATATTCACATGTCTAGCTTCACTCAAAGGGAAGTTATTTTTGTGAGATGCCATAGACATGTGACATCTATGCAACTATACTCCTACGGACAAGAATGATGGAAAAACATGGAAAAATACATCAATCCATTTATATGATGAAATAATGAAAGTTATTATTTATAACTGAATATTATACAACTTTTTATAAGTTCTGTATAACAGTTACAATTCGACATTTAGAAGAAGAATGAGACGACAAAGAGATATATCACAATTCTGAAGTAACACTGACCGCAATGTGTAAGTGAACGTGACACCTCGTGTTCTGGTGACGGACCTCTGATTTTTATCAGGATTTTAAACAATACGCATTGATGCAAGTAGAGACATTTTTCCAGAAGTTATCATTTCCATTTAAAACTTCTAAAATAACAATCAAGAATGAATTAAGAAATGACCCAGTTGCTTAAATTGGCGTGTGCCTTTTTTTTCGTAACATCACTTTAAAACAAGATATAAATGAAACTTTAATAAAGTAGGCAGTGTCCAAGCAAAATTTGGTAATTAAAACCCATGAACAATCAAACAGTAAAAGCATCCCTGCTCTACAACAACTTCCTGTTTCTGCCCATTTCCTTGGTCTTACATCATACACCATATGTATAAAATTTTGGCATGAACATATTCTGTTATTATTCCGCGTTTCCAATCCAGTTTGAAGTATAGTTTCAAAACATAATTAAGTGGCTCACATTCAAAACAATTCTGTGAAAAGTGGTGTGAAAAAAAAATTGTGGACTCAGTGATAACAAGTGAGACAGAAAGCTCCAAGTAACTTCTTGGATTAAGTGTAGTTTTAAATCCATCGTTGCTAAATAACCCTCTCACAGGCCACTTGTTTTCTCTCATCAGAATGAGGTACCTCAAAGTTATGTACCAGATTTCTTTTTATTTGCTATTTAAATTTTAAAAAGGCAAATTAAAGATGAAACTGGCAAATTGGACTTATGTTACATTCAAAAAAAATTATGCTGAACTCTGAAATTTACCATCCAAGTTGTTTTGTGCCTGTGAAAGGGTTAGTAAATAATTACTTGAAAAATAGTGCACCTATATAAAGTTTGTAAATAAAAATCCTTCTTTTGTATGCAGCAGCTTGAGTGAACCTTACAAAAAGAAAGTTAAATGCAGTGAGAGAACATATTCCGTCCCAAATTAATCCATTTGTAATCAACAATGCAAAGCTATTGAGCATGCATGAACCACACCATATTTAGCATTAAGCTGGCCCCATCCACTGCCAATCAGCTGGCTGCATGGTCCCAAATCATTACAGTTTAAAGACCATCCAGCAATGTTAAGGATCATTTAAATTATGGCCAAGCAAGTATCTCTAATACCTCTCTTTAGAAACGAAGCCGTTCTCTGGATTATTGCAAGCCCTAATGAGGAAAATGAATGAAAGTACACATGAGGAGAGATGAATTCATTTTTACAAAGGCTTTGAACTGAGATGTTGAGAAAGTGAACTGTACACAATGTAGGAGAATTCACCCTGTGTATTATTTACTGATTATGGGAATGCAAAAGTCATAGTCTGTCTTGTTGAACTACACAAATGATACATAAAATGTTCATGTTATTATATATTGATCAGATACGCAGAAATCGTGTTAACTTTTTCTCTAACAATGTTATGGTGAAACACTGTTCTTAAAGGAATAGGCATTTTTATTTATGTCAATGATCTATGTGAGCTCTAAAAACATCAGGGTTGAATTTCAAAGGACCAGTCAGAAGAACCAAGCATGGGAACATGTTTGCATGCAACTAGTATATCGTATACCTATACTATCACTTACAAAGTATCACTACCATTTTTAGCTATGTTTGAACAATTTCTGGCAGTGGAAATGTTGCTCCATTTAAGGCTTTCTGTTCTTCTGCTTTAAAGTTTTAGTGCTTTTCTATGGCTTTTCGCTTTCATTGGCATAAATTACATGGTTGGTCACCTCATTTCTAAAGCATAAGAAAATAACTTTTATTTTCCAAACTACATCACAATGTCTAAGATAATGAACCATTATATTCCTTTCTTTTAAATGCTGCAGATAGATTTCATTCCTATGAAGTCATCAATTCAACTTCAACGTCCAGAGAAACTAGATTAATCAGTCAGCTACTGTCAAACTGATTTCCATCCTATTGATTTCAATAGGATGAGACTCAGGAAGGCTCTAGAATGGGAGGTTAATTTGCTCCTCTTGACTACACCCAAAGAAAATAAACATATTTCCTCATTGGATAGTATCCAGTCTGACCCTTCAGATTTGATTGGTCCTTTCTGAGGCTTCCACAAGGTTGAGTTCTTTGCCCACTTCAATTTCTGATATCCAACCATAATATTTTGTCATTCAGTATTAAACACACATGGAAGGCTGTTAACAACTTTCAGATCAGATGTTATAACATTTGTTCCTATTTGGGCAGCTACCCAACCCTTCTCTTTAGTGGCTTATATCATTTCAAATGTTTGCTAGATGGTATCTTTGGACCTTTTGCAGAAATTCTTGCCAAAACATTGTTATTATATTGTCTTATAAAAATAGACAGCTGAGTCGGTACTTAGGCTTAGTCCAAAAGACAATTCAGTGGGACATTTACATTGCAATGGTAACATTGTTTTGAACAGGTTTGTATTAACCTGGTGCTTAGCTTTAATTGCAATTCAGAGGACAGAACTGACCAGGAGGAAGCATTAATCTGCTTCACTCCTGTCTGGTCATGTACTTAATCCAAACTTTCATATGGAAACTACAACATTGATTGGCAGTGAGACTATAGTTGTTAAGTAAATGCACAGACAGCCAACCTCAAGAATAGAAATGAATCATTTGAAACTCAGCAGCTGCATAATGGAACAGAAAGTATATCTCTAATACCCACCCTCTACTGTAGCTTTTAATTGTACACATATGACTTTTCAGATCAGTTTTATTTACGTTGCTAGGGATGGATAAGGGATCCTGGATCGAGATGTACTGGTGATATGTAATCTATTCTTTCCTGAAATTTAATTACACTTTATCACAATTTGCCATCAACTTGCAGGAATAGCTGCCATTTCAGTAATAGAATTATGGCATATTTCAAAACTCTTATTAAAACAATTACTTTTTGCATATTTTGAAAAAGCACAATCTACAGTGTATTTCCAAATGTATTCTATAACAAATCACCATTACCAATCTCTCCCCAAAATCTGTTCCGAAATTGTGAAACCTTTTGCTATTGGGCCTTTCCTTTTTCCTGAAAGTTCCAAGTGCAGTCTTGACAAACTGTCTGTAACACAATCACACAACATTTGGGACACTGCTGTCTGTTTAGATAAGGAACGTCCCTTTAAATTTACAAGCCATCATTAACTCATCCATGATTCAAGCCATTATTAACAGTGATCCATAATTTTGCCTCATTTTAGCCTGTAGTTAATTGCTTTATAACAATCCTGATTTGAATTGATGAATTCCAAACATAGGATGTCGTCTAACTCTCCACCTACCCATGCCTACGTATAGTTTCTATTGAGTTTTTTTTGACGATGGCAAGTTATTACTGATGCCGTTTACCCATGTAAACCATCCCATAAGCAGTTCTTTGGACTGGTCTTTAGAATTTCTCACCATCCTGTGACATTGATACCTCTTAGAAGATATTGTCTATGTATGCTTAGAATAAAAAAATGCACTTTGTATCAGTATCGTTTGTTGCCAAGTTAGTAAGAAAAATACTTTTCCAATTCAAAAATCTTACGGCAAATTGCATTTAATGAAATATACTTAATCTTTGAAGTGTTCTAAAATCCTTTCTGGCTACAATAATTTAAAATACCTTTAGCACTAGACAACTAGTACAGACAATTCAATGCTCCTTACCAGATTTCTTCTTTCCAATTGGTTCCCTGTAATAAGAAAAATGAATTTATTAATGAATGATTGATGAGTTTATTCTTGCAGCAGAGTCACTTGTTTAAAAGATAAACTTACATTTCGAGTTATTTTACAAAAAGGACATTGGGAAAGTTAAAAGTACAATACACTTCATGTTTTGTTTTCTAATGGGAGGGTACAAATACTAATAATATTTTCTACATGTACCAATATTCAATCTTTTAAAATTAATCATGGTCTAATTTTCACCAAAAAGTGTAGTTGAAAGAATTTCTGTTGCTTTGCCAGGGCTGCCAAATGGGCAGACTGAAGGAACTGTGATTCTGCCAATCAAGTTCTCTTTAGTAGTCAGAAGTGACATGTAGATGCATTTGATATTCCAACAAGTATTGATCTGAAGGTATCTCAAACAAAAGGTTAAGCTGGAAGAGCAATAATAACATTACTCAAAATAGGTTGAAAAATACTGGAAGAGAAAAGGTGAACAGACACTTCTCGCAAAGTGAATTGTCTAAGTTTTATTTGTTAAAAAGTGTACATACCTTGGATGAAACACACATTTAAAAAAAAATTCAGACTCAATCCTCACCCCACCCTAAACCATGATAATCTAGTGATGCCTGACTCTACAAACATTATCAGTGTTAGGAAAGGGGAAAAATGGATTAAAAATACTGATATCTCTCTATAAATACATCTTCTCTTCTTTTAAGTGGAACATCAGCCAGCATTCATTCATTACCTTTCTCATTTTCAAAGGCACGGCTTATATACAGTAAAAGACAATTGCCAAAGTTCGGTCCAAAGTTAGGCTCAGTCTGTCCAAAACAAGCCCCATGGTACATATCAAAATACACTACAATCTGTCCGAGGCAGGTAAGATACTTTGCAATCTGACTCAGCCAGACAGGAAACGAGGTAAATTCAAAAAAGTTTTAGGAAGCTCAGGAAAGTCTCACGTGGAGAAATTCAATTTGCTCATTCTAACTTTGTCAGAAATCACACGACGCTAGGTTATAGTTCAACACACACACACACTATCGCCCACACAAACACACACACACACTCTCTCTCCCACACACACTCTCTCCCACACACACACACACACTCTCACTCTCTATTCCCCCCCCACACACACACACTCTCTCTCTATCCCCCCCAACACACACACTCTCTCTCTCTCACCTCCCCCCCCACACACACACTCTCTCTCTCTCCCACACACACACACACTATCCCCCCCC
>JAHRHZ010000289.1:4285651-4299909 GCA_024137785.1 Ginglymostoma cirratum | reverse complement strand
GCAGCATCAGAGGAGCAGGAAGGCTGACGTTTCGGGCCTAGACCCTTCTTCAGAAATTTCTGAAGAGGGGTCTAGGCCCAAAACGTCAGCTTTCTTGTTCCTCTGATGCTGCCTGGCCTGCTGTGTTCATCCAGCTCTACACCTTGTTATCTCAGATTCCCCAGCATCTGCAGTTCCTTCTATCTCTGGAGTCATCAGGTACCCATTCTGACTTTCAGGTCAGAAACTGTTGTTGTCTAGTAAGTACCCAACAAATGGGAGAATGGGTAAATGCATATAAATAAAAGCAAGATTAACTAATAGTGAGATGTTAATCCACGCAAATAGGTCACTCGCTGCTCACTTGTCAGCAAGACTCTCATCTGTACCTTTGGTTAGAGAATCGGACTTTGTTCTCTCAACTGTGAAGATCTCATTATTGCCAATCTCACCTAATGTTCCTAACTTTTTCATTAATGCTCATGTCATTCAGGAGCTGAGAAGATTCTGCTCAAGGACTTCAACGGTCTGTTTTATTGCAGTGCACTGTGACTTTCCATGATTTTTAGCAACATTTTTCACAATCTAATCATTTTTCCAAAAAAAGACCCTGAAAACAGTGGCCTTGTCTATGATTTAACTCACAAGCAGTGTTAATTTATTTGGCACTGCATTCTTGATAATGGACTGTTCATTTAATGCATAAGAGTCCCTTTGTCTTTGAAGCACAGCAGTCTAAGGTGACCTTGCACCCTTTTGTTCTTAAACCAGTCACATTAATCACACTTTAGCATCCAACAATTAGGTAACCCAGTTGCATAATACAATTCTGACATATTTGTGGGAAAGTTTGAACCCGCAATCTTACAGGACATAAATGGGCTTGTGTAGCTGTGAATGTTCAGGTCCATTGTAGATACTCTCTTGATTTCAGAGGCATCCGTTGCTCTTTTAAGTGGCTTGAATGTCTCATTTCTATGTGGGTCAGCTTGTTTTGCCCCATATCTGCTTATGCAGGGATGTAACAATAGTGACCCTTGTTTTTAAGACTGAATACTCATGCCGTTATGAGCATTTCTTCAACCTCTCCAAATACAGAGGGAGAAAATGCTTGCAATGCTGAAGCTTCATGCATCATCGTAAACTATTTTATTTTCTATCAAACAAACAAACAGGCCAGCAGTTACAATCAGGCTCACTTTTGCCATCCATGTAACTTCTGAGTGGTAATATAAAAATAATTCTAACCACTTTAGTTAACTCAATATCCAACTCCTTTCTCTCATAACAAATTCTTTTTCGGTTTGGTTTACTGTCTAACTTTAACACACACCACTTCCGACAAGTCATTCTGTTTATTTTGTGGCTACAGAAAGTCAGAAATGATTAAAATCCTCAGAATCATGGAGGTGGCAATAACTGATTTCAGAGTCAAGTTAACTACTGGCATTTTATTCGGTGTCAATATCAAATATGCTCTGAATCTTAAATTATGGCCTTAGAAATTATTTCTCTGCCTGCAGGAATGTACCTGCAAAATGGCATTTAAAAAAAAAGTCCGGCATATTTCTGTAGTGTTTCAAATTTTAATCCAACCATGGATTTGCGCAAGACGATGAAAATGCTAATAAGATATATGGATGGCAGAATTAAAGTTTGAGGTTGCATTGTCATGCGTACTCAAGTACAGAAGTACAGTGAAAAGTGCACAAAGTAGCCAGTCTCCAGCACCATTTTAGGTACAAAACCTTGAATTAAAAAAAACGAGACAAAAAACCAAAACAACCATCTAAGATACAAAAATATCACAATTAAAAAAAGCAGAAATACAAGGAAGGCCAAGAAGGGGGAGGCATCCAGATCTAAAAGTCTTATCTCCACAGGGAAATAATGTAAGTTAGTAACGGCAAGATGACTGATGATTGGGATTCTGAGCAGGATAGGATTCAATCAAAAGAACGCTGGATGAGCTTGAACTCAAGAGGATCCAAGACAGGAGGTTGCTAAGGTGATCATTGGAGTAATCATGTCTCCACATGGGGAATGGCTGCTTTAGATGTAAGGAGCCAGTGTCAAAGCTGCCAGAGCTCAATAATGATGATGTCTGAAATGAAGGCTGCGCTGCCCCACAAGGGGTAATGAAGACTCAAGTTAGGAAAAACAGACAAAAGATTTTTTTGCTGGTCTCTCAAAATTTGGGAACAGCTTTCTTCTTATTTCTTTGTCTAGCTGTGGATGTTCAAGAAGCGCCTGCTCTTGGACAGTTCAGGGCATGCTGAGCCCAGCAATAACAAGCCTGAAAAGTCTTCAGCATTGGGGAGTGCAACATACTTGAGAGTGACAGAAACCTGGTTGATCAGAGTTCTTGCCCAAAATTCTGCTAACCCAGTCAAGATTTTACAACAGTATGCGCCCCCTTCAACTGATATTTCTACGAGGAACTTTCTAATCCAGTAAAAGCTGCTTTATTAAAATCTTGCTCTTCTTAGTTTTATTGTTTTCACAAGTTTAAAACAGGCACAAGGCAATCAAATATTTAAAGCTTTTGAGAAGATTTGTAGCTTTGGTTGTGTATGAGGTTGCAGACTTGCTCGTTGAACTGGTGCATTTGATAATCGATGTTTTGTCACTCTGCGAGTAACATCGTCAGTGCACACCCGGTGTAGCGTGGTGTTCTGTCCTGCTTGCTATTTATATGCCTTGGTTTTCTGGGGTGGTCGGTATTACTGCTGGTTCTGTTTTCCAGTGGCTTCTATATCGGGTCTAGTTCAATGTGTTTGTTGATGGAGTTCCGGTTGGAACAGCAAGCCTCCAGGAATTCCCTTGCATGTATCTGTTTGGCTCGTGCTATTACGGATATGTTGTCCCAGTCGAATTCGTGTCCTTTTTTGTCAGCATGTATTGAGACCAGTGAGAATTAGTCATGTCTCTTGGTGGCTAGTTGGTGTTTGTGTATCCTTGTTGCCAGTTTTCTTCCAGTTTGGCCTATATAATGTTTCTCACAGTCCTTGCACAGTGTTTTGTATATTACATTAGCTTTATTGGTTGGGTGAATGAGGTATAGGGTCCTTTACATTCGTCAGTAGCTGTCGCAGGGTGGTTGTTGGTTTGTGGGCTACCCTGATACCTAGGGCTCTGCGTAGTCTTGTGGTCATCTCTGGTATGTCCCTGAAGTACCGTAGGCTGACTAGTGTGTCTGGCCACGTTGTGTCTTCTTGTTGTGGTTTGTCGTGAGAAACATTACGTAGGCCAAACTGGAAGAAAACTGGCAATAAGGATACACGAACACCAACTAGCCACCAAGAGACTACGACCAATTCTCACTGGTCTCAACACACACGGGCAAAGAAGGACACAAATTCGACTGGGACAACACATCCATAACAGCACGAGCCAAACAGAGGCATGCCAGGAATTCCTGGAGGCCTGGCATTCCGACCAGAACTCAGTCAACAAACACACTGAACAGGACCCAATATACAGACCACTGAAAAACAGAAGCGAAAGTAATACCAATCACTCCAGCAAACTGAGGCATATAAATTACAAGCAGAACAGAACACCAACGCTTCACCAGAGGCACAGTGACGATGTTACCTAGCAGAGTGACGAAACATCTGCAATCCAAAACACCAGCTTGGTGAGCAAGTTTGCAACCTCAATCAAATATCTTAGCCAGGGGAAACTTCAGTGAAATTCCAGTATTGATGTATAAAGACATTCTGGTACGACTGATTTTCTGATTAGACTAGTAAATGTTTTTTGTTCCAATCACAGACTTGAAAATCAGATTCATTGGGAAAAAAAAGTTTTGGAATGCCCTCCGTCAGCATTCAACATATTGCCAGAAATATTAAGCAGGAGGACTTAAATTTTGTTAAGATCCATGATATAAATGCAGCCAGTTGGAGGGAGTCAATTCTCATACGGCTGTTGGTTTATATCAGGCTGGCGATAAAAAACACAAAAAGAAAATGCTCATACAGCCTATGGAACTTTATCTGCTAGATAGCCCTCCCATCTCATTCTGCTTTTCTTTAACAATAGGGATAAGATGTGGGTTTTGACAGGAGTACCTTAGTGACCTCCCAGATAGAGGAGTGTGCTGGGAAGTGAAGGATGTCATTGCTTTAGCCTGACAGGAGCACATGGCATGAAATAAGGAGCCACAATATATTTACTGGTGAGACTGGGAGTTCTGGGTGCAGAGGTGATATCGTTCAATGACAGCAATCTTTTCGAAAGTAAAGGTCTCTCAGATATTGCTTCTCAGTTATGTTAATGAATAAGTGCTCTCTGAGTAATTGCTACAAAGATGGCTTCCCTCATCTCTCAAAGCATTTGCTCCCTTTTCTCAATGCTGCTCTCTTTTGTTCTCCAACATGATAGAAAGCTCCGTAAGGCTACTAATAACTCTAGTACGATTACTTAAGAGGCATCCAGAAAGGATAGAATAACAAATTACTGTTCCCAAAGTAACTGAATTTTTCAAAACGATAAAGTAGGCTGAGAAATACCCAAGAAATTAATCAGAAACCTGAACCGACAGAGGACCTTTAAGGTGTATAATTGCTTTAAACGATTCTGATAAGAGCTTCTTTCTGGATTATACCATGTATTGGTGGTAAGATTCAGCGCATAGCAAACCAAGTGCTGGAGCATATCAAACCTACAAAAAGAGCCTGGGAAAAATTGCAGGCCCATAATTTAAATAAGGTATTCAGTATATTAAATGCTTTTGGCATGCGCTCCAGTAGAGAATCCAGAATTAACAAACAGGTGGAACTTTTAAGTTTTAATAACATACTGACTACTACTTTGCATGTTTAGAGTCCCGTCCAATAATCTAATGACATGTAGACACAAAGTTCAAGGCTTGTGTGCTGACCATTGAAACATATGCTGAATGGAAGAGGAAACCACAGAGGGATAAAAATAATGCACCAAAGCATATTGCAGAAAGACTCATTAGATACTGAGATGGCCTGGGAAGAATATTCCGAATCAGAGAGGGGACTGATCTACATCCATAAAACAATCCAAGATCTGCACATTTAGCCAGGTCATGGTGCAGGACAGACAGCAAACATGACACGAAGGGCAATCGAGACAAAAGAACGGCTGTGAACAATTATCTTAAATATGAATGCTGTTTACTGTAATAGGCTCTGAGATAAAGTACATGTCCTCATATCCATTTCACCACACAGTAATTTTTATACTCTCTAGAGCAGATTGGCTTCCTTTCAGCTCACTTTAAAACACCAGTCTATAATCTAATTGAGGAGATATAATTCCAGATATGACAGATTTACTGGAGGTAGCTTTTCAATCTTAAATATGGTCATTTACATTTGGCAGCTTTTCAGAAATAGCCCAAATATAGTAAAGCATAATCCATTTCCACTGAAGGATAAACAAGGTCTTCAGTATGTTATGGTTGTATAGCAATAAAGAAAATACTGGCTGGTTTTGAAACTGAAGGAAATAACAATGTCCTTGGACTGCATATATACCAAGGCTAACAATTTCAGATCATAACAACTCAAGTACCAGTGTCATAGTGCCAGCTGTACAGTCAAAGCAGCTGCTGCTCAGGTCCAATACAACTAACTAGCTGGTGGTAAGAGTAACTCCCATGTACACAGATGACTTCTGTTGCCATATAGTTAATACTCAATGTCACAGGAGTACAATTGCGGGAAAAAGAAAATACTTCAGTAACATTCAAAACATTGCAAATAATGTTAAAGTACTCAGGCAGTCAATGAGACACTTTAGGTACTAAAATTGGATGGCAATAACATCAGGCAGAGATTATTACGAAGAGATAATTTGTGGACTGGAACAGGGTAAATAAAAGGTTGTTAAAATGTCCTCACTCATTGTTTAAAAAAAGTCATTACTATTCCTTGCCATGGTAGCTTCAGGAAGTGAGGTGGATGAAAATAAATATTTATTGTGGACCCAATCTCTGTGCTCCTGGTATCATCTGACAGGCAAGGAAGAAGACAGCTGTAATGACCCTGGTTATGTAGCTGAGATCAACTGCTCTGCCTAAGTTTTACATTATTTTCTGCTGCAATTCTGATCAATAACTGTACTAAATGTATCAAAGGTACATCTATCAGAAATTGCATGATGTTACACATTTTATTTTATGATGCTTAAAGACAGGTACACATTTAAATAAACAATTACATATGTATTAATGGACTAGGTTCATGACAGTAAATAGATCATCTAATAAACCTTCTTACATGAAAGAAAATTTTTTGTTTTAATTAAAATTTAATCAATACCAAGAGAATGTAATTTATCATGGGTTTTGTACAAGTTACTCACATTTTCCAAAAGGAATGATTAAATAGGTAGTTGATATAGAATTTTTTTTATATAAGTGTTATTGATAGAAAATCAATTGTTCAGGTAATACTATTAATGTAGAAATAAATAACTGGGTGTTTGGTTTAATTAATGGGGAAAATGTTTTGTTCATAACATTAGCATAGCCTTTTGACAGCTCAAGACCACCCATTATTTCACATTCATATCAGTCTAAAATCATTTTGTTCTGCTCTCAAAGATTTCTGACAGGCCTACACACAGTTACTACACTTCAAATATACATCAGCAATAATAAGGCATTTTCAGACTTCCTAACAGCATAAAGAAACCCCAAGTCTTTGTTTCCTTTTGGTGAAAATTTGAGAAGGACTTTCAGGTTCATGGTTGTTATATTGGTTCATTGCTCTTTATGATAGTCCCTTCCACCCCGTGCGGATGTCCTCTAGATGGATTATAAAGTTAATATACACTCACAAAAATCACCAATGAGACATAATCTCACCCCCTGACATTTAATGGAATTGCCATCACTGAATTCCCCACTAACAACCTGCGCTGACACTGACCAGAAATTGGACTAGCCATATAAACACCGTGGCAGCAGGAGCAAGTCAGAGGCTAGGAATCCAGCAGTGAGTAACTAACTTCCTGACTTCCCAAAGCCAGTCCACTGTCTGTAAGGCACAGGTAAGGGATGTGATGGAATACTCATCACTTACTAGGATCAGTGCTGCTCCAACAAGACTCAAGAAGCTTGACCCTATTCAGGACAAAGCTGTACCACATCCACAAACATTCAGCTCCTCCACCACCAATGCCCAGTAGGGTCCAGACCCGAAACGTCAGCTTTGCTGTTCCTCTGAAGCCGCTTGGCCTGCTGTAGTCATCCAGCTCTACACCTGGTTATCTCACATTTTGTTGGAGCCTTTCATGTTATACACATCAGGACAATTTGCAAGAATAGCATTGTAAAGGCAAAACAGCATTTTTACTTTGTGAGATAGGTACATTTGAACATCACCACCAGTGAACTCCCCTCCAAGCCAAGCACTGTAAGCCGACGAGTTTCCCGAGATGTGGGAAACCTGGCAGCCTGTGGTTGAAAACAGAATGATGTTAAAATGGTCAAACTGCTTTTGCCATCATTTAGGCAGACGTGAGAGGGTTGAAGACAGGATTGGTTCCTGGTCCAACTTTTTATCGTTTAAATTCTGGACACAACCTTAATCGTCCCATTTTAGGGAGTGAATTTTCAGCTCTATAAACCTAAATTTGTGAAAAACAAAATTGAAAATTTGGAATTTATCTGACCACTCTTGTCTACATGTAAGTATTATAAATTCACTTCAGAACGGGAGTCAAAAATTCTCTCAAACTGAAATCAACTACTGGAATAGGCATTTTTGGACAGAGAGTGTATAACTCAATACTTGCTAGGAAGCATCACTATTAAATCATTCTTTTTTTCCCAAAAAGACATTTCCAATGTTTTCCCTTAATCACATAATATCTCCTGCCACTGGGAAAAAAAGAGCTAAAATATGAATGAAAGATACTAATTTTCAGATGTTGTTTCAATAAATGAGAAAAGATTTTTCACCCACAGGTTTCAAAATAATGAAAAGTGTGCCAAATAAAGATTCAAGCTCAAAATTGTTTTGGAGAAGGAAGTATATCCTCTGACACTCCAGAAATTAAAACCCTTACTTTCAATACTTGAAACGTTTCATATACTTTGACTTGTTTGTACAGCATTGGAATGTCAGACTGTTGGAAATGCCTAAAGCTTAAGCTAAAATACTACATCTGACTAAGTTTTGACTATAATTACTTCTTTTCAGACCATAAACTTATAATGAGGATCATTTTTTAAAATCGTCATCTGGGCCTTGGTAAACTAAAGGATAGCTCAAAACTTAGAGCCAAACTTGAACTCTCAACCTTCTGACCCAGAGGCAGAAGTACTACCGACTGAGTCATGGTTAACACATTTATTCCAATTTAAAACAAAAATCAGAGGAGCACATGAGTATAGTCCCCAGTGCTGTAAATTTTTTTGCAGTCAAGTATCCCAGTTCATGGACATCACAGGTATCAAACCTGCTGGAAATGTAATCAGCTGGCAACCATTTTGAGAGAAACATCTTTAACCTGATCACTCCCTGAGAGTTAAGTATCTTACCTGGTCTTATTTCCCAAGTAGACAATATCTGTATGGGTGAAATCAGAGAACTGTTGCAACACAAAGAACCTTAATCCGATGAAAATCAATACATGCAAGACAGAAGACAAGCAAATGTGTTGGAAGGGGAATTCTGCCACTCAACAGGAGGAAGAGGAGATATTAAAGAAATTATCAGAACACTGTTACACAGATCTACCTCGTACAATATTAAAATCACTACATTATTTGGTGTCACTTACAGTCAACTGTAGAAGAGGAAACCCTCCTATTACAAATCTTCAGAAAGTCTACATTTACTCTAAGCCACTAACCATATTCACAAAGAATATGTTGAGATTTGAAACTCTGACAAAGGATAAAATAGGAACTTTTTTTAAAAAATAGTTTGGCCTTCAGAATTCATTCAATAAACTTGGAAGGTCATGTTCTTATGGAGTCATTTACAGCACAGAGACTGTACTTAATTCCTGTGGCCTCGCAAAGTTTGCCGCCTCATTCAAATTCCTTTGATCACTTCCACTTCCATCACACCCTTGGGCAGTAAGCTTCTAGTCATTGCCACTTATATAGTCAGGACATTTCAATTTTATTTTAAAGTAAGCCATTTTAATCCAAATTGTAAAGCTTTGTATTTGTCTGATCTCATTTCTCTCTAACTTGGCCAAGATGCTTATCAAACACCATCACGACAGACCACAGCAACAAAACAATGTCACCACAATGAAAACAACATTCCAAGAAGTTAAATTGTGAGCTCAGATTCTAATTTTCCAAAGCTAAATGGAAGAAAAACAATTCTTATTTGGTTGAGTATCAAATTTCATATTTTCATATCAAATTTCATATTTTCATATCAAATTACCACTGAAATATGGAAATGCTGGAAAAAGTGTCAGGTCCATTGATATTCTGATACCATTTGAGGTATATATTGTCAGAACTCATCATCAATCTTGTATCTAATTCCTTTAAAATAAGTGGGACAGGTCATCAGAAACAGATTTCAGAATTGTTTCATAGATACCTGCCAGCAGGCACTCTGCCTGACCTCTGCTTTTTTGAAAAATGTCCGAGATGGACAGTGGAAATTCCATCAATGATCTTTAAATTGAGTTTTTTGAAAACATTTTTCTTAAATGCCACATAATGGGTTACTACTTAATCATGAAACCATAGGAATTTGGAAGCCAAGTTGAGAATGGATGAATAGAACATTGGTTAAAGGGTGGGAATTAGTGAAACTTGTTCAAGCAGTTATGCTGGAGTTGGGGATTAAGTGACTCATGGTTTGCCACAAGAATGAACTTTGGGACCAGCTGCTGTTTACATCAACAACTGGGGTTCAGAACTTCAATGCAAACTAATCAAACTGGCAGATATTGCAAAACTATGAGTCAGTTAAATCTGAAGAGCTGCTTTGGGTAACACAAATTGTTTGACAATTTAGGCATACATGGCCAAAGTAGTGATTGTAATTATTCAGTACAGATGCTGCCGAGAAAATTAGGTATCAGACATGCACCATTGACAATGATGAGACAGCTTTTCTTGAATTTGAAGCAATATTACAATTTTCATCAACTCAACTCTCAACACATTCATCATTGTAGAGATCTAATCAATGAACCATGTGGAACTATCTAGCCTGAAATGTGGTGGAAATCATTTTCTAACTATATTGCGTAATTAGATCACATCTTTGGTTACATGGTATGCACTGTCTTCAGCTCTAATTACAACATTGAAATGAAGATGTTCAAGCTATGGGAATGATTCTGGGATAAGCATAAGATGGATCACTACTGTCAGAAGTTTGCTTACAAAGAAAGGCTGGAGAAATTTGGGCTTTTAGACCTTAAATATTGACAGCTAGTAAGATAATTTTACACGTGTATTGAAGTTATGGACTATGTGATGATCAGGAACACCACACCAAACAAAACTCACAAAAAGAACAAGGTGATACAGTTTAAAACTAGAAAAAAAACAGAGGACTGATGTGAAGCACTTCACACAAAAAGTGATCAATGTGTTACCCTGGAAAAAGAACTGGGGACAAAAGAGCTTTAGTTATTTAAGAAACAATTGCATGCTGTATCCCTGGACCTGCATTCTTTCTGAAGGGATGGAATTCGTAAGAATGGCCTTTTTAATAAGTATGAATCTTGTGCGCCCTCTTCAAGCTGTCAATTTAGGCACATTTGCACACTGGAGTGTAGTTTTATAGAATGTAGCAATCAGTGGCAAAGATCAGAAGATCAACAATTTCTTCACAAACATTTCAAAATGCTTCCACCTCCACTACTTGTTTCAACAATCCATTTTTCATTCAAAGTCTGATCTGGTTTTGTTATCTCTGATGTTGATCAATTCTTTGAAAATTGAGTTGAAAAACAGAAGCTAATGGATAGACAAGAGTAAAGGTTCAATACTTTTTGCAGTATCATTTCTAATGGCACCATTGGACAGAATTTTCCTTTGGGGACAGAGAGGACAATTTGAATTCTCTGAAAATCTTCCTTTTGGGCTCTACTTTCAGAGAACTTGCTGCAATTTTGCCAGGAGAGTGATACCTAGTGCATTCTGCCATTGCTCATCCAAATAAGTGACTTCAAGCGACCAATTATTGATCACTTGAAGTCTGATTCCCACTCAACATCAATTTCATCTGCTGGGAGAAGTTCAGCAGCAAAGAGAAAGCCCAAAAGGTGATCCTGTTTGGGTTTCAGATCGGAGGTTAGGAGGTTTTGGGGGTAGAAGGTTTATCAATAGCCTTTCAAAATCAGGCACACACCTACCTAGAACTCCCCTTTTGCCTAAGCTCCCCATTCCCCCACCCTCTCCACCAAAACACCCATATACCCAGCCTCCTGGCACTCAAAGTGATCAAGGATATTTATGAGTGCTATCGAGCAGCACTGTTCAGTTTGCGTTCTGGCACAGCCAAATCAGCTTCTGATCAGCAACTGAATTTCAGATGCAAGATGAGAGTGACTGTCCTTGACATTCACACAGCATTTGGCAGTGTGGCTTCAAAGAGCCCTAAAAAACTGAAGTCAGCAAGAAATAGTGGCTATATTTCTACTGTTTGGAGTCACACCTAGCACAAAAGGTGATGTTTGTGGTTGTTAGAGGTTAATTGTCGCAGCCCCAATATTGTGGTAGGAATTCCTCAGGATAGTGTCCTAGGTTCAACAGTCTTCAGCTGCTTCATCAATGAACTTGCTTCGTCATAAGATCATAAGCAGGAATGCTCACTGATCATTGTGCAATATTCAACATCACTTCAGAGCAGATGAAAAACCTTAGGCTTGAGAGATGAATATGCTATACAAAATTATACTGCATTTCTTAATTTTCCTAATTTCCAAAACCTGTGTAGAATTTACCAAATATACTCTTATAACATAATACATACAGTGGGAATAGTATATTAATAAATTCAATCTGGAAAGGTACTGAACTGTGATATTAGGGTGTTGTAGCGTAGTGGTAGATTGCCTATCTCTGCGCCAGATAATAGCGACCTGGTGGAGTTAATGTGTTTCAGATTTCTTTCCATCTTATCATCCCGTTGATTTTGAACGGATAGTGTATGAAATGGGTTATACAATGGGTAAACGATCTGCTTCACTATGGCATCATCCGACCATGAAGCTGAACATTAAAATTCGAGAAGTTTTTGCTTATTTAGGTTGATCTCCTGTTGAGTCTTTGACAGTCCACAGAGCTGACTTCATCTTCTTTTGTTATGCAAAAGATTAGCTCTGTCACAAGGTATACAATAATGAAGTTCATTTATAAGGCCGCAAGTTAACTATAAATATTGCTTGACTCTGCACGCCACTGACTGCGAAACTTGAACAGTTATGGGGATCAACTAAAATCCATGATTATTTCTTCTACTTAATTGGGATTATGGAGACGTGGCTGCAGAGTGACCAGGGATGGGAACTGAATGTCCCAGGGTATTCAGTATTTAGGAAGGATGCACAAAAAGAAAAAGGTGGAAGAGCAGCATTGCTGGTTCAAGAGGAAATTAACATAATAGTGAGAAAGGAGTCTAAATGGGTACTGTTGAGAAATACCAAGAGGCAGAAAACATTAGCAGGTGTCATAAATAGATCCTCAAACTTCAGTGGTGATGTCGAAAATGGCATTAAACAGGATATTAGAGATGCATGTGACAAGGGAATATCGGTGATCATGGGTGATTTTAATCTGCACATAGATTAGGCAAATCAAATTAGCCACAATGCCATAGAGGAGGAATTCCTGGAGTGTATACGGGATGGTTTTCTTGACCAATATGTGGAGGTACCAACTAGAGAGTAGGCCATTTTAGACTGGGTGTTATGTAATGAGAAGGGAATCATTGCCAATCTAGCTATGCAAGACCCATTGGGGAAGAGCAACCATAACATGATAGAATTTTTTATCAAGATGGAGAATAACGTTGTTGATTCGGAGACTAGGGTGCTGAACCTCAATAAAGGAAACTATAAGGACATGAGGCGTGAGTTGGCCTTGATAGATTGGGGAGAGTTACTTAAAGGGATGACAGTGGATAGGCAATGGCAAATATTCAAGGAACGCATGGGAGAACTGCAACAACTGTTTATTCCTGTCTGTCACAAAAGCAAAATGGGTAAGAGTGTCAATCCTTGGCTTAGAAAGGAAATAAGAGATAGTAAAAGATCCAAGGAAGAAGCATACAGATTGGCCAATATAATAAATCTGAGGATTGGGAGCAGTTTAGAATTCAGCACAGAAGGATCAAGGGATTGATTAAGAAGGGGAAAATAGAGTACGAAAGTAAGCTTGCAGGGAACATAAAGACTGATGTTAAGAGTTTCTATAGGTACATGAAGAGAAAGAGATCAGTAAAGACAAAGGTAGGTCCCTACAGACAGAAATGAGGGAATGTATAATAGGGAGTAGAGAAATGGCTGAGGAACTGAGTGTATACTTTGCTTCTGACTTCACAACAGAGGACAAAAATCAGATACCAGAATTGTTGAAGGATGCAAGATTTAATGAGTGGGAAGAGCAGAGGGAGATCATTATTCATAGAGAAATGGTGCTGGGAAAACTGTTGGGACTGAAGGCCGATAAATCCGAGGGCCTGACAATCTACATCCCAGAGTACTTAAGGAGATACTTCTAGAGATAGTGGTTGCTTTGGCGGTCATCTTCCAGGATCCTATAGACTCTGGAACAGTCCCTGCAGATTAGAGGGTGGTTAATGTCACTCCAGTATTCAAAAAAGGAGGTAGAGAGAAAACAGGGAATTATAGACCAGTGAGCCTAACATCAGTAGTGGGGAAAATTCTCTCATCCATTGTCAAGGATTTTATAGCAGAGCATTTAGAAAGCAGGGGCAGGATCAGACAGAGTCAGCATGGATTTATGAAGGGGAAATCATGCTTGACAAATCTGTTGGAATTCTATGAAGATGTAACTAGTAGAACTGACAAGGGGGAATCAGTTGATGTAGTACATTTGGACTTTCAGAAAGCGTTTGAGAAAATCCCACATAAGAGATTAATGTGCAAGATTAAAGCGCATGGTATTGGGGGAAGTGTATTGAGATGGATAGGAAACTGGTTGGCAGAGAGGAAACAAAGACTAGGAATTAATCCAGAGATAGTAGGAACTGCAGATGCTGGAAAATCTGAGATAACAAGGTGTAGAGCTGGATGAACACAGCAGGCCAAGCAGCATCAGAGGAGTAGGAAGGCTGACT
>JAHRHZ010000289.1:4209611-4275651 GCA_024137785.1 Ginglymostoma cirratum | reverse complement strand
GCACCTGACTGCTCCAAATACCAGATCCAGGGCCCTCTGAGCTTGTGATGCCCCATCAGTTGTGAATCTGACGTGCTGTCTAGCCTTGGAGAAGAGGGCACTTGCCCCCTGGGTAATGTGCCAGTGCACTGCTACCTGCTAGACGTGACAGAAGTCTCCACTGAACAGAACACATATAGCTGTTGGCAATAGCTGAGAGAGCAGCTGTCTCCTTTGACACTGGTTCTCAGTTTTTTGCAGGTCTCTTCATTTCTGCCTGTAGATCCTGTGCTCCAGGCTTTATCTCTGTCTTCACTGTGTCCCATTTCTTTCTCTCCTCCAGCCCCCTAATGCCTAGTGGGCGACACGGTGGCTCAGTGGTTAGCACTGCTGCCTCATAGCGCCAGGGCCCTGGGTTTGATTCCAGCCTTGGGCAACTGTCTGTGTGGAGATTGTACGTTCTCCCTGTGTCTGCGTGGGTTTCCTCCAGGTGCTCAGGTTTCCTCCCACAGTGCAAAGGTGTGTAGGTTAGGTGGACTGGCCATGCTAAATTGCCCATAGTGTTCAGGGATGTGTAGATTATGTGGGTTATGCAGGATGCATCTGCGCGGGATGCTCTGAGTGTCGGTGTGGACTTGTTGGGCCAAAGGGCCTGTTTCCACACTGTAGGGGTTCTATAGTTCAAAACCCAGCGCTCCGCCCTCCTTATGAAGACTGCTGCTCCTCATCCCCAATGACCTTGATTTCTTGAGAATGCAAACCCATTTGAATTACAATAAGCATATGTCTTACCTTTCAAAGGATTTCTTTCTTCTTTGACAAGTCGCCAACATGGTCCTTGCCTGCCTTAAGCTGATGTGAGGCAGACAATTCCAAAATGTTAGCTGTCCCCAGCAAAATGCAGAGACTTACTTGAGACAGGCCTTCTGTTAGCCCTTGATAGGCTTAATCAGTTTGTTTGGAAGCAGGGATGAGTTTAGGGGCTTGTGCTCCCATTTGTGCCCCTCACATATGATACAAAAACAGACGTAAGAAAGTCTGGGGCACGACATCACTGTCATTCTTTCTCGCATTTTCTACCAAAGTTGGAATTTACATCTCAACCAACTAGCCTACTTAGAATGTTCCCCCAAATGGCGCACTCTTTTTTGTGGCAGGGATGTGCAGTACAGCACCATGCCTGCTACCTCAGAGGCAGAGTGAAAGCGGCCAGGGGCCCTATGGACAGTCGGGACAGGCTGGGCCAGATGAATGGTGAATTTTCGGCCCTCTAGCCCTTCCCCCTCATACTGATTCTCCATGCCACCTCAAGTTTGCCATCAATTCCCACGACCCCGGGAATCACCATGCAAACTCATGATCCTTCAAGATAAATATTGACAAAAGAAATCATAAAGAGAAAAAACCTGATATAACAACCTAAAGTCAACAGTTCTCTCCAGCTGTCAAACAGAATCCTAGTGGAACAATTCATTTGGGTTCTAAATTAACAGGCATGGTGTGTTTGGAGCCATTGTTATTGTTATTTTAACTGTCTGATTGATTGGCACTCTGACACGATTGTAGGAACAGCAGATTTTCAAAAAGATTATTTATAAATGGGTGTTTTATTTTCTATGTTCCACACATGCCATTGTTACAATATGGCTTACTTGTTCTGTACCTATGGTTGAGCGTACATGGAATACCCATAAGATGTCAAGGTGTTCTACGATTCATGGGGGTGAGTAACAGGTCGTAACTGGCACTGAATTGGAATGGATGAGGTATGGAATGAGCATGGGTAAGAACTCTTGATGTTATCTGCCAAACATTTCCAGAATCCATGAGTTCACAAATACTCAAAACTGACTTCACAAAAATTGCACAGCCATGAGATACTTACCCCAACAATGGTGCCAGGCAGGCGAGTAGAGCTGCGAGTGGGTTTGCTACTGCACATACTGATCCCATGCCAGCCAAAATTGAAGGTGTTTCAAATGGAGAGTCAGTCGTAGAGCCTGCCATTTTAAATGGCTCCAGAGTTGTTACAACATTGCTAAGATCCAGCCTAAGTCTCCATAGTCAACAAGGTAAGTTGGAAACAGTTATAATAATTTAGATATATTAATGGATGAACTTACATGATTGTCCAGAAAAGATAATTAATTAGATAGAAGGCAGGTGTGTTATAAAGAATAACTATGGATTTTTTTTGCCAGTTCCCTTCTTGAAAAACTGCAAAACTCCTGCTGGGTTTTACGGTGCTGCGTAACTTGAAGTACATCTTCATGTCAGCTTATAATGTGATCAAGTTTATTCAGAGGCTGTTTAGCCCTGACCCATTAAGCTTTCACCCAATGCTCTTAAATGTCACTTTGCTGCAGGAATCTATGAAACATGATCATGATCAGGGGGCAGAAACCGTTAACTGATTTTCTGCATCTGAGAGAAACTTACATTTATTTTAAAAACACAATTGCAAATGTTCAAGGTCGGGCAAAACCTGTAAAAGCCGTGTTTTTGGCAAATAAATGCACTTTGTGTCAACAGATCTTATTCTGTCCTCTAAGACAAATACTGTGTTGTTTTCCAAAATCAGAACCTAATCTTGGCTTCTCACATCATGTGTAATTTACTACAACATACTCACTCTTTAGGTGGGTTTAAGTCCTCTGGTCTTGTTTCAAAGAATTGGAGAACTTCGTCACACTGTGAGATATGGGCTGGTAGTCGGATGAGGGCCTGCAAATAATTAGCACACAATGAGATGAGAACTCTCAGATGGTTTGTTTAAAAGAAACCCAATTCTTTCCAAATGGAGGACCTGAGCCTAATTTATTAAAATACAGGTTTATGTTATCTATATAAAATTAAGTAGCCATCTTCTCTCCTGTAGATCCCAAAAAAAAATCATTCAAGAAATAGACTTTTAACTTCATTTCTGGTTCCCTATTGTGAAAATAATGACCTGCCAAAAATATCTAATCAATATATATCAGTTTATCACGTAGCAATACGGTTTTAAAATAATATATAAATGCACGTTGTTTCAATCACTACAGAACAATTAGTTTCTCAACTAATATTAAATACACGCATCATACTACTTTCAAGTAAGTACAAAGGAAGTGTTCAAAAGATAACCATAAATCACCAACACTGATATTTCTTCTTTCCTCTGACTAGAAGGGTGGGAGAAATAATGAGGACTTTTTTACTCAGATTGTGGAATTTGCATTCAATACAAATCTGGAAACAACAGTCCAATGATGAACATGAAACTATTGTCGACTGCGCACCCGACTAACTAATGTCCGTTAGGGAAGGAATTTTTATTTCTAAATTTCAATGTTTTTTTCCTGATCCTATCGTAAAACACCACAAAATAAACAACCTTCCATTAAAACCCCAGGGGGCCTCAGTTACCTGCTATCTAACACTTTGTTTTAAACTCATGGTTCCGGAAAGATTGACTTTGTTATTTATTAAACCCCTTCAGGAAAAAAAATCATTTGCCATTAATTTGAAATTCAAATGAAAAGAATATACTGGTATTATTGCTAGACTACTAATCCAGAGACTCAGATAATGTTCTGGAGACCTGGTTACAAATCCTGGTATGGCAATAAAAATCAGGAATTAAGAGATTCATGATGAGCATGAAACCGTTGTTGATTATCAGAAATACCTATTGGATTCACCAATGCCCTCCAGGAAAGGAAACTGCTGTCCTTACTGCCTACCTTCTACATAGAACTCCGGACCCACAGCAATGTGGTTGACTCTTAACTGTCCTCTGCCACTTAACTAGCCACTGATACCTACATCCTATGAATGAATAAAAACAAAAATCACGTGTTTCATCACAGTGTCTAAGACAAGTATTTTAACTTTATATGGGGCAATTATGCAGGAATGAATGTCAAGTTAGCTAAAGCAAACTGGTAAACCACGGGGTGGGTCTATAGAGGTGCATTTGGGGATATTTAAAGAGATATTTCAAGATGCATAGAACAGAACAAGAAAAGTTCCAAGGGACAGACCCATCTTTCAGCTTCAGAACCGGATCCAAAAAGATGGTATAAAACTTGAAAAAAAAGCATAACTGCACAAAAATAGGTCAGAAAATTGAATGGAATATAGAAAGAAAATTGACTAAATAATTGAGGACATGGTGGGGGAGGGGGTGAAATTTTGGATATGACAGAAAGCTAGCCAGATATATAAAAACGAATGCAAAGAAATTCTGTAGCTATTTTAGAATGAAGAGAGTTAAAGTCAGTGGTAGTTCTATCACAAATCGACGTGGGAAATTAGAGATTCTTTTATGTTTTTACAGCATGGAAAGAGGCCCTATGACCCATCATGACCATGCTAGCCATCAAGAATTTACCTATTCTAATCCCATTTTCCAGCACTTGGCCTGTAGCCAAATGCTATGGTGTTTTAAGTGCTTGTCTAAATAGCCCTTAAATTTCTTGAGGGCCCTGCTTCTACCACTCTTTTAAATAGTAAATTCCAGATACCCACCAGCCTCTGCTCTGAACACTTTGACTCCAGTTCCAGATCTACAAGGGGAAAAAGTTTCTCCCTATCACCTATCCATGCCCCTCAGAACTTTGGACTCCTCCATCAGATCTCTCCTCAGCGTTCTCTACTCTAAGAATAACCTTAGTCTCTTTTCATATCTGAGTTGCTCTAATCCAGGAAACATCCTACTGAATCTGCATCCTCTCTAGTGTAATTACTTCCTTCCTAAAGTGTGGCAATTGTTGATTAGTAAAGGGATGAAGGGTTATGGGGAGAAGGCAGGAGAATGGGGTTGAGAAACATTCTAGCCATGATGGATATGGCAGAGGAGTCTCAATGGACCAAATGGCCTAATTCTGCTCCGATATCTTAGAGATCTTGTTCTTATGGCCAAAAATGCTCAGAGTACATACTGTGGCCTAACTAATGTTATAGACAGGCCCATTATAATCTCCTTGTTCTTGCATTCAATTCATGTTTTGCACCCGCCATATGTCATCTAACTCCCTGCTGCCTTCAAGTATTTATGGACCTGTACACCAAGGTCCCTCTGATGTTCTGTTCTTCCTGATATTCTACCATTCAATGTGTACTCGCACTTGCCTCGTTAGTTCTCTCAAATTGCATCACCTCACACTTTTCAGAATTAAATTCCATTTGCCACTGTTCAACCCATCTATTCTGTTAAGAAGTTATTTACCACACCACCAATTTTCATGTCATCAGCATGAAAATGGAAGAGAGGAAGAAACTCAAAATAACTGGAAATCACTTGCAAATTGCTGGAGCTATAGGAGACAAGTCTCCGGGTCTTGATGGACTTCATCCTAGGGTCTTAAAAGCAGTGTCCAGTGGGATTGTTCAGGCATTGGTTTAATTTTCCAAATTTCTCCCGACTTCAAGAAAGGTCCTTTAAAATTGAAAATAGCAAATGTAATTCCTTTAATCAAAAGCTGGGTGGAGGTGGGGGAAGAGACAGAAAGCAGTAAACTGCAATCTCTTAACATCTCTCATGGTGAAGTTTTAAAAGCTATTAAAGACGTTATGGCAGGGCACTTGGAAATGTTTAAGGTAAGCAGGCAACATCAACACTTTTATGAAAGGAAAATCGTGTTTAATCATTTGTTGGAGTTCTTTGAGGAAATAAGATGTGCTGTAGATAACAGGGAACCAGTGCCTATACTAAGAGAAAGTAAGAACTGCAAATGCTGGAGTCAGAGACAACACAGTATTGACCTGGAGGAACACAGCAGGCCAGGCAACAGAGGTGCAGGAAAGTTGACGTTTTGAGTTGGGACCCTTCTTCAGAAATGGGGAGGGAGAAGGGAGCTCGGAAATAAATAGAGAGAGGAGGGGTGGTGCTGGGGAAGGTAGGTGGAATGGTGATAGGTGAGCGCAGGTAGGGAGTGGTGGGGATTGATCAGTGAGGTGGGAGGAGTGGATAGGTGGGACAGAAGATGAGCAGGTTGTATCAAGTCAAGGAGGCAGGGATGAGAGGGAGGCTTGGACACTGGATGAGGCCGTGGGTGGGGAGATTTTAAAACTGGTGAATTCCACGTTTAGGCTATTGGGCTGTAGGTTCCTGAGGCGGAATATGAGGTGTTGCTCCTCCAGTTTGTGTGTGGTGTCATTGTGACACTGGAGCAGGCCCTGGATGGAAATGTCACCCAGGGAATTGGGGGGATCTGGAATTAAAATGGTTGGCGACTGGAAGGTGTTGTTGTTTGTCGTGTACAGAGTGCAGGTGCTCTACAAAATGGTCTCCGAGTCTATGCTTGGTCTCATCGATGTACAGGAAGCCACATGGGGAGCAGTGGATACAGTAGACCAAGTTGACGGATGTGGAGGTGAACCCCTGACTGATATGGAAAGTTTGTTTTGTGCCTTGAATGGAGATGGGGGGGGGGAGGTGTAAGAGCAGGTGTAGCACTTTCTGCAGTTGCAGGGAAAGGTGCTGGGGGTGGGGGGGGTTAGTGGGGAATGTGGAGCGGACGAGGGAGTCGTGGAGAGAGAGGTCCCTATGAAAGGGACTTCACTTTGGATTTCCAGAAGGCACACACTGAGATGCCACATCAAAGTTATTGCAGAAGATAAAATCCCTGAGTTCTGTGAAAGTAGCATATCGCCATTGATAGAGGTTTGGTTAGCTAACAGGAAATAGAGCTGTTATGAAAGAAGTGGTGTACCACATGGATCATAGAACATAGAACATTACAGTGCAGCACAGGCCCTTCGGCCCTCAATGTTGCGCCGACCTGTGAAACCAAACTGAAGCCCATCTAACCTACACTATTCCCTTATCATCCATGTGTTTATCCAATGACCATTTAAATGCCCTTAAAGTTGGCAAATCTACAACTGCTGCAGGCAAGGCATTCCATGCCCTTACTACTCTCCGAGTAAAGAATCTACATCTGACGTCTGTTCTATATCTATCACCCCTCAATTTAAAGCAATGTCCCCTCATGCTAGCTGTCACCATCCAAGGAAAAAGGCTCTCACAGTCCATCCTATCCAATCGTCTGATCATCTTGTATGTCTCTATTAAGTCACCTCTTAACCTTCTTCTCTCTAAAGAAAACAGCCCTCAAGTCCCTCAGCCTTTCCTCATAAGACCTTCCCTCCATACCAGGCAACATCCTGGTAAATCTCCTTTGCACCCTTTCCAATGCTTCCACATCCTTCCTATAATGCGGTAACCAGAACTACACGCAATACTCCAAGTGCGGCCGCACCACAGTTTTGTACAGCAGCAACATGACCTCACGGCTCCGAAACTCAATCCCTCTATCAATAAAACCTAACACACCATACGCCTTCTTAACAACCCTATCAACCTGGGTGGCAACTTTCAGGGATCTGTGCACAATGATGGGGCCTCAATGTTTTACAATTTATAGAAATAACTTTGATGAAATGACAGAAGATATGGTCGCAGATGACGCAAAGACAGGTAGGAAAGTAATTTATGAGATAAGGAAGCTCAAAGGGAGGTGGATAAAAATCTGTGTCCCCGTGCATGAATTGCATAATGTTTTCATGCAGGTAGAGGAACTGACTGGAAAACCCGATAGATAAAACAGAATGTCATTGTTTATTGTGAGGGGAATTAAGTACAAAAGTAGGGAGGTTATCCTTCAGTTAGACAAAGTCTTTGACAGACCACATGTGGAGTACTATATACAGTATTGGTCCAATTATTAGTTATTTGGATAATGGCATATAAAGTTACATCTCCAAATGTATTGACGACATAATGTTAGGCAGCATTGTGACAGCGTGGATGGTGACATAAAATTATGAAGTGATATTGATAGACTTGAGTGAATTAACAAAATTGTGACAGATGGAATTCAATGCAAGCATGGGTCATTCAATTTGAATCAAAGAAAAGGTACTTTCCAAATGGCTTGAAGTTAAGTACTGTAGATGATCCAAAGAGACTTGGAGGTTCACGTGCATAGCTCTTTAAAACAGAATGAACAGGTACAGCAAATAATCAAGGAGATAGCAAGAACTGCAGATGCTGGAGTCATAGACAACACAGTATGGAGCTGGAGAAACAGAGTAGGCCAGGCAATATCAGAGGAGCAGGACAGTTGACATTTCGGGTTGGGACCCTTCTTCAGAAATAGGGAGGGGGAAGGGAGCTCAGAAATAATTAGAGAGGTGGGATGGGGCTGGGGAAGGCAGGTGGCATGGTGATAGCTGAGTGCAGGTGTTGTCGTTTGTTGTGTACAGAGTGCAGGTGCTCTACAAAACGGTCTCACCAATGTGGAGGAGGCCACATCTGGAGCAGTGGATGCAGTAGACCAAGTTGACAGATGTGCAGGTGAACCCCTGTCTGATATGAAAGGTTTGCTTTGGACCTTGAGTGGAAGTGACGGGTGAGGTGCAGGGGCAGGTGTAGCACTTCCGGCGGTTGTAGGGAAAGGTGCCAGGTGTGGTGAGGTTAGTGGAGAGTGTGGAGTGGACAAAGGAGTTCCAGAAAGAGTGGTCCCTACAAAAGGCAGATTGGGATTGGGAGGGAAATATCTCATCAGTTGTGGGGTTGGATTGTAGGTGGCAGAAGTAGTGGGGAATGATACACTGGATGTGGAGGTTGGAGGGGTGCTATGTGAGGACAAGGGGGTTTCTGTCTCTGTTTTTGTTGGGGGGAGGGAATGTGAAGGCGGAAGTATGGGAAATGCAAGAGATGCATTTGAGGGCATTTTCGATTAACGGAGTGGGTAGTTATGGTCCTTGAAGTAACGTACACCTGGGATGTTTGGAAGTGGAATGTCCCACCTTGGGAGCAGACGCAGCAGAGATGGAGACATTGGGAGTATGGGATCACATTCTTGCAGGAAGGTGGGTGAGAGGTGGTGTATTCCAGGTAGCTGTGACAGTCGGTGGGCTTGAAATAGATGTCAGTTTAGAGGTGGTCACCAGAGATGGAGACAAAAAGGTGCAGGAAGGAGAGGGAGATATTAGAGATTGTCCAGGTGAATTTGAGGTTTGGGTGAAAGATGTTAGTAAAGTTGATGAACCGTTCAAGCTCCTTGTGGGAGCATGAGGCAGCACCGATGCAGTCATCGATGTAGCGGAGGTAGAGGCGGGGTATAGTGCCAGTGTAACGGCAGAAAAGGGACTGTTCCATGTGTCCTACGAAGAGGCAGGTACACCTTGGGCCCATGGGGTTGCCCATGGCCACCCGCTTAGTCTGTAGGAAGTGGGAGGAGTTAAAGGAGAAGTTGTTCAGGGTAAGGACAAGTTCCGTTAAGTGGATGACGGTGTTGATGGAGGGGGACTGGTTGGGCCAGCAGGAGAGGAAGAAGCGGAGGGCTATAATCAAGGCGGCTAATGGAGTGCTGGCCTTTATATCTACAGGACTGGAGTATAAAGATGAAGAAGTTATGCAATTGTTATACAAAACCCTCGATAGACCCTACTTGGATGTACTGAGAGCAGATCCAGGCACTACACCTTAGTAAGTACATACTGGCCTTACAGACAGTACAAAGTATGTTTTCAAGGATGATACCTGGGCTTTTGAGGTTAAGTTATTCGGAGAAATTATAAAAATTAGACCTGTTTTCCCTAGAACACAGAATGTTACGTGGTGACTGAAGTCTTCTTGATATTAACAGGAAAAGATAGTCTAGGCACACTAGGCCTGGACGGTTCAGGTGAGATGTTCGGGGGCACTTCTACATACAAAGAGTGGTAGATGTTTGCAACATTCTCTCAAAAATGGCAGTTGATATTAGATCAATGTCATTATTGAATTGGTGATAGATACATTTTAGTCAAACAGATGTATTAAGGGAGAAGTAGTTAGGCCACGGGTCAGCTATGACCTCATTAAATCGTAGAAAAGGCTCAAAGGACTGAAAGACCTCCTCCTGTTCCGATGTTCCTAATTGAAGGAAGGATTTAAATGTGTTGGAAGCAGTTCAGAGAAGGTTTACCAGACTAATACTTGGAATGAGCAGGTTACCTTCAAGGAAAATTTGCATCTGCTGGAGTTTAGAAGAGTAAGAGATGACTTGATCGAAATATTTAAAGACATTGAGTGGTCGTGACATTGTGACTGAGAAAAAAGATATTTCCTCTCATGGGACAATCTAGAACTCGGGGTCAATGCTTGAAAATAAGGGACCACCTGTTTAAGACAGCTCATGGAGATCTTCCTTCCCTGCTTCAAAGGGACATCAGCCTATGGAACTCTCTTCCTCCAAAGGCTGTGGAAGCAGAATCTTTGGACATTGTCAAGAGTGGGGGTGCAGTGGGGAAAAGAGACAAGTTGCCTACCTTCTGTTCCTAATTTGTAGGTCATCTGTAATAAGCTTATGACAGTGCAGTTTAATCAGCATGGTTCATTGTATAAATTTTTTGAAATATGAAGATCACAATGCTGTCATTTTTGGGACAATTTAATTTAAATTAATAGGTAGTCGTAAAGGGGATCACATGGCCTACTGCAAATCCCACTGAACAACCAACGTGGTAGCCTGGTTTGCTTAGTTGGAATGTAAACCATGATGCCCAAGTTATTTTACTGAGGAGGTGGTGCAAGATATTCATACTTGTCAATAATGGGAAGAGCACTAACTTTAGAGAGATTTCTCCACAGCTCACAAGCAGATGTTTGCAAATTCAGGCTTTATCAAGATTTATGCTCATTTCCAGAATAGGATGGAGTTGCATGTTTAGAAGATAATAAGTATTTTAACCTAAATACATTGTCCAGATGATACACGTCGCCATGAAGATGGACATTCAGAGGTAACAAGTCATGGAAAGTAACTGTACAAGGATTTATAAGGTTTTCTTAAGTTTTCCTGAAATTTTCAGACAGATCAGACTGTAAATATCCAAGAAAGAGAGATAGCAAAGAGAAGAAGGCAGACCATCTCTCTTGCTCACCACACAGACTGCAAATAGATTCTTTAACCACAAATGCAGGAATCTAAGTTGCTGTGGGTTCACTGAGGCTCCAACATTTGCGTAGATTTAGCAAGAGGGAAAAATCTTTCGGAAAGCCCTAACTGCAAAAATCAACTCAGAAATTAGACTTTGTCCAGCTGGAAAACAAGAAGGTAGCAAACTATTGAGAACTGAGGATATCCTTGGACTGAATTCTTGAGAAAAATTTGTCTACTTAAAAGGACAAAGTGACGTTTAACTGTACCATGAATTTTTTGTTTCTTTTAGAACTTAAATAAGGGAAACAGTTTAGTGGTTTAGATTATAAGTTGACTACAAAAGTAATGTTTAGTCAGTTACTTTGGAGTGTGTTGCAGTAAAAGTCTTAAAATTTGAAATCTTGGGTGATCCTTTCCATCAGTTAATGGAAATTCAAATATCTTTTTAAAGGTTATTGGTCTCTATGTGGATTGTAACAACATACTTAGTTGGATTCAGGAACACCATGAGCAAGTACTGGCACGCAGCAGTGGAAATGAGGACCCTAAAAGCTGCAGAGATCAAAGAAAACTTGTGTGAAGTCTCTGCGCATCCAAACATTCTAAAAGCACCACAAATTGCTTGCTGAAATAAACCTGAAACCGTATACATGATGGTTTTAGTACAGCCAAATTTCCATACTATTCCGCATAAAAAGCATATTGCAGCTTTACGAAAGTTAAAGGGAAAGAAATGTCACCATTGAACTTGGACTTCATGAATTGAGCCGTGGCTAATTCATTATTCACATTTTATCCAATTTCTGTAGGGTCAGGCAGAGTTCAATCATCTGTTAAAGACATCACTAAAATGTGATGCAAAGGCCAAATGCTAGTTTAAGTGTAGCCCAAACCTCTTTCACCTGCAAAGCAGCCCACAATTGTGCTCACTTTCGTTATGAGATTATTGCTTACCCATAAAAAGCACGGATATAAAAATTGGACTGTGCCATGGGATCCATTTGATTTTTTCCCCAATTTTCCTTTGCCCATGATTGGAGTGTTGATAACAATGCAACGAGCCATTCATGGACTAAAGGTGAGCAACATGCCACATTTAAGTGCCAAGTCCCTCACACTGATTTCACCGACCTTTTCCTCCACTGTTCTACTTAGGCTAAAATAACTTGATGCTCCATCCGTTGCTCTCTCCCTTGGCATCTGCTGGTTTCCCCATCTGACCACTGACACCCACATTCTTCTTACATTCATCTCTCACAGTCCACTTCTGGTATTCAATATCCATTTGTTTTTGTCCTTACAGAAGAACTCCATCGAGTCAGACAACAAAGAAGATCCTTCAGTAATCACCACCCTGACCACATGAATAATGAAGCACATGAATTGAGCACTCTTTTGGAGTGCAGGCCGTTGTGAAGGAGGAGTAGGGGTCTTTAAGATATCTGGTGATATTAATTTACTTCCCCCCACACACACAACTAGACGGTACGTTTATGTTGGCAATGTTTTCACATCTGATTGAAAAATGATCGCCTGCACAATGACGACTTTGACCTTTGTCCCTTATTAGTTCTCATTCACATTAATCATTCCCCTCATTTGATTCAGTTTATACTTTTCTTGTATACCACTGGTAGGATTTCTCAGAGGTGTCATCAGGCAAGGTCTTTGTTGAGAGATCCCTTCGCTCAAAAGAGCCAACCACTGAAGGTGCTTGGTGCTCGAAAGATCTGCAGTTGAAATGACTGGTGCGGAATGAGGACATCACAGCAGCTTCCCAGATATTTTGAGAACGTATGTGTAATATCATTCAGGTGCTGACCGTACATAGAATGGACACAACAACAGAAGTTGCTGGAAAAACTCAGGTCTGGCAGGATCTGTGGATAGAAAGCAGAGTCAACGTTTCAGATCCAGTGACCCTCCTTAAGTTTTTCCAGCAATTTCCATTTTTGTTTCTGATTTCCAGCATCTATAGTTCTTTCAGTATTTTTTATATATAGAATGGAATCTTTTTTGATTAACAAATATTCATGAATACTTTCAGGGCACCTTGACTGTTGTGGATCTGAAATCCAGTGCTCCTTGAACCAGGCAAAGTTCAGCAATACAAAGTCTCTCTGATTCCAACTGACCTAATCAGCACACACTGGACTTAAGTGACAGCCCTGGTAAACATGGCTTCAGATTGTGAAATCCTGCAGACACCCAAAGCAGGTTCATGGTGAAGAAATTTGGGCCAGTGGGTGCTTTTGACTGCCCTTGGCAATGCATGCCCACCTGGTTCATCCTGTAGAAGCTCTTCTTCCACAAGGTTCCAAACCTCTTGAACTTCCTGAGACACTATAGCTCAGAAGCTGTATCTTCCTGAGTGGGAATATTGCCTCCTTCAAGCTGGAGTTCGGCACCCATTCCTTTGACCCCATGGAGCACGAGGCTGAGGAGAAAGAAATTGCTTCCCCTGCAGTTGCTGCTTCTGTCAATGGAAGTATTGGCACTGCAATTTCCTTTCGTCTTCTTCAGGGAGCCCAGCTAGAGCTACACAACCTGTTGCTTTGCTGCTATGAAGCAGATATAGTCAAACAACCCCAAATGACGGACAAGAAAAGATCTCCAACGTTTTGCAAGTTACCTTCAAAGCAGTTATAAAGCATTCTCAGAAAAAGTCCTGTGTGTAAAGAAGCAGATGCCCTGTTTAACTAAGCATTTTCCAACCTGTCTATACACATGCATGGGCAGTTACAGCCAGAAATGTTGTGTTAAACATTTAATCATTTTCTGACCCTCCCAATAATATTAGGGTTTCTAAAGTTCTAGCAAAGATTTGTAGCTCGGGTTGTGGGTGAGGTTATTGACTTGCTCGCCATGCTAGGTGACATCATCCGGTTTACAGATCAAAACCGGAAATGACAGTACTCACCACAACAGACCAGACAGTATAAATTCCAAACGGAGTACAACAACATCGCTTCATCGGAGGCCTCACTGATGATGTCACCCAGCACGGTGATGAAACGGCTGAAAACAAGTTAGCTCAGCGAGCAAGTCAACAACCTCATATTAGGGTTTCATTTGCTCTCGCTAAATCCAGAAGAAAGTGGATGCATTCTGATTTCCCAACCTACCATAACATCTTCTCTCTTGTACAACCTACAATCCTTCTCAGAAATCAACCCCCAAAACCAACCCCAAAACACCACCCATCTCTGCAGGTTAAAATCTGTCTCTCCCCGACATTGTGATTTTCAGGAGTTGTTAATAAAGCAATACCTCAAACAAAACAGATTGGCTAGACAATTATCGAACAATACACACAAAGCTAATGTATGAATCTTTAGCAAGATCTTGGGTGTCCTGTAAGACAATGTTAATTTGTATTGCTTTTCAGACAAGCTCTTGAAATATAAATATATGTGTCCTACCACTTTGTGACCTCAACCGTTAGGAAACTGCTGAGATGTGGCAGACAGAGGAAGCACATAATGACAAAAGGCTTTTACTGATGTATTTGAACCAAAAACATGACAGAGCATTACATTAATTGTCTACTCAGAGGGCAGAGGAAATAAGTGTACTGCATACAAATCTAGTCCATTCTAAAGGACATTCTCTCAAAGTCAGTCAGTTCTGACACATTCTTCCCGTACATTTGGAATTCTGTTGTTTCAGTTCCAAGCAGTTGCCCTTGGACTCCAGTTTGTTGTGCACTGTATCAACAATTGCAAACTTCACACACTCATTGCAATCAAAATGCTATGTACAGAACATACATATTGTGCTTTATTAACATTTGTCAAGGCAGCCAGAACAGAAAAGTAATAGTCCATCTTGAAGCAGGAAGTTTTGTATTGATAGAAAAGAAATATTACACATCAATTGTAAGTAAGAAATTTTTATTTAAGTGCAAGTCCATGCACTTTACAAATCGATGGTTAGTGAAAATAAGAGTAATGTTTCTACTCCATGCTGCTTTATAAATTAGAAGTCACGTTATCTTAAAAGAACAAAAACAAATAATCATTGATCTCTCTACTGTTGAGAAATCATCTTTTGCCAAATTTTAGTAATTCAGCAAACAGTTGAATTGGTGCATGTTTCAATGCTGGGATACGCTGATATGATGAAAATCAAGAGAATGCCATTCTACGTCAAGGAAATAGTGTGTTACCTTTGTGTGAGAAAAAGAACCTTCTTCCTGATTCCAAACATGATACCACTGGCATAAAAGATCATGATGAGAATCTGCTGAGTACCTTAATTCTACCAAACAACTTGCACACATGTATTACAATTACATTTAAAGCTTTAGTCCAATTCTAGTCCTCCCAATTTTATTTTGTCAGTCATAAACAGTTTTGAGTGGATTGACTAAATGTCTTAAATAAGATACACCATGAACTGTTTTTATTCTTGTGTGAATTTATGATTTATCAAATATACTTTGCTAGAAAACTGAACTGGAATACAGGGTGACTGCATGAACTGCATTCAACATCCAGTGGTGATCTCAGTGTATTTAGCATGTCGTGGAGGGATAGAGTTGTACAGCACAGAAACAGATCTTTCAGTCCAACTTGTCCATGATGACCACATATCCTAAATTAACCTAGTCCCATTTGCCAGCATTTGGCCCACACCCCTCTAAACCCTTCCTATTTATATACCTATCCAGATGCCTTTTAAATGTTGTTATTGTACCAGCCTCCAGCTTCCTCTGGGAGCTAGTTCCATACACGCACCATCCTTTCATAAAAAAGTTACCCCTTAGATCCCTTTTAAATCATTCCCCTCTCACCTTAAACCTATGCCCTCTAGTTTTTGACTCCCCTACCCCAGGGAAAAGACTGTGGCTATTGACACTATCCATGCCCCGCATGATTTTATAAACTTCTATAAAGGTCACCCCTCAGCCTCCAACGGTCCAGGGAAAATAGCCCCAGCCTATTCAGCCTCTCCCTATAGCTCAAACCCTCCACCCTGGCAACATCCTTGTAAATCTTTTCTGAACCCCTTCAAGTTTCGCAACATCATTCCCGTAGCAAGGAGACTAGAATTGCACACAGTATTCCAAAAGTAGCTTAACCAATGACCTGTACTGCTGCAACATGACCTCCCAACTCCTAACCACAAAGCACTGACCAAGAAAGGCAAGCAAACCAAACACCGTCTTCACTACCCTATCTACCTGTGACTCCACTTTCAAGAAACTATGAACTTGCACTCCAATGTCTCTTTGTTCAGCAACACTCCCCAGGACCTTACCATTAAGTGTATAAGTCCTGCCCTGATTTGCCTTTCCAAAATGCATCAACTCACATTCATCCAAATTAAACTCCATTTGCCTCTCCTTGGCCCAATGGCTCACCTGATCAAGGTCCTGTTGTACTCTGAAATAACCTTCTTCGCTGTCCATTGCACCTCCAATTTTGGTATCATCGGCAAACTTACTAATCATACCTCCTAGGTTCACATCCAAATCATTTTTATAAATGATGAAAGGCAGTGGCCCAGCATCGATCATTGTAGCACACCGCTGGGCACAGGTCTCCAGTCTGAAAAACAACATCCACCACCACCCTCTTCCTTCTACCTTCAAGTCAGTTCTGTATCCAAATGGCCAGTTCTCCCTGTATTCCACATGATCTAACCTTGCTAACCAGTCTACTGTGAGGTACCTTACTGAAATGCATATAGATCATGTCCACCACTCTGCCGTCTCAATCAAGTTAGTGAGACATGAATTCCCTCCCTCCACACAAAGACATGTTGACTATCCCAAATCAGTCCTTGCCTTTCCAAATACATGTAAATCCTGTCCCTCAGGATTCCCTCCAACAACATGCCCACCACTGATGTCAGGCTCACCGGTCTGTAGTTCCCTGGCTTTTCCTTACTGCCTTTCCTAAATAGTGGCAGACAGAATATCAATTTTAAATATTACAGAGGTGAGAAAATGGCCGAATGTGTTACAATACAAATCAATTATACTGACAGAAAAAACGGTTTTGAATATTCATCAAACCCTTTTAAAGGCAGGAACAGGATACTGATTGTGGATGATCAGCCATGATCATAATGAATGGCGGTGCTGGCTCGAAGGGCTGAATGGCCTACTCCTGCACCTATTGTCTATTGTCTATTGTCTAAAATGCTGGACACTCTATGTGAATGGTCAACGCAAACTCTGTTTCTCTCCCACTGATGCTGCCCGACCTGCTGAGATTCTTCAGCATTTTCTGTCTTTGTTTTTGTTTTAATCTGGTTTTCCTCCTGTTTTTGCTTTAGGATAGCAGCTGTTTATTCTGTAACCACCACTAGATACATTGTCTTGGCCCTGCATCACCAACGCTATAATCATTTGTTCTTTCTAAACACAGAGCTTTTTTTTCCCCTCTTTTCCTTTTTTTCTTCACACTTCCCTACTTGCTTGCAACTATTACAGTTCTTTTTCCCTGCTCTGATAAAAGGTTGTCAACTTGAAAAATTAGTTATCTCTGTACGCAACAGTCTGACATGTGGAGAATTTAAGGCATTTTCTGTTTTGATTTCAGATTTCCAACATTTGCAGTACTTTTTTTCTTGGAGACTGCTCAGTCAAGACTGCAGGCATCCCATTGTTGCTTCTCACCAATGTGGGTGCAGAAGTTTCTATACTGAGTGACACTAATTACCACTTACTCTCACTCTTCAAGTTTATGACGAGTCCATTATTCCAGATTTACAAATGATCATTGTTCCATTGTGGTTCAAAAATATCTCTTCAGTAGATTTACATTCTAATAGACAAAGGTAGAAACTTTACCCAGATAAACATTTTCAATGAGCTTGACTCGAACCTTGAAGACCACATCACAGCACACATTAATGTGATCAACTTAAGACTACATACAGTGATAACTTTAAGGCAGTCAACAAAGCAACTATTCCAGACAAATACCCACTTGCTATGATTCAAAAACATTAGATATTATTTCATGACTCTACAGTCTTTACAAAGTTCAATGTGTAGTTATCTTCAGATACCATTAGCAAAGCAATGCTAATGCTACAGTTTTTGTTACTCCCAAAGGTGGGTTTCAGTTCAGCAGAATCCCTTATGAATTACATTTGACACCTTGCATATTCCAGAAGATCATTTTTTCAGTCCTGCCAGACATTGAGGGGATGTTCAAGCTACTTAACAATATTGCTGTCGACTCATGCAGCACAATTTGACATTGAAGGACAAATGTACACTTGCGGTACCCAAAATTGATGTTTTGGAGAATAGAGTGACATCAGCTGAAGGACGGCCTGCATGGAACAACCTCAAAGCAATTCAGGTGCTTTGAAGGAGTTGAAATCGGTCCACAATTACTATCAAAGTACTTTTATCAGAAATTCATCCTTAAGTGTGCAGAGATCATCGAGCCTCTTCAAAAGCTACAGTTCAAAGATGCACAATAGGAATAGGCAACTGCTATGCAAAGAGATCATCTCTGCTAGTCCTCACCCATTTCAACCCACATGCCAGAAATGATTGCCATACCAGATGCACAGGAAGTGTGACTGCTTCTGTACTCCCACAACACAGCAAATGACCAATTGTTTATGCATCATGCCCATTGTCAGAAATGGAATGCAAATACTGTACTGGACAGTGTGAAGCACTAGGCTGCACCTACTCTTGTGAACATTGTCACATGTATCTCTACAGTCGAATATTCACTCTCCCTACCAATCAGCACGTGCTGATTATATCAGGATCTGGTCATCAATCTCTACACACTGACAGGAAGGTCAGATTGTCTTCATCAGTACACCTGGGAGATAGAGTATTTTGTATGTGAATCTGAACTGTAACTTTGAGAAGTTGACAAAATTAAGGGAAGAAACAATCAACGTGGAGAGCCATCAAAACTAATTGGATTCACACTGCGTTATTGTTGGCCAGGCATCATAGATTTGGTCTCTACTGTTAACCTTGTGTTCATCGGATTGGCTGAAGATGATTTAATTGAAACTATTTTGAAACCATTCCATATTGTATTCCAAGTTCTAATTTGCCAATGGTTGTGTTGTTGAATTAAACATACTTAAGTCAGCACAATTTGTTAGACTTTTACAACTCCTGAGGTTTAGCAGCTGAGGTCTGAGAAAAATAACTGATCATTTATATCTGATACCACTGCGGATACAACTCATGTCTGTCATTTCATTGAATGGCCAGAAATCACACTAGGTGTCTGGAAAGATAGATTGTCTGAAGGAAAGACATACAATCACATATCAGATTCACATAAATCTGGGTCCCAAGTATCAGTTATCAAAAAAGGTTGGAGAAATGGAGATGCCCAAAAGGTGATTTTGACGGATGTTTGTACAACAGAGGGGATGAAAAATGTCAATAATGGGCAGGAAGCAGTCCTGGAAGATTTTAGAGAGAATTTTCCCTCCAGTAATAAAAAAGGAATATGCTTCTAATGTCCTCACATACTACCTTATCACCCTTCTTGAAAAATAAAACAAATATGGTATTGTGGAAGTCACTCTTGACACCTGATTGAAAAGATTCCATTAAGTACTCCTTCCAACGTTCTCAGATGGCTGCATCCTTATTGAAAAAGGTACCACTGTCTGCATCACATAGGAGAAGGGGCCACTTGGTAGCCTGAGGAAACTGTCCATGTTATGCAGTTCTGCACAGTGTTAAATTTCATCAACCTTTTTTACCCATTATTTATTCTTGATGACATGCTTTGATTTTTGAGCTTTGGATTCCAGCAGCAAATAACCTACTTATTTCTGTTGTGATGTGCGGTGATTTTGTCTTTCCAATCGATAAGAAATTTCTTTATTTTCTCATTGAACCAGTCTTGATGCCTGTGCGATTCAAAGCTTATGATATTGGTGCATGTCTCTTGGCCTGAGATCTGATCTTGTCCCAAAGCCCATTTACACTGGCATCATTATCACAGTAAGAGCAAGATGGAAAGAGAGTTGTACCTGGAATTTTGGTCTTGTTTTTAATTCTGGATGATGTGAATGTTATATCTTTTCCTGTATTTCTTTGTGGATTTTTGAGTGATCTTGGAAACCTGTGGTCTTTTGCACTTGACAGGTTCAAGAGAAGAGATGTGAAATGATACAAAGGCTTGTCAAAGGCTTCTGACCCCAGAACCTCAAAGCCATTTTTGAAAGTCCTTCACAGACTCGGATGTCCAAAATATTTTTCTGTTATCCTCCAATTCCTGTGTGATGGTTTAAGTACAACTTTCCTTTGCAACGGGCTAAATTCCATTACAGATCCCAAAGGATTTCAAGCAAGGTTTTGTGACTGTGTCAAATTTCTTCATCAGACTATGCCCGGACCTTGCTTGTGACCAACATCCAAGGGGTCATGACGGAGTTTCAACCCAATGGGTAGTTTTGCCCAACCTCAAAAGTCTGGGTGCCAAGGCTATGCTCACCCTCCAGATTATTGAGAAATTACAATATGCCAACACCAATGGAGTTATAGCTCATACTGTAAGGGGCATTTGGAACAACTTGAATCTCTTCAACTCCAGAAACAAAAGGGTTGGTCTGTCACTCAACAACAAGACCAACATCCTTCACCAGTTTTCCACTGGACAAATATCTGCAACTAATGTTATTTTTAAGGAGACTAGGATTCATTGAACACTTTCCATATCTTAGTAACTACCTTTTTCAAAAGGGAATCCAGCAAAGAATCAACTTTTCTGGCTAGCCTTCAAGAAATTGCAAAGGTGGATCTTCGATAACAGAGGTCTCCTTAACTCATCAAAAGATTTAGCATACAGAGCATACAGTCGTGAAGCCTGGTGTTGGTCATTGGAGCAGTTCCACCAGCAGCACCCCCTCTATACTTTATGTCAAAGTCGATGACAAGTGTATTGTCATTGAAGAGAATTCTTGCTGAATTCCCTGAGCACATAAATCATGAAGCTTGGCAGATGTCATCTTCATTTCAAGAGACCAAAGATGACAACAGTGAGATAACAGCACACTCAATGAAATTATGGAATGAAATCTGTGGGGTAGTGACTGAAATACTGACTTGTAATCACTTTGTGGAACTACCTCCCAAGTTGAAAGCATCTACTGTAGTATATTTAATAATATAAAATGTGAAGAAACCAAGCAGCTAGAGTAGACATGTGTAAACACTGGGGCAGTGCAGTGACACTGGTGCACATTTTAGCTGTGGGCAGTGAATATTATTTAAACAATGAAATCTTGGCTCCTCCAGCACAAAAGCAGCTGGCCCTGCAGTCAAGTATTAGCTCCTCTGGGTATAGAATTCTGAAAAGGTATCCAAATTAAAATATTCACATTCTGTATGTGTTAGAGATGGATGCAAGCATGCTAGTTAATTTTGCAGCTGGACAGAATGGAAATATTTACTGCACTGTAGTTAGGAATGGTAAGTAATCCTGTCCTAAACAGCACAATGACTAAAAATACTATTGTGCTGACTAGAAATATTTTTAAAGCTATTTTAATTGGATGCAAGACTGAATTTTCATAAATGATTGGTGCATTACAAAAAATATTTGTGAACATTTGAGCATTGGTGTGATCAAAGTGTTATATTTGGGATTTCTGAATTAATGAACAACAAAACTGAAAAAAAAAGAGTCTAACAAATAGGATCACCTGTGACCAATCTAGAAAACTGGCAAAGAAACTGAGCTCAGACAAAACAATGAAGCAAAGTTAAATAGAGTCACAGAGTTGTACAGCATGGAAACAGGCTCTTCAGTCCCACTCGTCCATGCTGACCAAATATCCTAAACTAATCTGAACCTGAAACTCTTCGACCACGTACTCAAGCACCTGAAACTCTTCGACCACATACTCAAGCAAACCAGGTACTACAGCCACATCCCAATTCCTACAGACTAAAGGGGTCGCCATGGGCATCTGCGTAGGCCCAAGCTATGCCTAGGATATGTGGAACAGTCCCTTTCCCGCTGTTCCACCAGCAGTATCCCCCACCTCCTCCACTGCTACATTGACGACTGTATCAGTGCTGCCTTGTGCTGGCACAAGGAACTTGAACAGGTCATCAACTTTACTAACACCTTTCACCCCAACCTCAAATTCACCTGGACCATCTGCGATACCTCCCTCTCTTTCCTGGACCTTTCTGTCTTCATCTCTGGTGACCACCTCAAAACTGACATCTATTTCAAGCCCACCGACTCTCACAGATACCTGGATGACACCTCCTCTCTCACCAACCTTCCTGCAAGAACATGATCCCCTGCTCCCAATTCCTCCACCTCTGCCGCGTATGCTCCCAAGATGGGACATTCCACTCCTGAATATCCCAGATGTCCTCCTACTTCAAGGACTGTAACTTCCCTCATCCGGTGATCGAAAATGCCCTCAGCCGCATCTCTTGCGTTTCCCACACCTCTGCCCTCACATCCCCTCCCCCCAACAAAAATAAAGCCAGAACCCCCCTTGTCTTCATATATCACCCCACCAACTGCCACATCCAACGTATCATTCCCCGCCACTTCCACCACCTACAATCCAACCTCACAACCAAAGAGATATTTCCCTTCCCACCCCAATCTGCCTTTTGTAGGGACCGCTCTTTCCGCGGCTCCCTCGTTTGCTCCACGCTTCCCACTAACCCCGCCACCCCTGACACCTGTTCCTGCAACCGCAGGAAGTGCTATACCTGCCCCTACACCTCCCCCCTCACCTCCATTCAAGTCACAAAACAACCTTTCACATTAGACAGGGGTTCACCTGCACATCCGTCAACTTGGTCTACTGCATCCGCTGCTCCCGATTTGGACTATTCTACATTGGTGGGACCAAATGGAGGCTGGGAGACGATTTTGTAGAGCATCTGTATTCTGTACGTGACAAATGACAACACCTTCTGGTCGCCAACATTTTAACTCCCCCTCCCACTCCTTGGGTGACACGTCCATCCAGCGCCTCCTCCAGTGTCACAATGACGCCACCCACAAACTGCAGGAGCAGCAGCTCATACTCCACCTCAGCAGCCTACAACCGAATGGCCTAAACATGGATTTCACCAGTTTTAAAATCTCCCCACCCCTGGCCTCATCCCATGTCCAACCCTCCCTCTCATCACCGCCTCCTTGACCTGACACAACCTGTCTATCTTCTCTCCCACCTATCCACCCCTCCCACCTTACTGACCAACGCTCACCACTCCCTACCTGCACTCAACTGTCACATCCCACCTGCCTTCCCCACCCCTCTCTCTCTATTTACTTCTGTGCTCCCTTCTGAAGAAGGGTCCCAACCTGAAGTGTCAACTTTCCTGCTCCTCTGATGCTGTCTGGCCTGCTGTATTCCTCCAGCTCCACACTCTTGACTCCAGCATCTGCAGTTCCTGCTATCTCCTGAACTAAGCTAGTCCCATTTGCCAGCATTTGGCTCACATCCCTCTAAACCTTTCCTATTCATATACCTGTCCAGATGCTTTTAAACGTTGTAATTGTACCTGCCTTCAACATTTCCTCTGGCAGTTCATTCCATACACGCACCACCCTATGTGTGATCTATTCAGTATTTCTGTCTCGTCAAAATAATAAGGACTTGTACTGTTTGAAACACTTCAGTTCATATAGATAAGTGTACGTTTTTGTGAATACTCCCTATTTTTGCTCGTAAGTAGTAGCCTGTCTTTTTAAAAAAAATCTCCTCAACCAGAGCCAAGCATGGAGAATCACAGAATGAGAGAATGGTGACAGGACAGGAGGCCATTTAGCCAATCACATTTATGCTGTATTTCTGCAAGAACAACACACCCAACACCATTCTTGGTCTTTACTCCCGGGCCCTACATTTTCTTTTTCTTTTCACAATGATTTAAATTCCTTTTGAAATCTTCATTTGACCCTGTCCTATCACACGCTCAAGCAGCACATTCCAAATCCTAGCCATCTTCAAGGGGAGGTAGTGGCCTGGTAGTCTTCTCACTGGACTATTTATTCAGAGATCCAGGTAAAGTTCTGGGGACTTTGGTTCAAATCCTATTGTGGCAGATGGTGGAATTTGAATGTACAGATAAAGGAGAGTTCATCGTGTCGTTTTGCTGCTAGCTGGTGTTCGTGTATTCTGATGGCTAGTTTCCTTCCTGTCCATCTGATGTAACGTTTGTGGCAGTCATTGCATGGTATTTTGTAAACCACGTCTGTTCTGCATATTGTGGGAATGGGGTCTTTAATCCTTGTAAGTGCTTGTCGCAGAGTGGCTGTGGGCTTGTGGGCCGTCATGATTCCCAGTGTTCTTAGGAGTCTTGTTGTCAGTTCCAATATGCTCCTGATGTAGGGAAGTGTGGTAAGAGTGTTAGGTCGTACGGTGTCCTCCTGTTGTTGTGTTATGTAGGCATCTATGGATGTAAATTGTGGGGATATCCATTTAAAGCGAGTATTTTGTACAAGTGTTTTTCCTCTTCCCGGCATAATTCTGTAGTGTTCCAGTGCTTCCTGGCCTGTTTAAACAGTGTCCTCATGCAGCTTTGTTTGTGGACGTTGGGTTGGTTGCAGTGGAAATTGAGGGTTTGATCTGTATGGGTTGCTTTTCTGTATGCTGAGGTTTGGAAACCCCGTTTGTCAATCGTTCTACCTTAACTTCTAGAAACGGAAGTTGATTGTTGGTTTCTTCTTTCCTTGTGAATTTAATCCCGGTGAATACACTGTTGATGAGGTGGTGAGTCTCTTCTAATTTGTTGCATTTAATAATGACAAATATGTTGTTCACATACAGGATAGTGTATGTTGAATGTGGGGAGGGTGGTGTGTTCCAGTCTTTGCATGGCTGCCTCTGCGATGAGTGCTGACATGGGTGACCCCAATGGTGTACCGTTGATCTGTTTGGATATTTGACCACTAAAGACGAAGTGTGTGGTGAGGCAGAGGTCTTGTAATTCAAAATATGTTGTCCTTGCTGATGGAGTTGTGGTCTGCGTTGCTGTTTCCTCTAGTAATGTGGCCACTGTTTCTTTGGCTAGTGCAATGTCAGTTGATGTGAATAAAGCTGTGATGTCAAAGGATACCATAATCTCATAGTCACTGATTTTTATGTTCTTGAGGGTATTCAGGAAATCTTGGGTTGAGTGGATAGAAGCCTACAGCCACTCTACGACAAATAGAGTTCAGAATACATGAACATCAGCTAGCAACAAAATGGCACAATGAGCTCTCCTTAATATCTGTACATTCAGACAACGAAGGCCATTAGTTTAATTGGGACAATTAATTAAACTAATTAGTAGCCCAACCCAAACATAGACATGCACGGGAATTCCTTGAGGCATGGTTCTCCACCCATCGTTCAATAAATAAACATATAGAATTTGACCCCATATATAAACCCATACAGATCAAAACCAGAAATGACAGTACTCACCATAACGGATCAGACAGTATAAATTCCAAGCAAAGCAGAAGAACATTGCTTCATCGGAGGCTCCACTGACAATATCACCTAGCATGGTGATGAAACGTCTGAACAAAAACAAGCGAGTCTGATGAGCAAGTCAACATGCAGATGTCAGAGATCAGGCAAAAATGTGGTGCTATGCTTTAGCAATACCTCCACAGAGGTTCTCCTGACAGCCATCTAGGAGTGAAGGGAGGATTTTTCCTTTAGTAATGCCAACAAGAGGCTATCCTGATTGATGAAAACAGCCTGGTCAGAGGCAGCTGAGGAGGTCAGCAACCATGAGTGGCTCAAGCAAACCTAGTTCTTGTGCTGAAACAGAATGAATGATATACTACATTATGCAGGTTTGGAACCCTCTCTACATTGCTTTGTGCTCCCATGAGTGTGAATTAAAATTGCAAACAGGACAAAAATAGCACTGCTGCCACCAAAGTGCTTCTTACACATCGGCGAGGGTTCTTGCGAGGGGGAGCAGAAGGGTCCACTTGCCCCTCCTGTCCTTACTTCTCTTGACCATCTCACAATCACAGGCTGTGAGCATGCTGCATGCTGCCAGAAATCTGAAGTATGCTTCCACCCTCCCAGTAGTAAATGCTGTCCTGTCTGGCCTCTTCCACACCATGAGGGATACTAAAGAGACTGGTTATGTTGAAGAATTCCCATTATCCTGGCAACTCCAATCCGATGTTTAATAAGGTACATAGGTATTCACTTTATTTTTGGCAAAGTCCACAGAGCATCTTCAGAGTAAGCGCTGTTGAAATGCTGGTGAAGTTTTTACAAATCCTACTGAGTATTTTAAAAATACCCCACAAATCTCCAACAGCAAAGGAGCAGCAAAAGGTAATGCACCTTTAAGTAGTACTCAATCTACAGCAATTTTGCTAACTCTCAATCACTGGCTGGTGTTAGGTGATGGTGTTTTGTCAAGTGGTATCTACCAAAATGCCACACAGTTTTCTTAATAAATGTTGCTAGGTAAATTAAGTTGCTTAATGATCCCCCAGATGACTCTTCATAGTGCTAACTTCAACTCCTTCACCACGATGGCACCTTGCACTAAATCAGCATCACAACTGGTATCAAATGGGATCTTTGCTTGTTAGTACCATATGGGGAAAATCATCGCCAAGGCTATTTAAAAATGTGTCAATAAATTACTTTAAAGCACAGTTCACTTTTGTCAGATATACAAATACACCAGCCATTTTGCACACGGCATGACCCCAAATAACTTGAACTAACAGGTTAATTTGTATTATTTTGATGGAATTGGTTTGACAGAACAATATTGCCCAAAACAACAAAACACCCCTTTATTGTCCTTTGAGATTTCTTAGCTACCCAAATAAACAAAAATAAGCATTTTATCAGAGGCAGAGTACCTCCAACAACAGTGCACTCAGTCTAAATTACAAGGGGTGACCTTACAGAGGTTTATCAAGTCGTGAGGGGCAATGGATAGGATGAATAGCCAAGATCTTTTTCCCAGGGTAGAGGAGTCCAAAACTACATGGCATAGGTTTAAAGTGAGAGGGGAAAGATTTAAAGTGGACCTAAGGGCAAGCTTTTCGAGCAGAGGGTGGTGTGTATGGAATGAGCTGCTTGAGGTAGTGTTGGAGGCTGGTACAATTACAACATTTAAAAGGCATCTGGATGGGAACATTAACAGGAAAGGTTTAGAAGGAAGGTCAAATGCTGGCAGATGAGACTCTACTGATTTAGGATAAAAAGCTGGCATTGACAGGTTGGACTGAAGGGTCTGTTTCAGTGCTGTACAACTCTATGACTCTATGATTCTATAAAATAAGATTTGAAGCTGGATCTGAAAGCACAACTCTCAAACTAAGAGATTACAGTACTTAGCACATGAATCAACCTGACTTTAAATTATAGTTTTGACATTACTCTTGGGCTATAATATTTTAGTTATTTCTTAAGCATCTGTTTACTGATTTTATATTATGGTAGTTAGTCACGAGTGTTGTTTCAACTTAGATAGTCCCAAGCTATAATGCTGACGTGGACCCCTTAACTCTATTGCACATAAATGATGAGACATTTTGTTTAGGGCTACCTATTTCACGTTAATCACTTCTGATTAATGACAAAGACTTTAGCATTTATGCTGCATAGTTCTTTGACAGGTTTCCACTCAACTTTGTGGGCTGTTGCAGTTCAGGAGTACATGCCATCACAACAGCTTATCTGACGGCAAGTGTATAATATTTCAGAATAAGCTTTTAGGCTCACAATCAAGAAATCCATCTGGGGTGAGGGAATCAGGAATTTTTAGTAGTCTGATTTTTATTTATCTAGGAAAAGACCTGTGGAAAAAGTATTACTTTAAACATTGGCTTTCAAATCTAAAGTGTATTCAGATGGGGAGGCGATGGCCTAGTGGTATTATCACTGGGCTGTTAATCCAGAGACCAGATAATGTTCTGGGGTCCTTGGTTTGAATCCTGCCATGGCAGAAGGTGGAATTTGAATTCAATAAATATCTGGAATTAAGAGTCTAATGACAGCTGTGAATCCATTGCCGATTTATGGGGAAAAAACCCATCTGGTTCACTAATGTCCTTTAGGGAAGGAAACTGCCATCCTTACCTGGTCTGGCCTACATGTGACTCCAGACCCACAGCAATATGGTTGACTCTTAACTGCCCTCTGGGCAATTAGGGATGAGCATTAATTGCTGCCTAGCCAACAATGCCCTCATCCCATGACTGAATAAAGAAACAAAAACATGCACTAACACATTATGTCGCTAAAATGCTATGACCTACACACCTGTTATTAGATATTGATTATAACTAAGAAGCAAATTCTTATTAACCTGCCTGCACCATTAGTAAATATCTCAGACCTTTTATTGAGAAGTTTTTATTGACTTTAAACAAATGAAGATTAAGATAACAAGGGCAAACAGACAAAGCAGAAGGCTGCAAGGACAAACAATGGCCAGACACACAATTTAAATAGACAGGAGAACAGAGTTCAGGAGTTATTCTACTTAAATGAAGGATGACAACTTACTGAAATGTATTTGAGACTGAGTGGTTTTTCCACTGTGTTCCACTTACTGTGCAATAACACAGCTAGATAATTCACAAAGGTCTTGTCTTATCAAGTATTTACTCAGTCTGCCTTTGAAGAGGTCAAAGACGCACACAAGAGATAAACAAGTATCCAATTCCAGTAACAAAGATTAGACTTATGGCTGTATCCAAAGAACGGTCCTGGATGCTGCTGGAGCTCTAAGTAACCATGCAATCTGAGAGAATATCTTGAGTTACAGCATAAAACCTGCTCATCTGTGTTTTGGTCTGCAAGCTAGGACAATTGAGTAATGACTAGATCATTTAGGATTGATGTCATTTTGTAATTTCATGCAACCAAAGCACCCAAATGCTGCAAATAGCGATATTTTCTGGGTTTAGTGACTCATCAAATGGTGGCTCCATTCATAGTACTATATATTGGATTCTGTCAAAGGAACAGTTTCTAATTAAAATGGATCACAGCATGGACCAGATTGACCTCAAATTGAACATGGGTTTGTTGAGGCCACAGCAACCAGAGGAATGGAGAGGAGATTTGAGAAGCTGACCAACTCCCACTCTCAAGCAGCACTGACTTAACTGTAGACCACACTATGTGAAGTGAGAGCCTCCAGCTAGGGGAGATCCCGCATGGATGGGTGGAGGAGAATGGAAATGACTGAGGAAGTCAGCAGCAGGACTCTCCAACTTACAAATAGTGCAGTAAAAGATTCTGAACCTCAGGAATGCTTGACCAATACTTGGCCTTACACTGCCAGGTGCCAAATTACACATTCACTTCCCAGATTCACCTCCACAGCACTCCACAGAACAATGTCTTACAGCTCCATTCATTTCTCTCACACAGCACCACCCACCACAGCAGCTAACATTTACATTTGCGCTTAGCCTATTGCGTATTCAGACCCATGTCCCACAGTCAGCCTCCAGAAATGTTTTCTCATCTCCACATCAGCTATTGGAACACTCACCTCTCTGCTTTGAGCAAGAGGCCTGGGGGAAGTGAAGATTCTACATTTACATGTACCTTATTAGGTTCTGGCAATGTGTGTCCACCTGATCCATTAAGGAGCTAACCTTCTTCCAGGAGGTTACAAGCAGCAGCAGTGACTTGCTGTGACAGCCTGGGTGTGCTGAAGCAACGGCACTCAGAAAAGTTAAAAGCATTGCCTGAAGACTCAAGGTTGGCTCTTGTTCTGACTGGATCTCATTGTCCATCTCCTCATCCTGGGAAAGCCAAGCAGCTGAGGAGAATGGATGTGTTCCTTGTGCTGTTTCTGCTGCTACTGGAGATGTTCCTTTCTTCTTGTCTCCAGGAGATGGAAGGTGAAATTACATAAGTTGCTTCCATGTCATGGAAGTACCAGCTGAAGGTGAGTGCTACACAAGTGAAGTCACTTCCAAGAAGTTGGCAATTACCTAGCAAGCAGTGAAAGCACCCTGTGAGAGAAGTAATGATATGAAACAAAGTGTCTCACTTGACCAGGATTGGAGCTCTTCAGTTTAATTGATTAAAGCTTTTCCAGCTTACGAGACATTGATGTGCCATTGATAGGTCATGTTAAATTCAGAACTGGTGGTTAAATAGTGTTTAATTTGGTATTTGGTAATTTTGTTTACTTACTCATCACTCCAAAGGATTGTCTGTTTGTCTTCAATTCTGCCCGATTGAAACCCAGGGTTAAAGGACAATGTCAAAATCCTGACCTGACATCTTTTTAGAAGTACTTAACCATGGCTGCACACAAACCCACTTCGCTTTGCTTTAAAAAAATTCCACTCTCAGGCATCAATTATCTTCTGTTAGAAAAGCACAACTGTCCCTGAAGGATGCTGCTTGACCTGCTGTATTCATCCAGCCCCATGCTTGTTATCTCGGATTCTCCAGCATCTGCAGTACCTTTTATCTCTGTCCCTGAAGGTAGACTGGTGAGAACAGAATATGAAAGGCAATTAGTACTGGCCAGGAATAAACAGTTGGTAAAGCTTTCAACAATACCAGACTTAATGGATATTATTGCCTCTAGTGGCTGCGTATGCAGATATTAATTTAATGCTAGCTGCTATCAATTTTGTTGAAGTATTGCTAGATTTGAAACATTAACTGTGCTTTCTTCCCACTGCTTCTGGCAGATCTGCTGAGTTTTGCTAGCAATTTCTATTTTTGTTTGAGGTAAATTGGGAATTTTTTTAAAGTACTTTTTAAAATCTTAAAACTTATGTAACAACTCTGGAATTTGATTTCCACTGTGTTACTCCAGTTGTGACATCTGGTTGACTGAAGGGTAAGAATGGGTTAAAATTCCTGGTGTTCAGCAAAGATCAGAATGGAAGAAAAGGTATAATGACTGGAGGTGTCGGTTAAGGGGTAAAAGAGACAGTGGCAACATGCATACAAAATTTGCAGAGTGTTAGGGAGCCGAGGATAATAGTTAATGGGTATTTTTCAGGCTTGAGAAAGATATGTAATGAATTTCCCCAGGGCTTGGTATTAGGAGCCTTGCTTTTCCCAATTCATATTAATGAACATGATCTCAAAGTGGAGTGGACAATTTCCATGAGGGAAACAGTGTAGAACTTCAAGAAGAACACAGGAAGGTTTGTGGAGTGGACTGATAGCTGACAATGTGGAGAAGTGTGAGATGATGCAATTTGGTAGGAAGAACATGGACAGACAATATAACCTAAGGGGTACCGTTTTAAAGTAGATGCAGGAGCAGAGGGACTCTGTGTGCGTATGCACACAGGTTATTAAAGGTCACGACAGACGGAGGGAGCAGTTAATAAAGCATACATTATTCTAGTCTTCATTAATACGGGCATAAACCATCAGAGCAGGGAAGTTATAATGAGCCTATATAAGCTCAGCGTAAGGTACTATTTAGACCTTAGCTGGAGAACTGTTCACAGTTCGGGTGCCACACTTTAGGAAGGATGTGAATGTATTGGATAGAGTGAAGAACAGGTTTGAAAATGGTTCCAAAGATTAGACACTTCTTTATGAAGAAAGATTGGAGAAGTTGGGACCTTTTCTCTCCCTTGGAGGGAAAGCCAAGAGGAGATTTGATTGATTCCTTAAAAATAATCAGGGGTCTAGATAGAGTAAATAGCGACAAACTAACACTGCTCAGGTAAGAATAAGAGGGCACAGACTTAACGTGATTTGTAAAAGAAGCAAATACAATGAGGGAAGAAAAAAAATGAAGATTTATTTAATTCGTATAAATAATAGTACTTTGTAAACAGTCAGATAAAAGTGTTCTTTTTTGAATGTTGCATTTCTACTTCTGAAGGAGTCTTGAATGACTTAATGTTAATTCTGTTATGCTCTCTCCACAGTTTCTGCCAGTCCTGCTGAGTTTTTTCAACATTTTCTGTTTTTATTTCTGATTTCCAGCATCTGCAGTATTTTGTGTTTGTATTAGTGTTGTGTACATAATGTCTACAAAATTATATAATTTATGACACATTATGCCTTAAACTAGTTAAGAATTATCTTTCGGAGTGCTTCATACAAATATTTCAACATTTTCAATAAGGTGCTGAGCAGAATGGAAACAAACTACAACAGGTCACGTGTGTGACAACTGTAAAACTGAGATTTCTTTTAAAGCATGAAATTGCAGTTAATATCTTTTGAAGCACATCAAAAACAATTTTTGCAGGTACTTGGTATTGATCAACTGTCAAAATGTCCAGTGCAAATTTCCCCTTAATTTAATGCCACATTTGTGACAAGATACCAAAATCTGGCAGCAATAACTGTCCTGTCAACAATTTCCTTGCATTATATGTAGTGAATCATACATTTACCAAGGTGTTAGTCTTGGCCCAGTGTCAAACTGAGTTAGATAACTGCAGCTCAAGTCCCATTCCAGAGACCTAACACATAATATTGGCTGAAGCTTCAGAGTGATGCTTGGAGTGTTGCATAGTTGGAGGCACTGTCATTCAGATGGAGTGTGGGTGTGAATGACTCCATGTTAAATAAGTTGAAGTACAACTGTGGACTTCTCCTGATGCCTGGCCAGCATCCATTTCCAATCATAAACTGTTGATCTGGGCATTTATTGAATTGCCATTTGTGGCCGTGCACAAATTGCACACTGTATTTCCAACATTAAAAAAAAACTGGATAGTTATTAAAAGATACTTCATCAGCTGCAAAGTGCTTTTGGACAACCTGACTGTGAAAGACACTATCTAAGCACATGTCCTTTTAAGATGTTCGCAATTTCATTGCACCCAAGGGCATAGAAGATATTGCCCTGCACCCACCACCATTCTGAAGGAGTATCCGCAATCAAAAACATAAGGCTGCCATCAATCAATCTTGTTCCTATGCTACCATTTGTTCCTAAACAGATGTCTGTTTCAACAATGTACCTGTTTTTGTTCTTTGAAATGCACAGTGCAAAGTATTCAACATCAGAGAATTTCAATAATAATTTACCTAGTTCTCCATCGAATTGTGGAAAAACCCCGTCCATAGAAAGAAACGTTAATAACAGTTATTCTTTAGTTGTCTGTAACCCATAGTTCCTGTGGGAGCCCTGCATTATTTATTATGACAAAAAGTTTTACGTAAACTGCCCACAGCTATCATGTAACAGATTGAAGCTATTAAAGGGGTAATCTCACAGAAACAGCAAGGAGTCCCCTTTTACACCCACCATACATGTTTGGTACTTTAGTTGCTTTAGAGACTGAGTTGCAAAGTGAAAAGAGTTTCAGATCTGCTAGCTTATAAACAGTGCTTCACCATGTCTCTTTGATTTCTACAATCAAAGAGTTTTTAGCAAAGAATTCAAAGAGCAGTAGCAGCATGGAAAATGTTTCAAGCACGTTTACCAGCAGCAAGTTGGCAGTGTTAAGTTTACATGTTTCTCCCAAAGAACCCACCACAATGTTGTTATCTTACACTACCCATGAGCAATGTATCATTAAAAAAATTGCTGACAAGAATTTCCATTTTTATTTGATGTCACATTTTAAAATACTTCAAAATGGAAAGTAGCCAAAACAACAAATTCAAATTTCTCTTAATCTTCTCAAATATCTAAAATGACTAGTTGTCAGAAGCATTCACTCTATTTACGTCTGATTTATATACCACTCTGGGTCAAAGAGGTTGATAGATTTTATGGTTAACAGTATGAGAGCAAATGGAGGGGAAAAAAAATGGAATTAAGATACATAACAGCTAGGGTCTAATGTAACAGCAGAATAGACTCCGGGGCAGAATGACTCCTGTTCCAATTTCCTGGGATAGAACTCTGTCTCCAGAATCGACACTAGGGGCTTGAATTGTGCCACAATAACACATACCAAAATATCAATTTCAGGGAATTTCATGGAGGGTTTCTCTCCATGACCTCCAGTGAGTTATCTCATACAATTCTCTGCTGCTCAGCTCGTTACATATGCACCACACCTCCATGTCACCACTAAAATAAAAGATTGCAGATGCTGGTGATTCCAGAACTAAAACAGAAATTATAGAAACTCAACAGCAGACCGGGCAGCATCAGTGGAGACATAGCAAAGCTAACATTTAGAGCCCGAGCTGAAGAATCGCTGGACTTGAAATATTAATTCTGCTTTCTCCCTGCAGATGCTGCTCGACCTGCTGAGTTTCTCCAGCAATTTCTGTTTGTGATCTATGGCACCCGTCCTCCATTATCTTTTGCCCATCAGTAGAAGCACTTACCACTGCTGGGATGTTCCGGCATTTCCAGCTCCACACCTTAAAACATAGCTGGGCTGCAGGTCGATTGCTGCCAGCCATGAATAGCCCTTTACTGTACACAGAGTAGGAGGGCAGTTAAAAAGGAAGGCTCTGAGGGTATATACATAGTCACTACATTGGAAATAGGATCTCTCATTCATAAATGTATTGCTACTTTACATCGTTACCTACTGCCATTGTAATTGTAGCTATAAGATTCAAGCCGTGCAGGCTACCTGTTCCTAGTGCCATACCATGTTAAAACCCTATCTAAGGGAGCGCTACTGCTTTCCTAATGCCAAGCAAAGCATATATCTTGACATCTTCATGACTAACTCCCCTCCCCACCCACATAGACACACAGAGACAGACTTGGAAGGACAGACCTCTGACTGATATCTGTCCAACTCCAACTGACTTACTGCTAATTCTCTAACTGGCTGCACTGGACCTTTAGGACTGACCTGGGACTACACTGATGTGGAACCCCAACCCTGACACCCCAAATGCCAAATGGACTGTGTCCAAACCTTGGACTGATACTGGTTAATGCACCTGACTGATTGTGACTGAAACCAACCCCCCCAACCTCGAATGACAACTGTCTCTTGCCTTGATGGAGGGCTGCTCCCCTTTGACTGTGACCATTTGTTTGAAGCATACGTAACGTATCTGTCATGTAAGCTGCTGATACTTGCTGTAGGTGTGACACTGGCATGGCACAGTGCCATACAGTAAGATGTTCACCCCAATCACTGTTGGCAACTACTACAGGCAGCTTAGCTGTGTGTCTGCTCTGTAATGCACAAAAAGGCAGGGCGAAGGAGAGAGGCTGAGAGCAAAGTTTGCACAAAAGTGAATCAAGTAGGAAAGCAACTAAAGAACTACGAGAAGCAACCCATTCCAAACACGTGATGGGTGCCAGTCCCTATGCATGAGTGGCCTGCCAGCAGCATTACAATAGCCAGTGTGGTGCACTCCAAATTGCAGCGTTGAAAGGAAGCTCTACATTCTAAGTCAATTGAAGATATGCCATGATAACATGGTGAGGCTAGTGCTTATCCGATGCCAGCTTCAATGTATAGAACAATAATATGAGCTTTAACAAATCGCATACCATGAAATTAAAAATAGTTGAGGCAAGTTCCAACTGTTAATATTGGACTGGATGCCAAATATTACATCTACGAAGCTTTATTGACGTGCAATCATAACAGTGCTTAGTTCGTCTGGGATTTACTTCTTTTTTTTTATTAGAAATCAGGACTTGCCATTCAACTTCAATTTGATATATTGTCAAATCAATAGTGTTTCAATAGCAGCACATTACAACTCAACAAACCACCTTCTTTGAACTGTCTTCTATCTCTCTCTCTTAGCTTTCACAAATACTCTAATTTGAATCAATTTAGATAAAGAAGAACTTTCAATGGATCTTATCCTTACCAACACCTATAAATGCACCATAGAAAGCATCCTATCCGGATGCATCACAACTTGGTACGGTAATTACTCTGCCAAAGACTGTAAGAAATTACAGAGATTTGTCAATGCAGCCTAGTCCATCATGAAAACCAGCCTTCCTTCCATTGATTTCATCTACAGCTGCTTCGGGAAAGCAACCAACATGATCAAAGACCCTTCCCAAACTGGTTACACTCTTCCACTGAGCAGAAGATGGAAAAGTATGAAAACACATACCAACAGATTTAGGAACAGCTTCTTCCCCACTATTAGCAGACTTATAAATGGACCCCTCATATATTAGAGTTGATCTTTCTCTGTATCTTCTCTTTAGCTGTAACACTTTATTCTGCATTCTGTTCCATTTCAAGGAAAGATGATGCAAGGTATGATTTGTCTGATTAGCATGCAATACAATACTTTTCACTGCATCTTGGTACATGGGACAATAATAAATCAAATCAAATATTATTATGTTTCAGCATGAAGATATTGATCCAACATAATGTGTAACTGAAGACTAATTAACAGGATTAAGTATAGCTATTAACGTACAACATTAATCTGTTCAGCAGCATTATTTGCAACTTGCACCAACTAACACTCCAGTAAGTATTCTTATAAATTAAGTGAAAATGTATCTTCACAAAAATAAATTGGAGATTGAGATAAAAGTTCTGCTGCTTAGGGACAGCCCTGCAGAATTTTATCCCCATAAGCGAAGAAACAACAGTGTACAAATGGTGATGGAAACTAAATATGTATTATCGAGCATTCACAATGCGTAGAGATATTAAGTTTGAAAACCTATTTTACTGTCTCACTTTCAAAAGCAGAAATGATAAAGTTTTATAGTCTTTTCAGCCTGATGTGCTCCAGTGCAATTTGTCTTATAACGTTGATAAATAAAAGTTTGCAATTTCTTTTTCATTAAGGCTGCCCCATTTTAATATCTTGGCTGGATTTTCTGCTGTCTTTCCAATAAGTTCTAGAGTGAATGGTGGATTTAAGTAATCCAGTTACTTTCGCGTGCCTGAAATTTTGACAGGAAGTGACGCTGCGATCCACCTCCCCAAATATGGGTGGGCATATTCTAACTAAATGATAATAAGAGTGTGACATCAAATCAAACTTCACTTCAATACAGCAGTTTGGATGTAAATCACGAAAGCATTGTACAGGGTGCTCTCAGTTTAGGAGTTTTAGCTATGTGAAGCAACCGCTGAAATGAATCAAGTCAGTCTCAGCAAAAATAATGCACTACTTTGTATCAACAACTTATATTTACACAGTGCCTTTTTTGTAATGAAACAGCCCAAAGTGCTCTAAAGGAGCATTACAAAACAAAGTATAGTAATGAGTTAAAGTTCACCAAAAGTTTGCTGAGACAGATAGGTTATAAGGAGTGTCTTAAAGGAAGAAAGTAAGGTAGACCAAAAATTGGGTGTAGGAACGGAAGGGAATTCCAGAGTTGGGATCTAGGCAACTTAAGGCAAGGTATCCAATAGTAGAGCAATTATGATTGGAGCTATTCAAATAGCAAGAATTAGAGGACTACAGATAGCTAAAGGCTAGAGGACATTATGGATAGAGAGAGGAAGGTCACAAAGGGATTTGCTGCTCTACTCAAGAGGCACCATAATTCTATTTTCTCCAAGGTTGTCAACCCTTTTAGGTAGTTGCGGGTGCCAGAATTCTGCAGCAGTAATAATTCATCCATAATCAATAGTGAGTGCACTAATGTGAGATCTATCCTCATGAGTGAACAGCAACAGGCTTTATTGACCGTAACTACAGACATAGGGTCGTGATAGGGTTAGTGAAGATAGTGAGATAGGATGTCTTACTTGACGGGTCTAGGCCTGAAACGTCAGCTTTCCTGCACCTCTGATGCTGCTTGGCCTGCTGTGTTCAACCAGCTCTGCACCTTGTTGTCTCATATTCTCCAACATCTGCAGTTCCTACTATCTCTGTCTTACTTGGAACCCCACTTCCATGCTAACTGATATTACTATGACATAGCTCCTTTCATACATGCTCTGAACCCAGACTTACGTAAGAACATAATTCATTTTACTGCACAATGAGGTCCCCAGAACAGCTGGAAACATCACTTGCACCACAGTAAAACATTACATGTCAGGTTCAATCTGGCTTGCTTACAGCAAAGCAAATGCAGCTGTCAGCTAGACTTTTGAAAGATGATGTAAGGAAAATAAAACTCTTTTGATCCTCAACTACAATCTTAAATGGAATTCCATGGAAAATGCAGATACAAAAACATAATTGGGATGCATACACTAAGTAGTGTATACACACACAAATTCACCTCCAGAATGGTTCCATTTTAATCTACATGTTAAGCAATATCTTGGTCCCTTGGAGAAAAAGGGCACCGAGATGGTCCCTTGGACAAAAGGACCAGAGCCATTATCCATGAAGACACAAGAAAAAACATGAAGTGCATCCATGCAAGCCTTCAAGCAATCAAGTCTAGTCTGGGGAAGACACAAGCACGGTTCTACTGGCCAAAAGTGAGTGATGAGGTAAAGGTCTACATCGGAAGCCATTCATGATTCCTAACATCCCAGGCAGACTACGGATGATCTTTGGAACAGACCTCTTCGTTATCACAGGAACTGATTTTCTTATCATGGTTGTCTACTATTCAGAGTACTAAGAGTTAGAGCAGTGGGTAAAAGGCATTTCAGTGGCACTGGCATTCAGAACATTGTGATAAACAGCAAATATTCTCAGCTTACAAGTGAAAAAATCAGACACTTCAGGAATGATTGGGAAATTCTATACTAAGAAACAACTTTACCATTTTCCCAAGGAAATGGAAATTTGGAGATTGCAGTGAAAATTGCCAAAGGGATCGTTAAGAGATCGACTAGATCCAGCACAGATATGTATAAGGCAATCTCAGAATGAAGAAATAAAACAAAGAACTGCAGATACTGGAAAACTGAAACAAAAACAGAAATTGCTGATGAAACTCATCAGGTCTGGCAGTATCTGTGGGAAGAAACACACCTACTCCATTCATGAAAAGTAGTCCAGTGTGGCAGCTAATATCACATCACAACCAGATGACTGTTGCAGTAGTTAAAATCTACTCAAGCCAGAAATAGTAACGAGCATGGCTGACAAGATCAAAGTGAAACAACACAAAGCCAAATTTCATTTTGACAAGCTGCGAAATAATTGCCCAAACTGACAACTGGAAACCAAGTCAAAGGACAAATTTTCAATGCAGTCAACAAATGTCAGCTCATGTTGCAACTTTGGATCCATGTACAGAGATCGTTTTCCTGATATTTCATGCAGAATGTGAAATATCAGATAAATGTCCGCAGTTGTGACAATATACATACAACCAAACAAATTGCTTCTCCGTTGCAGGTAGCTAACATGCAGATAGATTTCACCAAACTTCAGTCTCAGACCTCAACGGTTCTCCAATAAAAGCAACAATTACCATGGCAACAACCTTCCCCAGAGAAGCAATGTCACTTCAGGAATCGGCAGAAACCAGATGAAGAGTCAACTAAGTGAATGAATTGCATAAGGAAACTGATTCTTACTGAAAAAATTTGAACAGACTGGAAAGAATCATTGTAGTTCGCAGATGATATTTTTATGGGCTAAGCAAGAAAGTTTCTTTTAATGAAAGTGAAAATACTTGAATAAATATCTTCGGATGCGACAGCGTTCCATACTGGTATGATCTTGGATGTCATGATTTCAGAACCAAGCTTTGAGGGTGGTACCCATTTTACACTATGTTCAATGAACATTAGTCATGATAAAGGAACATCCCACCTCCAACAGCGTGCATCTTTGAGCTATAGTCATGTTGATTTCATGACACTCAGTCAAGGTCTATGGCAGGGCTAAAGACAGAAATAAGGGGACCCGCTGCTGCTACTGCCCAGGATCCTGGCCCTACCTCCACGTGAGCACTGGGGCTCTGTTATTGGGCATTAACATAAAACCCTGTGGCAGGTCCTGGCCTCTGGCACATAAAGTATAATATATAGTTGGATATCAAAGAGAAACAGAACTGTCATGCTTTGGAACAATATAGGAACCAATTCTGTCAAAATATTTGAATTATAAGAAAAGACTAGATTGCATAGAATAAAAGATATTAACTTCAGCATGCAATACCGTTACCTTAACTGCTTCCACCTCAGAACTGTAAATATTAGTATGTGCTGTCAGAAAGTGATCGATAACAGTAAAAAATGTTGTTTAGTGCAGGAAAATTTCACTTTTTACTTCACCTTGCTGATGTTTTCATTAAGGCCATGCAAAACATTTTAAAACATGCTATATATTTTCCTCTTGTTTCCTCCTGTCAATTGACAAATATTACTGCTTAATACGTCAACACTGATAAAATTTGTCCGATAACGTTCCTGCAAAGCAACAGTATTAAATATTCTATATTAACTTGTTGTAATATACTTTTGCAACAATTTTTATTTCAATAACATCTTTAAAGTAGCAAAATATGAAGGTGCTTCACAAGAGAATTACATTAGTCTTATGACTTAGCCACATGATGAGATAACACAAAGATCTATTAAAGAGATAGATTGTGAGAAGCACCTTAAAGGCGGAGAGAGAAAGAAAGAGGCTGAGAGGTTAGGAATAGAATGAGAGCTTAGAATTCAGGTAGCTGAAAACAAGATGGCCAATGAGGGAGCGATTAAAATCAGAATCCACATGAGGCCAGGACTAGAGGAGCACAGGTATCTCAGGACTGTGGCTGGTATGGATTACAGCAATAGGGAGAGGCAAAACCATGTAGCAATTTGAAAACAAGGGATTAGTGAGGTTAAGAAGTCTTGGTAATGGAGCATGTACATGACTGATGGTTCAGAAACAGAAAGTCATAAAGTCCATGACCAGTCTTTTTCAGACTCTTGACTGGGAGGGGGATGGAGTCTGTGGCTACGGAACACAGTTAATGGCTGGGAGTCAAGACAATGGCCTCAGTCTTTCTAAAAAGCAGTCTGAAGAAATTCTTACTCATCCAGCACTGGATATCAGACAAGCAAACTGAGAATTTCAAGAAAAAGTGACAGGTTGCTGGTGATTTAGAGCTGCGTGTAGTCAATGGTCGTGTAGAATCTAATGGTATTTGTAGATAATGCCAGTGACTGACAATACACAGATAAGAGACAGAACTGGGCATGGAAGCAAAGATAGATCTTTGGGAATGGAGAAGTGGGGGTAGTTGAGGAAATCAAGTGTGGTGACTGGAAGTGATTGCCTTCTATTGGGCTGATGGGTTAGCAACCTACGAGTAGTGGAGAGATGCTGAAAGAGGGCAGTGTGATCAATCATGTCAAAGACTGCAGACAGTTCAAAAAGTATGAGGAGAGATAATTTACCATGGTCACATACTTTGTTATTTGTGACGTAATAAGAAATGTTTTGGTTCTCACTGAATTAGCATTCTAAAGTGCAGAAATTATTTGATAAACATTAACATAAAACTCAAACTACTGCGGTTGGTATGACTATCCAACCCATCGCAGTTGCTGTCACAAATGAAATCCCTTGGCAGCTTCCTGAGCATATAGGGTAACATGTACTGGTGCACAAGGCTGAACTATTATTTTCATTCCAGAAAGAAGCATTTTCGCTATAAGATAGAAGAATAAATTACACAAACTGAAGATAAGCTATTTAGTGTTCTTTCTCACCTGGGCAAATGTAATATCCCAGAATAGGAATGAAAAGTCTTTTGATATTTGGGGAAGTAATAGAGTACTTAGTGGAAACATCTGACTACAGAAGTGCAATTGTTGGTGTATTTTTGGCACAGACTTGGTACTCTCACGATTTCAGACAGTAGTCTACTGTTGTGCTTTCCTGTCTGCTGCCTCTTATGCTTTAACTGTAGACGGACTACATAAGCAAACATTTGTCTCAATCAGAGTTCTCAAAGATCACAAGCCAGAAGTGAGCTCAAGATCATCAGCTGTGCCTCCTTAACTTACCCTGCAGTATTCATCAATTGGTTTCAGCCTCTTGACTGCTACATCCCTGATGTGACTTCGTCTGAAGAGAATTTTACCTGCAAAGCAAATAGATAACATCTTCTTAGAAAATAACATATCCATTAGCCCTCCTTCACAGTCGAAGTAAGGAGAAAACAGTATCAAATCTGCAAAACCCTTGTTAACCTAGGAAGGAGTCAAATCTTCCAATCATTGCAGGTGTCCACTGGGAATGTCTACATCCTGATAACTACTTAAAATATGTTGAAATGTTTCTGTAGCAAATCTCAAATGAATTTTTTACAAGTATTTTTCTTGGACTGAAAGGGTATATGATAAATATGCTCAAATCATTAAAATCTCAATACAGCATCAAAAATACTTGCAGCAAAAGATTTTACATTTAGGAAATGGGGCGGTAAACTTCTTCAACATAACACTAAAACCAGTGGATATAACTGTGCAGAACACAGTAAGATCAAACATACCAAATAATCAATTAATTTTATATCATTGATTTGAATATTTTTGTATCTTTTGCTCAGTATCACAACAAAACCACAACAAAAAGTAATATTGCTGAAGACATTTTGGCCCATTTGCTTTGCATATGCAGCCAGCCAGAATGAGTTAAAAGGATAACTCATTGTGCTTTGCATCAAGTCTGGTAAAAACATTAGTCCTTTCTGGACTAATTGTAAAGAGCTAGAAACTGGTAGTTTCCTGAATAAGACTGATCAAGCTTTCTGGTCTTTGATATCAAAACCAGTTAGTCATATCTGTTCTATGCCATTCGGCTCTGCCTCCACCTCTAGCTCAACACTGAATTCAGGAGTTGAGCTTCTGGTGGGAAGCCAAATTATGCATTGGTAAACAGATTATTGACTTGTCGATGGCACTGAACGGCACTATTGATGACTTCTTCCATCATTTTACTGATGATCGGGAACGTGCTGATATAATGGCAATTGGTCAGATTAGATTATTCTATATTTTTTGGATAAGATATACATCAATATTATTGTAGGATCTTGTGGTACATACAGTCATGGTCCTACCACTGTGCTAGTAGGTATTCCTACCTGCCCTGGAGATGAGTCATACCATGCCCAAATAAGTTATTTAAAAATAATTATCATCAAGCTTTCTCCATGTTGTTTGGTAGTTTCCGGCATTATGTGTGCACTGCAATATTTAAGCTAGTGTATGGCTAGCTTGAGTGGACAGGTCTGCAGTAGTCATATGGGGATATTGTCTGCTTCCCTGTTTCTAATATATCAGATTGGGAATTGAAATAGCTGAAGAACCAGTATTTATGACAGTGTGTCTTTGAGCATAAGATGACAAGAATTCACTCACCGTGCCTGCCTTAAGAAGCTTGCAAACACTTCAAAATTAACTCTTTCACTCATGCTTGAGGATTGGGATGTGCTTTTAATTCCAAAACCCAACTTTCAGTTTGAGCTACAGATGTTTGTTCTCTTTGCTAGACCAAGTCTGCTCATCTCTGTCGATAATTATTTTATGATGTGCGCATGCATGTAATCCTGTGTTGCAGCTTCACTAGGTTGGTGCCAATTTGGTTAATCCCTGAGGATTTTCACTGCAGACAAGTCAGTTGTTCCCTGGTGTCTCACACCTTCAACTAGTGAGGCTCAAAACCCCAAATTACATAGTTGGAAACAATGCACTCCACGGCCAGAGTAGAAGCTGACTCATTTCTTTTATTGGCATTTGACTGACAATTATTCAGGATTAAATTAACTGAATTTTCTGGATAAAATGCTGTTTCACTAGTATTATTACACAATAGGCTATACAGTCCCCCTCCTGCTGCCATCAAGATAGATTTATGTGGTGAGCAATTGGAAACACAGCATCAAGCTTCACTATGCTATCACCTTTTCTCCTAATTTCTGAGCTTTCTCCTCTGTGCAGTAAGGTTGTGGCTGATCTTCTACCTTAATTCCAGTTTCCTGCCCTGTCCCCAACCCTGTGACACCAAATTGCCCATTCCATACAGAGACCAAGGAATAGCTATGGGAAATTTACAAAAACACCTTCTCAGTTTGTGCTGATCTTCTGTGATTAACATTTACAACAGAATCACCATTGCTCAGAAAGTGTCATTTAAAATCAGTTGTTTCTGAAACATTAGAGTGGGGGAGTTCTACATTCTTTTTGTGCATCATTGGGATTGCATGTAAATATCTGGACCACGTGAAGCTCACAAAATGAAGAGAATGCTTGACACTGAACACAGATCTTGACGAGAACCTGCTTTTGGAATCTTTAAAATGGGGAGGTTGACGCGTTACAACTACACAGATTGACTAGCTAGTTAACAGGATTTGGGGCATGTAAAGGATATGGAAACAATCATGCTAGCTAACAGAATTACGATGCCACTGAACTGTAAGAGGAAGGAGGGACAACTGCCTTCACCTTCAGTTCTATAAAACAAGTACTTATCCACACAATCATTCATACTCTTTCTCCCTCTCATTCAATAATACAGAAATATTTACCAGGAGAGATTGACGGCACTACAGTTGCATGTGCTCAGAGGCCTGCCTCAGCAGCTCTGACACAGATGGCAGAGATTATATCGAAATAAAATGGCATCAACAATGGCAACATCAGTGAAGGATTTAGCACCATTACGCGAAATGATGCAAGTGATCGATCAGCTCCACATGTTCTAACTTACAAACAGACCTCCAAATCGAAATTAGTACCATTCAGATTATGTGAGACTATATGGAGAGAATGATGATCAACTTCTAAAAGCTTGTATCAATAACTTCCAGAGTTTACATAATTTAACTGATATATTCTAATCAGCCCTTTGCTGATTAATACTCAGATTCAGAAACCAAAGTCCATCTTTAGGATGTCACAGGCACTTCTGACCTGCTTCATATGACCTTTCCAATCATCTCTCAAGAATCTAATGATATTAGCAGCAACACAGATCACTAGAGTTCCACTGAGGTGTCTTGTTATAAAGCGCAGTTTGGCATTGTGAACAGTTCAAATGGAACAAACAAACTAATGTCACTTTTTCTCTGCACTCTGAAACTTCAGCCAATAAGATCAAAACAACATGATCCTCTAATCAGTACATGGTATCCTATCATTGATTGCTTGATCTCTAGCAAGGATGTGTTCTCAATTACATTTCCAGGGACCCCTGCTGGAAAGAACACAAGTAGATGTCAGAGAGAACAGAACTAGGTTCAAATCAGTTGTCTTCCATTACTGAATAGCTCATCAGCATTCACAAGGACTACGTTTGTAATTTCTAGATTGTCACTCAGTGAGATACTCAAGATAGATCAGCTTGAAACAGTTCTCAAACAAGGGGGTGGCTCAGTGGTTAGCACTGCTGCCTCTCAGCACCAGGGACCCAGGCGTGATCCCAACCACAGCTGACTCTGTGCTGTTTGCACGTTTTCCCCCTGTCTTTGTGGGTTTCCTCTGCGTGCTCCAGTTTCCTCCCACAGTCCAAAGATATGCAGGTTAGGTGGATTGGCCATACCAACTTGCCCATTGAGTCCAGGCCTGTATATGCTGGGTGGATTAGCCATGGAGAATGGAGGGTTACAGGGATAGGGTAGGGTTCGGTCTGCGTGGGATGCTCTTCTGAGGGTCGATGTGGACTCCATGGGCTGAATAGCCTCCTTTCACAGTATATGGATTCAATGATTCCAAGACTAAGCTGTCTCAGACAGAAGTAAAATTAATTTATAAACACAAATGAGAAGAAAGCCTGTAATACACACTGTCACAATTACAATCACTCCAAAGGCAAAACTCCACACAACCTTAAAAATGCCTCATTTCCATGTTATTATCAATGGGCACCTATTTACCACTTTTAGTAAAATATCTTGAGGATGAAGTGTGCGAGAATCATCCATCTGTGTCGGAGCTGATATGACTCATTTGCATCGGCAACACTCATTAATATGTCAACTTGCGTCATTTGCTGACATATTTTCCACAAACTGTAGTATTGCAAGCTACATTTCAAAACTCAAGCAATACTGATGGCCATTTCAAATAGGCTATGAAATCTACAAATAAGTACACTCAGGTTTACAGGTTAAAACAATTAGACACATTTACAGAGTTGAGGTTTTAGCTCAATGATGTTCATGGTTCTGTCATCACAGTTATAATTTGAGAGCTGACAAAAGCTCAGGGTTCACTTGATGCATTTTGATCAAGATGGTATTGTCACTGACAACAGCATGTTTGATTTTTACACATTGCAAAGGTATTTCTGAGCCTAAACAAGACAATCATAAGGTTATAGTAGTGACATCCATTCAAAAAAACAATACAGTAAATTAAAAGCTTTCAATGGTTCCAACCATTGGAAGGGGAGGCGATGGCCTAGTGGTATTGTTGCTGGACTGATAATCCAGAGACCCAGCTAATATTCTGAGGACTCGGGTTGAATCCCGCCACGGCAGATAGTGGAATTTGAATTCAATAATATCCAGAATTAAGAATTTAATGATGACCGTGAATCCATTGTCAATTGTTGGGAAAAACCCATCAGGTTCACTAATGAAGGAAACTGCCATTCTTACCTGGTCTGGCCTACATGTGACTCCAGACCCACAGCAATGTGGGTGACTCTTAACTATCCTCTGGGCAATCAGGGATGGGCAACAAATGCTGCCTAGTCAACAATGCCCTCAGCCCATGAATGAATAAAGGAAAAAAAATGCACCAATTACTGAAACTAATTTTGAACTTCAGATGTGATTTGTGAAAAATTCGTATCAACAAGCCTCTCAGGGCTAATTAAATCCAGAATTCTGGGAACTAATCTACTAGTAAGCTCTTTTTTAGCATGGTCCCTAGTTTAGTTGATGAAAAGCTGGCAGGAAGAAATGTACTTTTACTTAGGCAAGAGTAGAAGTTACAGTGTGCTACAGTTATTGCCAAAAAAATAAATACCTCTTGCCATCATGTCTAAGTCAGAGTTGATGAACCTAACCTACTTAAAACAACCTACTCTTTGTTTCAAACATCATGCAGAAACTTCATAACACAAGTTGATTGAGGCATACTTCACAATGTACAACAAATACACAGGGACTGTTTCATATTTTACATTAACAATGACATTTGCAACTTTACTGTATGAATTGGATCATCTAAACTTGACAGATTAGCAAAAATAAATTAACAAATTAATCAAAAAACAACATTGAAGGGAGAATTGGCAGTGGCACTCTACCCCAATTCCAAGCCACCAGTGCTTAGTGAACAACATGAGACAGTTATGACGTTCTACAAAACCAATCATAATAATTAACAAAATAAATGCACACTTAGGAAGTTATCGCCCTCAGACTCAAGGCCTTGGCAATTTAAATAAAGACTTTACCAAATGCCAAAAAGTAATTCAAATGACTAGCCATCTGCAACTGCGGGCATTTAGATTGCGGGAATAGATGAGATATGCATTATTTCTAAAATCTGATTCACATCCTACATCCTTTCATGTGGCCAAACTGTCCAAATGATTAGCAATCAAAAGAACATCATTCTGGAGGCAGTCACAGGTTCTGAAATACACTTTATAGAAACCAGGCATCCTGTTGCTATGATAAAACACTAAACAATTTGAGTTTGAGATGCAAACGTGTTGTGTCATAAGGCAGCCAAGACCACACAAGGCAGTGTTCCATTCAAAAGAAAATCCTGACGGGTTTCCTTTTCCTGTGTCAAAAAACACATTTTTGATTTCCTCAGCTTCCCCTGGTTCTTCTCAGCCTTACAGTGACAGCAGTCTTCCTCTAAAAACTAAGAATTCATCCACAGGTTAGCCGCACATATAAACACTCCCACTCAAAGGAATTGAAAAAGTAGTTTTCTGCAATAATTACCGTGCAAATGGCTTATCTTTTACGACTTTTAAAATACACATTGGCTTTTTACCACATTATACTGTATAATCTGTTAAATATGCAAAAACAAAGTTGGAGATATTTTTAAATTCACATTATAGTTCAATGTACCATGCCCAGATTCAGGTCTTTCATTTTTTGGGACAGAATGGATACCATAGTCATGAAAAAGTATTCAATCATCACAGCATGCTAGAATCATCCATTTTTAATCTGGGAGTTTGGAATATATTCAAGCACTCTAATATTAATGTAAAACCGCCCTGCTGGTCTTCATGCTGGGGTATTTCTATTCAGATTCTGAATGTTCCAATGACCAAAACCATTGAAAAGTCTATAAAAACCTGTTAGAATTCAGGATTTTTTGAGCACTTTGTACAAAGAGTGGAATTTACACATTCTGTTTTCAGTGCTCCTCCCCTGCGTCCCTCCAGGACGACTTGGAGATCAGAGGTTGTGTTCTTTATCTCTTGCTTGATGCTACGCCTTGCTTTCCTTTAGCGCTTAACTAACAGCAATTCTTTACTAAGTCAAGAGAAATAGGCTGAATAACATTTTTTTTAAAAATTGCACTTTTTTCTGGTTCAATAGCTTATACTATATTTGCAACAGTTTTACATAAATTCTTGAACCCATATATTTCTAATTGAACACACACAGGAAACTTGCATGAGCACTCACTGGAAGTCAATGCTACATGTCATGATTCTTTAAAGAAAAAAGACGCAACGATCTAGATGGCTAAGGGAATTCTGGCCATTTCTACATAACAGATAGAGCATCCTTGCAAAGTCGCAGTATAACTGTGGTTTAAGAGTGGGAGGCTCTAATTTTAATTTTATTGAGGAAATTTCCATCAGGTAAATGATCAGTCTGAATAATTCAGATTCTAACAATTTTAACATACTTTTTTTCCTCCTAATACTCATGATAGATGCTGCCAAAACAAAACTTGACATTCTGGTGAAAGTATGCAAATGAATCTCTAATAACATAAATAGCAGTGGATCCACTGTCAAATCTGTTGCATCTAGAAATTAGAGTTTAGACCAGAAATCAGTGACTTTCCATTAAGCTTGATGACAAATGTGAGAAATCTCAACTGGGTTAAACTCAGATTGAACAAATGATTCACATTTCTTGTCATTACAAAGTATGGATTGCTCTTACCAGACCACTAAATGATACAGCAATACTGCCATGAAGCAGCTGTGCTCTATTTACAATCTAATCAGTCAAATCTGCTAGTTTTATAAAGATAAATCTACTAAACCATAATACACTCACTCCTCATTTATTGCTGATTTGTTGCCCTGTTCTCACAAGGTCAGCCCCAGGCCCAAAGTGCTTTGCTCTCAGAATTGTTCAGTTTGATTGCATAGTCGCTTCACATACAAAGGGCAGTTACATAGTAGCGGTATTGGCTTTTCCTGTTATCTGCAGGAAGTCTACACCCCTACTCACTTTGGATAACAAGGATTTTGTGTACAGGCGTAAGAGATTTTCTGATGAAGGGTTTAGGCCCGAAACGTCAAGTTTTCCTGCTCCTATGATGCTGCTTGGCCTGCTGTGCTCATCCAGCCCCACGCCTTGTTATCTCTTTTGTGTACAGGCTCTGTGTTTACTTTCTACAGCAAAATGAATCATTTAACAATAACTTATTAAACTGCTTTAGAATTACACTTTTATTACAAATGACAGGTGGGAGATTTGCCTTACTGCTTAAGGAGAATGTTACATCTGTAATAAGAGAGGACATCTTGGAGGACTCATCCAGCAAGGCTGTATGAGTACAGCACAGGAGTGAGAAAGGTGCAATCATCATGATGGGGTTATACTATAGACCTCCCAACAGCCGGATGTACAGATATGTAGGCAGATCATGGAAAGATGTAAGAAGAGATTAATACTGGATGCTTTTAATTTCCTCAGCATTGACTGGGATTTCCTTAGTGCCATATGCTTAACATGGTGCAGAATGTTAGATGTGTACATGATGGTTTCTTGAAACAATATGTACATAGTCCAACTAGGAAAGGGGCCATACTAGTATTGGGAATGAGTCTAGTCAGGCGATTGAAGTTTCATTTTGAGAATAGTGATCATCATTTCATAAGTTTTAACATCATCACACATAAGGATAAGACTAATCCTTGGATGAAAGTGATAATTTGAGAGAAAGCTATGATGCTGCTTGACCTGCTGTGTTCATCCAGCCCCATGCTTGTTATCTCTAATTACAACTTGGGGCAGCTCTTTGAGGGTAAATCCACATGGGAGTCTTTCAAAAGGCCAGTTGATCGGAGTTCAGGGCCAGTATGTCCTTGTGAGGATGAAAGATAGGGATGGCAAGAAATATTGAGAGTTTAGTCAAAAAGAAGGAGGAAACATATGTAAGGCTTAGGAAACTGAAATCAAACAAGTCTCTTAAGGAATATAAAGCAAGCAGGAAAGATATTAAACAAGGAGTTAGGAGTGTTAAAAGGGGCCACGAAATGTCCTTGGTAAGTAGGATTAAGGAGAATCCCAAGGCATTTTCATATGTATATTAGCAGCAAGAGGGTAGCTAGGAAGGTGTAGGCTTACTCAAGGATAAAAGGAGGGAATTTATGCTTGGAGCCAGAGAAAGTGAGTGCGGTCCTTAATGAGTACATTGCATCAGCATTCACCAAGGAGGACGACATGGATGCTGGTTAAGATTAGGGAGGTCCATGTTGATATTCTAGGCCACGTCGATATTAATAAGGAGATGATGTTGGATGTATTAAAAACCATTAAAGTGGATAAGTCCCAGGGCCTGATGGGATCTATCCCATGATATTGAGTGAGACAAGGGAGGAGATTGCTGGGGCCTTAGAGATCTTTGTATCCTCTTTAACCACTGGCAAAGGCCCAAAACACTGGAGAATAGCCAACGTTAGTCCTTTGTTTAAGAAGGGCAACAGGGATAAACCAAGAAATTATACGCTAATATGCCTTACATCAGTGGCAGGGAAATTACTGGAGAAGATTCTTAGGGATAGGATTTACTCGTATTTGAAAAAATAATGGACTTATTAGGGGTAATCAGGGTGGCTATTGTGGGGGAATCCTTGTCTCACAAATCCAAGGAAGTGACGATGATGACTGAAGAGGGGGCAGTGGATGTTAGTCTAATAAGTAAGTTTGCTGGTGATACAAAGACTGGTGAAGTTGCAGATAGTGAGGAAGATTAACAGAGGATACAGCAGGATATAGATCAGTTGGAGGCATGGGCAGAAAAATAGCAGATGGAGTTTAATCTGGACAAATGTGAGGTGATGCATTTTGGAAGATAAAGTACAAGTGGAAATTATACAGTGAATGGCAGAACCCTTAGGAGTATTGATATGCAGAGGAATCTGGGTGTGCAGCTCCTCAGATCACTGAAGGCGGTAATGCAGGTAGATAAGGTAGTAAAAAAGGCCTATGGCATGCCTGCTTTCATTGGAAGCAGCACTGAGTATAAGGATAGACAAGTTATGCTGAAGCTTTATACAACTTTAGAATCATAGAATCCCCACAGTGTGGAAACAGGCCTTTCAGCCCAACAAGTCCTCCCAGACCCATCCCCTAACGCTATCCCTGTAATTCCCATAGCTAATGCACCTAACCTACACATCTTTGAACACTGTGGACAATTTAGCATGGCCAATCCACCAAACTTGCACATCTTTGGACTGTGGGAGGAAACCGGAGCACCCGGCGGAAACCCACAGTTGGAATTTTGCATGTAATCCTGGTCACCACACTACCAGAAGGATGTGGATGCTTTGGAGAGGGTATAGAAAAGGTTAACCAGGATGTTGTCTGATCTGGGAAATTATAGCTATGAAGAAAGGGTTTGTTTTCACTGGAACACAGGAGATTGAGATGCAACCTGAAAGAAGTTTATAAGATTGTGAATGGCATGGATAGAGTGGAAAGTATGACGCTTTTTCCCAGGGTGGAGGGGTCAATTACTAGGGGACACAGGTTCAAGATGCAAGGTAAGAAGTTTAAAAGAGATTTGCGAGGCATGTTTTTCACTTAAAGGGCGGTGAGTGCCTGGAACGCACTGCCAGAGGAGGTGGTGCAAGCAGACATAATAGCAGCATTCACAAAGTACCTGGATCAATACATGAATAGGAAGGGAATAGATGGATATAGATCCTGTTAGTGAAGAAAATTTTCGTACGGAAGGGCAAAATGTGTTGGCACGGGCTTGGAGAGCCAAAGGGCCTGTTCCTGTGTTGTATTGTTCTTTGTTGTCCTTTGTGCATGGACTTTACTAAAGTATTTGACAAGGTCTCTCATAGTAGGCTGTTTTTTTACAGAGGATAGGTGATGCCTGGAATATGCTGCTAGTGGAGGTGGTAGAAGCAGATCTGATAGCAACATCTAACAAGCATTTACACAGACATGAATAGGCTGGGAATACAGGGATATGGGCCATGTGCAGGCAGATGCAATTAGTTTAGAATGGCATCATGGTTGGCATGATGGGCCAAAGGGCCTGTCCCTGTGCTGTACCATTTTATATTCTATGTTCTAATAGATCGTGCTGATTTTATACTTAGTTTTATATACCAATACAGGAAAATAAGCCTCTCAGGAAACATTTCCACATGTAATACAGAAATCAATACAAATTCCAGTCTACATTTCTAGATAGGTTTCTTTCAGAAAACCAAGGGTTATGCTTCTCCGTATAAATGTAATAGAATACTTCTATCACAGCTACGTCATCTCCTTCTGGATTGCCTAAATAGTACCAACAAAATTTTCACGCTTCCCTTGTCACTTCTGCATATTCTTTGCAGAATGAATGTAACATTTCCAGTTCAACCAGCCATCCCCGTACAGCAAACTGTTTGAATAAGATTATAGATTTATAGAATTCTTTGCTTCTTTGGACTGTGTCATTGCCTTTAAGTCCCAAGTCCAGAACATGATGCACAAGCCAACAGAATCTGACATTGGAAATTTTGCCAAAAGTCTGCACAGATAAAAAAAATTCTTGCAACAATAATGAGATCCTTGGGAATTTCTGTTAAATCACTGAAATGAATTCAAAATCAGATTTGAAACGTATTACACTTGGTCCCAGCACGTCTCAGTAAATGTTAATTTAGACCATGTTACTTCAATGGAAGGATGAAATTTAAGGAGGGAACAATCTCATGTGCTTTCAGAATGTTTGGCAATCTCAAAACACTGGGATATTCATCTTTTATTCAATCATTTTTGCCACCTCCCTTTGGTGGATTGACATCTGGAGTTAAACATACCAACATTCAAATCCAATATTTTAAGGTTCTACTGATGTAAGGAAAGTCACATTCCTGGACTGGGAAAAGGAGAACAAAAAAGAAATCAGTTGATGTTGATGAGGTATATAAAAGAAAGAAAGACAATGATTACTTATCTAAATATATTTAAATATAGGTATAGAAATTCATTCACATGGAATAAGGGAAGATTGATTTGTTGGAATGACTACCCATTATAGACAGTGCCTGATATTCAGTTTTGTTATAGTGTTTCTACCCTGTAATACTCAAGTGCCCCCATTCCTGTATTTTTAATGACTTTATAATCCAAGATGCCTCCATTAGTAAAGAAAAGTACATTAGATTATCTGAAGGTTCCTTGTTGAATCCCTGGCCAATGTGGACTGAACCAATCTAGCAGAAGCAGGAAGAGTGGGAAGAGTACCTGCATTGATAAATTCAGGAAAAGTAGCAATTAGCAATGATTTTGACAGTCCTATTCATTGTTTAATAAATATTATTGGCCATGAGCATTAGTGGGGATTGGACAGGGCTAGGGCATCTTCTGGGGTCAAATAACCTCCTTTCTACTCTCCCACTGTACAAAACTGGGCAATTACTGGATGGAAGTTGGCATCTGTGGAACTTCAGAACAGCAAATCTAGTTTTGTAACTTAATGTTTAAACTTTTCTTTACAAGTAATAGAATTCTGAGTGATGACATTGTCTGGGAAGATTTCCACAGGTAGAACTGTTGTATGGAGGTTTGCCACTGGCTTTGAGTCTAGTTTTGAATTAATGCAGTATTCTGCAGTACAGCTGTTACTGGAAAAACAAACTTGTGTTACCAAGATGAATCTGAAAATGGTTCAAGACAAGAACATCGATTAAATAGGTGAAAGCATTAGAAAACAAAAGAACACTGCTTTGACTGATCAAAGATTTACTGGGTGTTACTCTGGAAAGACCATTGGAATATCTTATAGATTTTCTGGCAGCATACTACAACAATTTAATTCAGTTAATAGAAATCTGCTGTTCACCTTCTCCGCATCCCACCTCCCAAAAAAACTCCCAATCTGCAGCTGAATTAATACTTATAGTGAATGCTAATGCAAGTATTTAACGAGTCTGACAGCTATCAAAATCAGAGGGGAATTGACATTCCTACAGGAATATTTCAACCAGGTTTTTGGAATGCTTCAATTAAAGCAAATTACAAGAGTTTAATTCCAGATATATATTATATAACTGGCAAATATTAAAAGGTAATTTTCTCTAAATCAATTTCGTGGTTCTCAAAAAAAGATTTAATTCAAACAGCACTGGGATGAGCACAGCCCTTTAGCTGGTTCTGTGGCTGCTGCGTCACTATGTAAAATGTTAATTTACTGCAAATGCAAGACCAGTGCACTAACTAGAACCAAAAGGCATCAGTACAAACAGGTTTGGTCACTTCAAAACGCATAATTTCAAAGTAACGTTGTTTAATTACTCTTCTATCATCTTTTATGAAAACAGTAACTTTGCTTGTCCAATGTCACAAAGGTGGACCGTCAGCCCCAAGCACTGAGACATTGCATCCACATACTCCAGCTTTCTGTAAGGATCAACAAATTACCAAAGAAAATCTGATCTGGACACTGAAACATGCACATGTCCTCGTAAACCAAGGAGCAAGAATGATGACATGTGGACACCTGGGTAAGGAGGGAATTTCAGAAATGAGGAAATAAAAGTGAGAAGTCAATATTAAAGACATTTCATGGGTGGCTTCCTATGTGGCTATTCTGCAAAGAACCTAGGAGGTAACTGGCTGTTGAGGGTAAATTATTTAAACTGTCTAATTGCCAAATTAACTTCATTCTTTAAAGGTGTAGAAACATTCTTTATCAAGTTTGGCAATTTCTCCATAGTGTGTTAATTGTCGAGCTGATGAATTCACAAACAAATGTTCAAGAATGTCTCATAAATGCACTTATGCAATGAGTCTCGGGGTGAGAGTGATTCAACAGTAATATTCAAGTAAGGTGTCAGCCACAATCATACCTAGAAACAGCTGCTACGACATTGCTTTCGATGCTTTATAAGACCATTAAACCATAAGTAGTGTGTGCAAAATTAGGCCACTCAGCCCATTAAATGTGCTCTACCATTTGCTCATGACCGACATGTTACTCGTCCTCATTCTTCTACCTTCTCCTTGTAACCCAGGATCCATTTACCAATAGTTTTTGAGCAGTAAGGCTGTGTTAATGCTAAGTTTTTGAGAAAGTGCTATTTGTTTTTTGTGTATTGAATTAGCCCTATTTTACCGTGCACTTGCAAGTACTCTGAAATCTCATCAATGGACTCAAAACCTTATCAACAACTGAGGTTAGACTAACCGGCTCATATATACCCCATCTTCTGCATACCTCTTTTCTTAAACAGGGGTGTTAGTTTAGCCTCTTTCCAGCCCTTTGGGACCCTCCCTGACTCCAATAATTTCTTAAATATAACCACGAGTGCCTCTACAATCTCCTCAGATATGTCCTTCAGAACTGTGGGAGGTAGTCCATCAGATCCGGGTGATTTATCCATCTTTAGACTTTTCAGCTTCCCCAGTACTTTTCCTTAGTGATGGCCACAACACTCATGTCTGCCCCCTGAATCTCTTGGAATTTCTGGTATGCTGCTGGTGTCTTCCATCATGAAGATCCATGCAAAGTATCTATTCAGTCCCTCCGCTATTCTTTGATCTCCATTACTACTTGTTCAGCCTAATTTTCCAGTGGTCCAATATCCACTCTTGCCTATTACTTTTAATAGTGCAGGTTTATAGTTCCTTGGAAGTAGAGCCACAGGTAAACAGGATGGTGAAGAAGGCCCTTGGTATGTTTGCCTTTATTGGTCAGTGCATTGAGTACAGAACTTGGGAGATAATGCTGTATAGGACATTGGTTATGCCACTTTTAGAATACAGAATGCAGTTTTGGTCTCCCTGCTATAGAAAGGATGCTGTGTAACTTGAAAGGGTTCAGAAAAGATTTGCAAGGATGTTGCCAGGGTGGAGGGCTTGATCCACAGGAAGAGACTGAATAGGCTGGAGCTATTTTCCCTGGAGCATTGGAGGCTGAGGGGGTGAGCTTATAGAGGTTTATAAAATCATGAGGGGTATCGATAGGGTGAATGGGCAAGGTCTTTTCCCTGGGGTGTGAGAGTCTAAAACTAGAGGGCATTGGTTTAAGGTGAGAGGGGAAAGATTTAAACGGGACCCAAGGGGCAACTTTTTCACATAGATGTGGTGCCTGTATAGAATGAGCTACCAGAGGAAGTGGAGGAGGCTAGTATAATTACAACATTTAAAAGGCATCTGGATGGGTACATGAATAGAAAGGGCTAAGAGGGATATGGGCCAAATGCTAACAAATGGGACTAGACTAATTTGGGATATCTGGTCAGCACAGATGAGTTGGACCGAAGGGTCTGTTGCCATGCTGTACAGCTCTATGAATCTATATCTAACAACCTTTGCAATCTTCTCTTCTATTATTTGTTAGCATACCTTCACATTTCACCTTTTCCCCTCTTATTGCCTTTTTTGTTGTCCTCTACTGGTTTTTAAAGGCTTTCCACTAATCTTCCCCATATTGCATGCCTTTTTTGTTCTGCTTTTATATTGTCCCTGACATCCCTTGTCAGCCATGGTTGCCTCATTCTCCCCTCAGTTTCTTTTCTTTTTCCTCGGGATTAATTTCTTCTGTGCCACATAAATTACCCCCGGAAGCCATTGCTACTTCACCATCTTCCCTTCTTGGCTTCCCTTGCAATCAACTCTGGCTCTTTGCTCAATTGTAATACTGTTACATTTGATTCCATCTTCTCCCTGTATAGATTAGGCTTGAAATTTACTATTCAACTGTTTATCAAAAAAAAATCAAAGTTAAAACATCAGTGGACTAAATTTTCTTCAGAAAATTTTACTTCTGACGAGTTGCTGCTTCTATTTGAGGACTGATCTCTAACTGCAACTGAAAGTTTTAAATTGCGCTGCAATTGACTGCCCAGTACAGCAACAATTTCTGCTTGTGATCAACTTATTTTGTGGTACAACAGTTCTGCCAAGACAACAATACCATGAATGTCATCTTAGTTGTTAGTGGAGGCTCAGATGAAAAAAAAACAGCAGAAATGTGGCTGTTCCAGAATTCAGGTTCTTTACATATACTCTGGTGAGCCAGGTTCACTGATTCTATCTTTATTCTTCTCTGAACAAGTAACAGGATTCCAAGTGATGATGTCATCTGGGAAGGTTTCCACAGGCTGGAGAAGTGACAACTCCATGTGGACCTTTTGGATTAATACAAAATGATCGAGCACAGCTGCAGCAGCTCACATTACTGAGATAAATCTGGACATCTGGCGTGAGCACTAATAATTTTTGTGGTTCCATTCTGGCCATAACCTTCAGTTTTATTGATTAAAATAAAATGTTAAGGCTCCCAACGCCTCTTAGAGTTGACGCACTGAGTAACAAGTGAAAGTCAAAAAATCCCGGGCCCAATTTTTTGATCTTCTCCAGATTCCTCTTTTTCTCTTAAGATCGATCATCTCACCAAAACCCCAGTCTTGCCAAGTCCACAGGCACCACTCACATCAACTGTGAGGAAACCACAGAATCTTTTGTTTCAGAGGTACAGACCATCTCAACAAGGTTCCTCAGCTACAACTTCCCCCTTATATTGCTTACTCCCTCTAAGTCTCTCATTCACTCTATTCCCAAATCAAGTTACTTAGCTTTTCTCCTGTCTCTTCGCCTTGCCCCTCCCAACTTTGTCTCTTCCACAAAAAAATCTTTCACTCCTCGATTGCTGTTCTTCACTCCAACTGTTTTCTTTCAAAACAATATGGTCACTTATGCAACCCTATCAAAACCTTCGTGGTCATCACCCAAGGTTCATTAACTCCATAAATTCCAACATATCCTAACTTTGCTATCTAAAATCTACCACATGATTGATCTGAAATTAAATACCTGCCCTGTGTTATAGATCCTGACCTGGCCTCATCCAGCTTATTTCTGCAATGTTATCCAGCTTTATATCCACTGTGTCCTTGCAGTCTCATGATATGGCATTCTGTACATTATCTTTGTACAATCATCTTTCAGTGGTACATCTTTAGTTGCTGCATTTATTTGAAACTCCATTCCCAACTGGCAATAGCAACCCTCAAACTACGCTTTGATTTACTCCATATTGGAGTTTAAAAGTTACTGGTACAAAGTATATGTAGATGCAGGGGTTTAGATGACCTAGAAAAATTTATGTAAGATTATGGATTTGTGTTGTTCAGATATTTCGTTTATGTTTCAAAGCAAAGTAATAAGTGTCCAAAAATTAAATTAAAGCATTGTGTTATTTTAAGACACTTGATGGGGTTTGCTTTTATTGGTTTTGGCTTACATGTAGATGAGATATAAATTGCAAAGTGTGGAAACCACAATTAATAAAAGCTATTCATTAACCCAAACTCCAATTCAATTATACAGAACCACATGGAAAATCTAAGAGGACAATCAATCAATGCTTCTGTGGTATAGTAAGGAGCCCAATGGTCAAAAAGTGTAAGAGCAAGGGGGTTAAACTTTCACAACTTAGAATTCAAAGAATTGTGCATGAATTAAACTGACATGACAGGAAGCAGATGAGCAACCATTAAAGTCTAGCATGAAAAGTGCAGGGATGAAAGCGGGTATGTCTGTTACATCAAGTGTGTAACAAGTCAAGTGTGCAATATTGTCACGTAGCAACACATTGTTTTGGGTTGAATTGCTGCTACATTTCATAATCCACAACATCTGCTTGTATCGAGTGGTTTCAATCATCAAAATCTGTTAGGTTAGGGCGTTTGTACACACTTCCAGTCATTACATTTTCTTGTATTTCCCTTCAAGAACTTCAACGTAAGGCAAAGTAATAAAATATATCAAATCCTCCTATTTCTTTTGGCGAAACCCTTTTCGCACTCCACATTATCTTAACATTATCAGATGTTATGTAATGTTTACTTTCTACAGTATTGATGAACTATGTAAAACAGTTCCCTCATACAGTAATTTAACCATACCACCAAAGCTGTTTGCAGAGTAATTGGAGGAGGAAATTCCACTTCATCTGCAACAGAACATTCTTTCCAAATCCGCCACAACCTGGAATTAATTCCCAGTGCCAGTCATTCCAATTGGTTCAAATTTTAACCTCCAACATGCTAGTAAATCCAGGGATATTCCACTCTTCTCAGAGTGGGATACTCCAATTCATTTTGATGCCGTTAAAATGGACTTTAAAGAAATAACCACATATTGATCAGATTCAAGATGAATCTGTTCAATTGCTTAGTCAATCACAGTTCACATCAATCCAATAGCAACTACTTAAATCTGATTAATTAATTAATACAAACACTGCAGAAAGACGTTGGGATATTTTTGAAGCAGGCGATACTTTTGAAATGAAAAGCAGCTAAGTGAATCAAATTTCACAATTTAAACTTACATGATAGTGAGCTTTTGCCCAAATTTTCATTACAATGGAATAGCCCAAGACTGCAAACCCCACAACTCCGAAAACAGCACTTGCATTTTTTTTGCAGGGGCCAGTGAGAAATCAGGTCAGATATTGTGCATGTATGTTCTATAGAGGCAGCTGGCCATTTACATTATGACCCACTTCCACTGGAAGTGGGATATGGCATCCTTGCAGCGCAGAATCGGAGCATACACATTAGACCACCTGAAAGCAGGCACAAACTTTGTGGATTCATCTTAATAGCTAAGGCACGTATTTGGATAAATAAGGCACCACTATGGATATGATCGTGGAACCCTTTTGGGTGGTCAGGTATCAGTGGGGAAAGGGTCAGGGTGAGGTAACTTAAGGTGATGGAGAGTCAGGGTTGGGATCATTAAGAGTAGAAAAGATTGCGTCTGAAATAAGTGCCAAGTGTGTCAAGAAATGACAAACATACCAAGAAATGTCAAGAATTACACACAAGCATTAAGCTTGTGCACAGCTGTCAAAATGCAATTGTTGATGAATATCTGTGCTTTTCTCAACAATATACCAAATTAAGTTTTCTCCTGAGCATTTGAGTACTGAAGGATACTGTACTCCACCACCTACTGAGTCAAAGGGCAGAACTCTAGCTTGGACTAAGTTGACATGGGAGTAGGGGATACCATAGTAGTGGTAGGGGTTGGGGGCGGGGGGGTTCACTCAACAGCAATGGGTTGGGATGGATGGGCTGAAGGGGAGAATGGAGAAATGTATTTTATTCTCTCATTTCCATTCTTGTAGTGCTGTAGCTGAGAGACAGGATTTCTGCCCAGTCCACCTTGGTAGGTGATAGTCACCTCAGCTTTTCCCAGTTCGCTTAGCTGAACGCTCAATCCAGGCCCACCCTAGGACCAAAAATGTAATGGCCATTGTTAAAGGTCAGATTCACAGAACCAGAAATTCCCTCAATTCTTTGTACCCAACCTACGAATAAATCTCAGGGCCTTCATGATGCAATCAGAATGGGAAGCCCATATGTGTCCTCCCTTCCGAAGTCCTTAAATTATTAACTCCATCACGAACTCATGGATAATGGATTGACACAGATCATGGGTCAAAGAAACCCAATAATTTGGACACACAGTAGGAAACGTGGACAATCAGGCCTCTTTGGACCCAACTTCCATCTCCTCCCTATCCTGCTCACCACAAACCGCAGCAACTTCTTCCATCTTGCCCTTTGATTTTTCAAATGTATGCCCCAACCCCTCAATGCACCTCAGCCACAGCCAGCCACACTAGCACTGGTAATGCCACACAGAATTCTCCCCCTCCATCCCTGAATATCTTGTGGATCCAGCATGAGCCTTGTTGGGAGCTGCTGCAGCCACATTAGTGCCACTGCTCCCAGTGGCACTGCTGGGTCCAGACTGTTCCTGATAATTTAATAGGTTGGCAGTTCTGGGAGGCAGGGCCTCCTTCCAAGTTGGCAGATGTCTCTCTACCAGGCATTTAACATCTTGACCAAGTGTCAAGAGCAGGGGATTTGTTTAAATATAAAAACAGAAAAGGAAAACTTTGGTTTCTGTGTTAATTCTGTACAATAGCATGTGAACTCTTTTTGAAAAAATGCAGAAATGTCATTATATTACAAATAGATAGAATGCCATCTGAATTAGTGTTCCTCTGTTCATAGTGAAATTAATTACTTGATATTCCTTCATCTATCCTCATAGACACAAGCGAAATTCTTCAATAAAAATATGAAAAAAAGTGAAAATTCCATTAACTAGTTTGCTCAGCATTTAAGCGTACCAACCTGGTCCCATGGGTATTTTTGGAAGCTCAGTGAGAAAAAAAAGCTGCAATTCTGCTAATGCAACAAATTATGATATGGCATGGCACGTTTACAGCTTGGGATAACTCCAATGCAGAGTAATTTCAGACCCATGTGTTAGTGGAACAAAACTCCAAACTGACTACTTTAAGGATTGAATAGTAGCAATGATTTAAATATTCCAACTTCTGCTAATATTGCCTAGAGTTAACAACACATTACCTCTAAAACTTCAAAACATCCCTAACTAAAATGTACTACTAAACATGAACGATAAAATCTAATAGACCTGATCTCAATCAGAATTGCAAATCTTATGGAACATATAAACTGATTCAACATCCCTGGAGAATTTCACAGCTTCTTTCAACATTTAAAAGCTGCACTCTGTGTTCTGCTAATGCTGTACTGTCAAACATACTAAAATCAAAATAAACTATTGATGAGGCATAACTTTACAATCAAACTGTAAAATACTTTTATGTCCAATATAATAAAGAGTTGTGTTTTGTTGCAAATTTTCATTTTTTAGTACAGTATTAAAGTTTTTTTAAACAACCTGGTAGCTAACAGAATTTATTTTACGAGTTTAAAATGCATTTTGCTCCTCGTTTTTCTTAGAAAGTAGTCTATGATTAGGTGGGAAATATTGACAAATGTAAATTTTTCTTAATTCTCTTTCTTTAATCTGTACAGTAACAAATGAACTAGAACACAGTTAGGTTTTTATGCACCGAACATAGAACATAGAACATAGAACATTACAGCGTAGTACAGGCCCTTCAGCCCTCGATGTTGCGCCGACCTGTGAAACCAATCTGAAGCCCATCTAACCTACACTATTCCATTATCATCCATCCGAAGGGGAAACTGAGAATTGAGCAAATGGGACTGTTACATTGTATTAATGTAATATGTATGTAATGGTTCTGGTGTCCTGGCCTCTTCTGACAGTGCTGGGAGAAGTGGACATCCCTCCACTGCAGATCAGGACCTCCAGGTTGCAATCCTCAAAGCTGTGTACCAATATCCCCTTTTCCAAGAAAAGAATCCAGACCGTAACCACCCCAAGCAGTCAATTGACTATGGCCACACTCTCGTTTGGATACTGCACAAAGCTTTACTGGGAATCCCCTAACTGATGGTATCCCACTTGACCGAGGAATACTCCTCCTAGACTTGCGATATAGCTATTTAGTTTTTGCACATTATTTGCCGCTGCTGGCAGATACCACAGGTGTGACATTGAGATAGAACTGTGTTGTACAGCAAGAACTCCATTCTCTTCGCTGATAACTGCTGACTGCCACAGTAAGCTGTCTGCCTTTGTGTCTGTACTAAAAGACAAGTCAAGACAGAAATACTGTGAGCCTCTGAACTCTAGCTGGGGGGAAATGCAAAGCGCAAAAAGACAAGGCAAGGCAGAGATGCATTGAGTATTGAAGAAGGTGTAAAGTGAGTACGAGCTAGGACAGCGAGTGAACAGCTCTGTTCCCCGGTCCAGTCTGTGAGTTGGTGCCCATGCCCACACGCAAAGAGTCCTTGCAGCTGCATTTCAATGAAAGGTGCCAGAGCACTACTAAGCACAGCATTAAAGTGAAGAAGCACTCAATAAATGAAGAGGGAGCTGTGCCACAATGCAGTCAGTCTGGTACATCATATGCCAACTACCATGGGCATAGGTTGCATGCAGATGCTGACTATACAGCATGTCCGGAGTTGATGGTGTCAGGTGTCCAAGGTGGAGTTCCAGAGGAGCAAGCAGTGAGGTGGCATTGCCAACTACCCACTCAGACTTTCAAGTCAGGAATTCTCAGCATTTAGTTTCTATTCAGCAGATGGCAGGATAGGAGCCTGCATATTAATGAAGCAAGGTGAGGTAGTAATGAGAGTAAAAATAAGTGATAATCTCCACTGATAAGTCTCTCACTGTTCACTAGTGAGAATCTCACCTCGACACCTGGGACTTGGTTGGGAAATGCAACTTTCTCTTCAGTCAATATTTCACCCAACTTTCCCAAATTTTTCATCATAGCCCAATTTGTTTTGGGCCTGGAAAGATTTGAGAGATTTGGGCTCAGGGGCCGTTATTCACGGTCTACCTATGCCGATTAGATGAAAGGTGGGTCAGTCACAAAATTTCTCTATCCACGTCAACTATCTGATCGTGGCACAGGTTTGTGTCCTTTAGCACTACTCTCCTTTTCTGAATTTGCCAGTGAGCTCTGTTTGCATACAGCTGGGAAGAGTTGGCAACTTCACTTGACATCATGTGGCACAAAAAGCTTGCTTTTTATAAAAGGCTGGTTGGCATTTAAAAGGGAAAATGATGAAAAGATTACAATGGAAATTCTTACTAACTGAACAGCTAGACACACAAGGATCCAAGCCAACAGATATGGCAATAGAAGCACTGGTGGGTAGAAAGAGAGATGCCATAATCTGTCAGGAGAGTAGGGACACCGTCAAGAGCTAGCCCCAGCCAGGGAGACAGAGCAGGTGACCATCTTCTGTTCACGAGCAAAAAACATGGGAACAGTCTAGCTCCAACTTGGCAGACAGGATGATGCAGAGCTTCCCTATTACACAGCCTCCGCTGCAGCTCCCTGATGTGATACTGACCCAGAGACACTACCTTGATTTCCCTCGAAACACAACTATATGCACACACATCAATGCAGAATGCCATATGACCCACAGCGCTGCCCGCCACAGGAAAGCAAGGTAACTATGCAAAGTAATTTAGGTAACAACATAACTGAATTTCACAGCATGTGCCTATTATTTATGGAATTAAGGTTCATTAGAATACTGAGCAACCACAATAAATACTTTGGAAATAATTCAAACAAGGGAAGAGTGAAGTAAATAAAAGACATAAGACATGCAAATTGAGCCCCATAGATGCCCGGACCCAGGTAGGTAGGGGGCATTTAGCACAGCACTCTAGGTGATTTTAGAACAGGGCTGAAGGGAGTGCTGAGCTAGTGTTTAACATCCACGTAGGGAGGAAGGAAAGGGTACACTATCTTCTGGGGTTTGCCCCTGATGCAAGTCATGGCATCCTCCAAAGGCAGCACCCTCTTCCATCCAAAGATTTTACAAATTTAAAACAATTGTGCTGCCTGGGCCCAAACACCTACCTCGGTCAACCAAATTATGATGTGGCAAGGTAATACTGAGATCAATAGAGCCTTTAACAAGCTCAATTGATCTTTAATTATTTACCTATGGCGTGTGGGCTGCCAATTACAGTAGTCCATATTCTCGGGGTAAGCTCAGGTGGTGCATCCACCCTCGATTACCTGATCTTCCTAGCCAAAGCATATCCAACCAGGGCATGGAATATCCTGCCCTGTGTTTCAGGGGGTGACATGTTATCATTCAGTTAAGGACAACAGAAAATTCAATTTTTAAAAAAATCACTTGAAGCTAATGCAATTTACAATGTTCCGAAATTCAGTGTAGCAAATTTACTAAAATGGCAAAATCTTCTCTGAAGAAAAGCAGTGCAGGACACAGAAAATGTACTTGAAACTGACTATGCAAATACAGATGAGATCTTAGGGTAAAAAGTTTAAAAACACCTTTGTCTGAATCAGCTCAGTTGTTTCCAGACTTTCCATTAGTCAGGTGGTTCAAAGCATCTATCTGCTTTACCAAGTGTTTTTTTAATTGTAACTTAATAGCATCTAGTAGGGTACAGAAAACTATCCACTTGGGGAGAAACAAAAATGATGAAATACACCATAAAATCTAATTATGTACAGAAAAGTACTCTATTTCAGTACCATGATACTGTATACAGTTTACTGTACCGTATTTCTTCTCACAATTTCATGGATTTTGAACTTCTATTACGGCTGCTACGGAGTGACAAGAGTCTGATGAAATGTTGATCACGTTCAAGTTATACTCTCGTCAGTTAGATTGTAGTCAACACTACCATATTTTATGCTATATAATCTGCCCATTTGTTGATTAACAGCCACAAGTGTGATTTATGACTGAAAACATTAGAGAACAGCAGCTTCTACCTCATTATTCAAGGATCTGGTGTATTTCTATCAATATCACCGATGGTCATTTCTTTGTTGAAAAGATGCAGTGTTCTATTACTAATGTAGAACTGTAGGACTGTTTTATACATAAATTATAGGGAGGAAAAGATAATGGATAGCTGCATCCCTGCTAAGACTCAGTGTTCAAGTTAATCACATCCATTTAAAACAAAAAATGAAATAGCTCTTCATGAATTCTCGCCTTAAGTGTTCAAATTGCTTCATGACCTCACTTAAACCTACGTCTGTAACTCCCACCAATCTTAAATGCTCAGATATCTGACCTCTTGCATAACCCCAAATCCTTTTGCTATTAGACATGAAGCATCGGCTCTCAACTCTGAAATTCCCTCCCTAAACGTATCCTCTATTACTTTTGGGACATCCTTTAAGACATTTCAGTTTGGTCACCTGTTGTTAGAAATTATGAACATGCATACAGTCATAAGTGATTTAGCTTAGAACAAGGTACAGGGCTAGATTGATGTTACACGTTGTGTTTTACGAGAAACAAGTGAATAAGTATTTTGAGATAACAAGCATGGGGCTGGATGAGCACAGCAGGTCAAGCAGCATCAGAGGAGCAGGAAAACTTGACGTTTCGGGCCTAAACCCTTCATCAGAAATGGGGGAGGGGAAGAGGGTTCTGAAATAAATAGGGAGAGAGGGGGAGGCGGATAGAGGATGGATAGAGGAGAGGACAGGTGGAGAGGAGGCAGACAAGTCGAAGAGGCGGGGATGGAGCCAGTAAAGGTGAGTGTAGGTAGGGGGGTAGGGAGGAGATAGGTC
>JAHRHZ010000289.1:4172080-4209511 GCA_024137785.1 Ginglymostoma cirratum | reverse complement strand
GGGCAGGTGTAGCACTTCCTGCGGTTACAAGGAAAAGTGCCGGGTGTGGTGGGGCTGGAGGGGAGTGTGGAGCGGACAAGGGAGTCACGGAGGGAGTGGTCCCTCCGGAAGGCAGATAAGGGTGGGGAGGGAAAGATGTCTTTGGTGGTGGGGTCTGATTGCAGATGGCGGAAGTGTCGGAGGATGATGCGTTGGATCCGGAGGTTGGTGGGGTGGTACGTGAGGACGAGGGGGATTCTTTTTTGGTTATTGTTGCTGGGACGGGGCGTGAGGGATGTGTTCCAGGAAATGCGGGAGACACGGTCGAGGGCATTCTCGACCACTGTGGGGGGGATGTTGCGGTCCTTGAAGAATGAGGACATTTGAGATGTACGGGATTGGAATGTCTCATCCTGGGAGCAGATGCGGCGGAGGCGAAGGAATTGGGAATAGGGGATGGCATTTTTGCAGGAGGGTGGGTTGGAGGAGGTGTATTCCAGGTAGCTGTGGGAGTCAGTGGGCTTGAAATGGACATCTGTCTCTAGGTGGTTACCCGAGATGGAGACAGAGAGGTCCAGGAAGGAGAGAGAAGTGTTGGAGATGGTCCAGGTGAACTTCAGGTTGGGGTGGAAAGTGTTGGTGAATTGGATGAAGTGTTCGAGCTCCTTGTGGGAGCACGAGGCGGCGCCGATGCAGTCATCAATGTAACGGAGGAAGAGGTGGGGTTTAGGGCCAGTGTCGGTCTGGAAGATCCTCCGACACTTCCGCCATCTGCAATCAGACCCCACCACCAAAGACATCTTACCCTCCCCACCCTTATCTGCCTTCCGGAGGGACCACTCCCTCCGCGACTCCCTTGTCCGCTCCACACTCCCCTCCAGCCCCACCACACCCGGCACTTTTCCCTGCAACCGCAGGAAGTGCTACACCTGCCCCCACACCTCCTCCCTCACCCCAATCCCAGGCCCCAAGAAGACTTTCCACATCAGGCAGAGGTTCACCTGCACATCTGCCAATGTGGTATACTGCATCCGCTGTACCCGTTGTGGCCTCCTCTACATCGGGGAAACCAAGCGGAGGCTTGGGGACCGTTTTGCAGAACACCTGCGCTCAGTTCGCAACAAACAACTGCACCTCCCAGTCGCGAACCATTTCAACTCCCCCTCCCATTCCTCAGACGACATGTCCATCCTTGGCCTCCTACAATGCCACAGTGATGCCACCCGAAGGCTGCAGGAACAGCAAATCATATTCAGCCTGGGATCCCTGCAGCCCAATGGCATCAATGTGGATTTCACAAGCTTCAAAATCTCCCCTCCCCCAACCGCATCCCAAAACCAGCCCACCACATCTCCACCTCCCTAACCGGTTTTTCCTCTCACCCCAAGCCACACCCCCATCTCCTATCTACTAACATCATCCCGCCCCCTTGACCTGTCCGTCCTCCCTGGACTGACCTATCTACTCCCTACCCCCCTACCTGCACTCACCTTTACTGGCTCCATCCCCGCCTCTTCGACTTGTCTGCCTCCTCTCCACCTATCCTCTCCTCTATCCATCCTCTATCCGCCTCCCCCTCTCTCCCTATTTATTTCAGAACCCTCTTCCCCTCCCCCATTTCTGATGAAGGGTTTAGGCCCGAAACGTCAAGTTTTCCTGCTCCTATGATGCTGCTTGACCTGCTGTGCTCATCCAGCCCCATGCTTGTTATCTCGGATTCTCCAGACTCTGCAGTTCCTTTTATCTCTGAATAAGTATTTTGACATGTGACAGTTTCTCAGGTGCAGGGGAACCAAAAACACAAGAGAAGGAAAGTCAGATGATGCCCCTGCTATTGTGGAAAAGCAAGTGGTTGATATTTAAATGAACTGCCATACTATAAAGTTGAGATTGGAATGTCTTTTCACGTTTTTACAAAGTAGTCTCTTAAAACATTCAATTTAACAGTGTGTGAAACGAGAATAGGATGCGTTTTTCTTCTACACAATCAATTATTCTATGGTAAAATAGTTGCCGTGACATACTCAAATGGATATTTTATATAAAGAGTCATACAGGATAGAATCAGGTCTTTTGGCCTATCATGCCTATGCCAATCAACAAAAAGCAAGCTACACTAATCCCATTTACCAGCATATAGTCCATACCTTACTATGCCCTGGCATTTTAAGTAGCCATCCAGATGCTAAAATGTCACAAGAGAACTTGTCTCCACCACTCTCTGGATGAAAATATCTTTGCACATATCTCCTCTAAACCACTTGCTCTTCAACTTAAACTTATGCCCTCTGGTCTTATTGTGTCTACTATGGGGAAGAGATTCTCATGATTTACTCTGTCTATGCCTCTCGATTTTGCACTCCTCAAACAGATCCCCTCTCAGCCTCCTCTGCTCTAAGGAAAACAAACTCAGCCTATCCAGTCTCCCCTCATTACTGAGATCTTCCATCCCAAGAAATATCCCTGGGTAATTGCCACTGCATCCTTCACTAGTGTGGCAACCAGAATGGCACACAATATTCCATCTGTGGCCTAATCAATGTTTTATGGAGGTGTAACATGACTCCCTTGCTCCTACATTCCACGTCCCGGTTAATGACAGCAAGCACCCCGTATGCCTTCTTCACCACCTTATCTACCTGAGATTTCAGAGATCTATGGACTTGTACACCAGGGTCCATTTGTTCCTCAATTCTCCCTACAGACCTACCATTCATTGCGTAGATCCTTCCCTTATTAGATCACCCAAAATGCATTACTTCACACTTATAGGATTAAATTCCATCTGCCATTGCTCAGTTCAATTTACCAGCTGATCAATACTTGACTGCAGCCTAAGAACATCCTCTTTACTATCAATAACATCACCAATTTTTATGTCATCTGCAAACTTGCTGACTATGCCCTCTACAGTCACATCCAAGGCATTTATGTACATAACAAACTGCAAAAGGTCCCAGCACCAATCCCTGTGAAACACCACTGGTCTCAGGTTTCCATTTTAAAAAAACAACCCTCCAACATTACTTTTTGCCTCCTATTTGTAAGCCAATTTTGGATCCAGTTTGTCAACTTGCCTTGGCTCTTACCTTTTGGACCAGCCATCCCTGCGGGACCTTGTCAAAGACCTTACTTACGTCAATGTATACCACATTAACTGTACTACCCTCGTCAATGTATTTACCCTCATCAACATTTTTTCAAAATGCTCAAATTAGTTGGACAGGATCTGCCTCTAATAAATCCATGCCGACTACCCCTGATCAATCTCTGCCTTTCCAAGTCTTAACTAACCCTTCCTTGAGATTTTTTTTTCCAATAATTTCCCTACCACTAACGTCAGACAACTGGTCTGCAATTACCTGGACTAACCCTGCATCCTTGCTTGAAGGGCGTACATACATTCTAGATATTCTCAGGCAAATGCAGGAATGGAGTTGTATTTATGGATTCAATAATCAGAGGGACTGAAAGACAGTTCTGAGACCATCAATTTGAGACCCGTATGTCTAATGGCTTCCTCAAGACAGAGTAAGGGGCATCATGGAAAGGATGCAGAATGTTCTCTGGCATGAAAGAAGTGAGTCAGAATTAGTGATCCGAACCAGAATGAACAACATAGAAACGATGAAGGTTGATGTTCTGCAGTCAGAGTTTAAGAAGTTAGAAAGGATGTTAAAAAGCAAGCTATTAAAGGTGGTAATCCTTGGATCACTTGCAATGCTACATGCAACTGAGCGTACAATTAGAAAGATAATAGCTACAGATACGGTACAAGTGAAAGCTTCAGAAATCCCAGGACTTTGGAACCTGTCTGTGGCAGGTGGTTTATGTTTGTCCCTGAACAGAGCTGTGATTGATATGCATGGAAAGAGGTTAACCTGCATTGCAGGGTGAGGTTTAAATTAAATTGGAAGAGGGAGGGCACCAAGATAAAGAAATTCCTGATAGACAATGAGCTACACAGTAGTAATAAAAGAAATCTTTAATACCAACAGTGAATAGGATAAGAGATCATGTTAAGCGCAGAGCAAGGGATAAAATTCTGAAATGTCTTCAGAGATTTCCTGACCAACAAGGGAGTTGGCATATACTGGATTCTATCCATTGAAACGATATGGGTGATATGGAAGATATCACAGTCTGTAAGCACCTTGAGGAACAGTTGATGGTACTATAAGATTTAGATTAGTTAAACAAAAGACTTGCACTGCATGATCACTGAACATCTCAAAGCAGTCAATTTCGTTGTTTTAATTCTTCACATTTGCAGGAAATACAGCAGATAAAATGCACACAACAAACCCCTACAAACAGAAAGGTAATAGAGACGAGATGATCTGTTTTTTTATAGATTGAGGGCTAGATATTGACCAGATTTTGCTAGGTTTGACCAAATATTTCTATGGGATATTTTATATCCACCTCAGAGTGAAGTAACAGCCTTGGTTAAATCTGTTATCTGAAAGACAACAGCTTCAATGGTGCAGCAATCCCACACTACAACACTGATATATCAGCCTTGACTTATTTTTTGTTTTGCCCTACGGTAGGACATTAACACACAATCTTGAGGTTGTTGGGTTACAGCATGAGGTAAAATTAAGGGAGGTGCTAGAAAGACAAGTGTTACTAAGTGGATAAGTCATTCAGTTTGGGTGGGATGTTGAGTGAAGCAAGGGAAGAATGCAGAACATAGAACAGTGCAGCACAGGAACAAGCCCTTCAGCCCACCATGTCAGTGATGACCATGATACCATTCTAAACTAATCCTACCTGACTGCACATGGTCTGTATCCCTCTATTCCCTGCTCATTCACACATCTAAATGCTTCTTAAACATTGTCATCATACCTGCTTTTGCCGCCCCCCTTTGGCAGCATCTTCCAAGCACCCATCACTTTCTGTGTAAAAAAAAATTAGCCTCATACATGTCCTCTAAACATTCTCCCTTTCACATTAAACTTATGCGCCCTAGCATTTGATATTTCTACGCCAGGTAAAAATACTCTAACTATCCACCATATCCATGCCTTCGTAATTTTATATGTTTCTATTGGGTCACACACTCAGCCTCTGATATTCTAGAAAATACAATCCAAGTTTGTCCAGCACCTCCTTATAGCTAATGACTTGTAGAAGCACTGAGCCCAATCTTAGAATCCTCTTTAGACACAGGCTTGTCATCAGATGACTGTAGGCAGATACTACAATTTTATTCAAAAAAGCAGAGGATAAGAAACCAAATACTTACAGGTCTGTCACTTCAATGCCAACAGTAGCAATGCTTTTAAAAAAAAGGAAAAAAATTACAGCCACTTGGACAAGCATGCAAAAATAACGGGTAGCCAACACATTTTTTTTCAGGGCAAAATGTGTTCAACTAATTTAATTGCACTTTTAGGAGTTAACGAAGAGGGTGAATGAAGGCAGTGCAGTTGATGTTGTGTAATAAGTTTCAAAGATGTGAGAGAAAAAGTATCACAGTGCAGGCTTGTTAGCAAAATTGAAGTCCAAGAGAAAATAAAGTGGCAGTACCAAAATGGGATACAAAATTGGCTAGAAAACAGGTAGCTGTGGTGGAACACTGCTCGTCAGTGGAGAGGTAAACAACAGGATTTGGTATTGGAACTACTGCTAATTTAAATGGGTCTTAGGAACTCAGAGCACAATTTCAAAATTTTCAGTTTATATGAAATTTGGAAATTTATTTGATGAGGAAGGCAGTAATAATGCAAAAGGGCAATTGCAAAATTATCCATTTTGACAGCAAGAATGAGGAGAAACTATAAATACTAAACAGTGCCATTTTAAAAGGGAATGTGAGGCCACAGAGACCCGTTTGTAATTATGCACAAATCTTTGAAGGTAACAGAAAAGGTTAATAAAACATTTAGTAAAACAAATCAGATCCTGCATTTTAGAAATAGAAGGTGCATATTAGAGTACAAAAGCCAGGAATTTATTCTAAACTTACGAACATTAATTTCACCACAACTGGCCAATACTGGACAGCACACTTTGGGAAGAATGCACAGGCATGGCAAATGAGACAGAATAGATTTATTTGAATGGTTTGAGGAATCAGGGATTACAGGCATGTGGATAGAACTAAGAAGTTGGGATTGTTCTACTGACAACAAAGGTGGCTGAGAGGAGATTCAATGGAATTTCTCAAAATTATAAAGATTGAAGGTAGACAAAATAAAAGGAATCATTTTCCCAATGGCTGAAGGGTTGGTAAGATTTGTTTGAGGGAAAAGCCTTCTTTATGCAAGTGGTTCTGATTTAGAATTGACTGCTTGTTAAGGTGATGGCCTTGAGTAAAGGAAATTGGATAGAAACATGGAGAAAACAAAAACTGCACGGACGGATACGGGAAAAGAGCTGTGGAGTGGGATAAACTAACAGGCTGCTTTTTAAAGAAATCAATACAGACGTGATAGGCGGAATGGCCTTCTATTCTATGATTCTGCGCGCACTATTTGCATTCCAGAAGCCATCAATGATCACTTTTGTACACTTTAAAGAGTCTGACTATAGTTCACTCAATCCACCTGGGTAAAGATAGGATCCTCATTAGACTTATCACTGCCACATTGTAATTTGCTGCAAGTCAAAAAATGCAGTCACTTATTCCTGTTGCTGAAATAATCTGGACAGGGGAAAGATCAGCTGGCAAGAAATGTGCTGCATCTTTTTTTTAAGTACCTTCATTGGTTTTCCCATGGCTTAAAAGTCACACATGACAGAATCATAAAAAGTGGATTAGTACAATGTTTGCTGGCTTCAAGACCATCACCATCACCATTCACACTGGTCAAGGAATACTGAAGGAAGGGAATGAAGCCAACTCAGGATTCACAATCCTGATCGAGATTTCGCAACGTCTACAGCAAAATACAGCAATGTAGATATCTAACAAGAAAGGAATTAGACTTCAATCTGATGCCTCCTGTTCAAAAAGCTTGCCAGCATCAGGATGATACACTTTCACTTCACGGAGGCAGCCAGCATGTCAGAAATTAGAACATAATCATAAAATAGAAAGAGAAATTGAAAGCATTAGAAAATGTCTTGGATAAAAACAGAATACCTGTTTATTTTTCCCCTTCAGTGAGTGTAATAACTTCCATTTGCCAACCTATCAGCCTTTTGTGGGGAGTAATGATCAGAGAAGCCAGAAAGCCAGATGCCTGTGTCAGTCTTAGCCACAGATAATGCATGATGCTTGGATATTGGAAATGTGGAGAAATTTAACACCCTGACTTTTAAAGTAAGGCTTATGCTATCTTGATCTGTTTTCACACTGTCCTGTAGTGGTATGTCTTATTCAAATTAGCAGCCACACTAATGTAAACATGTCAGATTGTGGAGATTGGTTAAGCTTCTTTAGTTTTCCTTTTATTTTCCGTGGCTCGGCAGAAGACAGGAACCAGAGTACATGGTGAGATGGAAAGAATGTGTAATGCTTCCTCAAACTAAAATGCATAAATGATATGGAAAATGTACCACAAACCCTGTTTGTAGAGTGACACCTGATTGGTTACCCTTTGAGTGAACTGTGTTTTTTTTTGAACAAAATGATAAGAAAGTAATCCAATAATGGAGGGATATTCAAGATAGCCAGAAGACGTCTCGCTTTATAAGTGGGGATGCCAGCTCCAGTTGGCTCAATCACAAGACATGCAAATTAACATTTGGCCATTTCCTCAGAATGCCTTCGGGACCCGGTCAAAGAATCAAGGATTCCTAAAATCCCTAAGGTGTGGAGTTACCCATTCAGCTCATTGAGATGCACTGAACGTCTGAAGAGCATTCCACCTAGATCCACCCCCCTACCCTATCAGCCTGTATTTCCCATGGCTAGCCCACCTAGCCTGCACATCCCTGGACACTATGGGCAATTTAGCATAGCAAATCCACCTAACCTGCAAATTTATGGACTGTCATGGAGTATCTTTGCTTGCTTCATGCAAACAGTCGTCATCCAAGAATGACAAACAATCAGGAGGCCAAGAGCAGGTGAAGAAGTGAAGCCAAGGATGGGTAAGAAGGGTAATGAGAGATGGCAATGAAATTCACAGAGAACACCCAGAGGGACTTCAGTTCCATCAGTAACTAAAAGAAACTCAGTGAAATCGCACTGAAGACTAATGACAACATTGCGTCTGAATTGGGGTGAATGTTACTGAAGTCATTCTGAAATCCAGTCTCAGAGTTTGTAAGGTCCACCCTTCTAATAGGGAAAGACAACCCTGAACAGATTCAAATGGAGAAGTTTCTGTCATCAAAAAACTCAACACTTGAGCACAGTCAGGTCCCGATAGGAAAGGTAAGCATGCTTCAAGCTCAGTGTCTTCACTGACTCCTAATTCACTGGCAATATTTGTGATTGGATCAGCAAATCAAGATTTGGTTTATCATTGATGAGATAATACCAACTAAGAGAGTCAACAATTGGCCTCCTTGCTGAACATTCGAAGCAATGGGAAAAGTCATCTATATGCACAAATACATAAACCTATACATCTATCTGGTAACAGCAGTAATGCCCCAACATTGTGCCTGGAACTCCTGGTAAAGCTACAACTCTGTTTGACATTCATATTGAAATTATAGACAAGAGTCTCCTGCACCGCACAAGGTTTGATAAGTGACCTCAGTCAATGTTTCTACCAGTAAACCTAATCCCTCTCCCTTTCTTCTTGAACTTAAATTTGTACAAGGCGAAAGGGAGAGGAATTAGGTTTACTAGTAGTAGATCTTCTATTTCAGAGTAATGAAGAGCTGGAATATCTTCAGATGACCTGGCCAACATTTCTTCCTCCTCAAACAAACAATCAAAAAGCATGCCAAATAATTATTTGTAAAACTGCGATGTTTGGGACTTTGCTGGCAGAGCATGAATGCTGCATTTAGACTGCCATTGTCATCATCTTCACCACAGAACCTTAGGAGTTTTAATCAGCGTGGATGTGCTATTGGACCTCCTAAAACAGAAGCAGCATAGACCAAGCTAAATGAAACAAACTGACCAAAGGAGTAGCTAGCTCATGTCTGGGGCTTTTCGCACTGGGGACAAATTAAAGTGTGCTCAATGCCAACATTTCTAAGTTTTTCCCTGAATTTGGATTGAATAATGGAGTGTCCAAAGAAAGGAGGGTTAGGGTTAGGGTTAGGGTTAGCCATAGGGTCAGGGCTCCACTTTTTATGTTCTGTCCGTAACTCCACTTCTGTCAGATTCTGTCAGGAATATCCTTATTTACATGGTAAGAATATGAAAACAATGCTCTAACCTCCACATAGGAATCCACAGTTTCGGAACCATTCTTTCCTTTCTACTTTGCTTCTTCCAAAAAAGAAATTTTGCTAGCCTGTTGTAATACAGCAACAGATGTAAATGCAGTAGTCATTCAGTGCCAGGAAAGTGCCACAAATCATGATGTTACGAATGACTATTTAACCTGCTTTTTGATTGCTGGAGGGGGAAGAAAGTTTGGCTAGGACAACTGAATAGATTCTAGCTCTTAGTTATTCTGAACTGAAGACAAGTCTTTAGTTTAGCGTCTCATCCAAAAACAACCCTGTTTGAACTCCTCCTCAGCCTAACGCGGTGAGACACAGAAAGAGTACTAACAGTTGAAAAAAATGAGCACGGTACAGTAACTGTATACAACGAGCATGAATATGCCAAAAATGACTCAAGTAGAGAGAATGGACCAGAAAAAAAAGACTCAAAGTCAGCAGCAAAATAAGGAGCCCAAAAAGCATAAAATAAATTGTAGCAAACTGGAATTCACAAAGAAAAATGATACCCCTGGTGATTCCCCAGTTATAATACTTCCAAAGGGACAGAAATAAAAATGCAGCCAGAGAAAATGACGTGAGGCAAAGGAAAGTTATTTCAAAAGTTATAATCAATATCTCAGATGCATCTAAATAAAGGGACAATGTTTCTTCAGATACCATGATTTTTAATATTACAATAACAGAAGCAAATACTTAAAATGCCAATTCCTTTCTTGAATCTCATATTTCTGCAGGTTGAGGCGGAAGCAGTTCTCATGTTTAACAGGCAACTTCACTCAAACATACAAAACCCAAATACTGCTAATGATGCCTCGTGTATCATTATCCCTATTTGTGCCAAATTTTTTACATGTTCTGGACTGTGAAGTGCACATGAACCCAGGTGTAAAGCTGCTGTATCAATATTTATTTAACATTTTATCACTCCCTTATGGCTTTTATTTATTATTCTCCTTTTCGTGGCGACAATTCAGGTTTCTTTGTCCTTAGCACCGACACTGGCATCATTAGCTTTCTCTATTTGAGGTTATGGACGATGATCATGAAAAGACTCTAGCCCTAGCTACAGTATCCACACACTCCACACCACAGACAGAAATAAATGTAACCTGCTTTGAAAGAGAAGTATCATGCCCAAAAACTATGGATTTGATTTTACAAAAGCTAGGGAATTACAGCACTAGAACCAGAAGTGGGTACCAACCACATGCAGATGGACAGTGGGGCAGCAGGCAACATTTCACCAGCTATGGTCAGTCCAGAGTTCACTGCAAGTGCTGCCATTCAATTGAGAATAATGACCCAGTTTGAAGATTGCCCAGCCTCATTGGTTCAGCAGCGACAAAAGAGATGGTCTTTGCTGAGGCCGAAGGAAAGGGAAAGGGTCCTGCTATTCACGTGCCTTAGAAGACCAGACAAGTCTTCTCTTACCATGAAGTGGCCAGGTGAGCAAGCCCAAGCAATATCAGAGAGGTGCTTTTCCAGTGACAGGACAAAGTCAAAAGGATAGCCATCGCTTTTGTGGGTCACGTCTACGGGCCAAGGAACAACCATAAATGAAGGTCCCATTCCCTAAACTACACATGATCCCAAAAGGAGCTCACCAGGGTTCATCCTGAGATCTCCCCAGATACGAGGAGCTTATCCTAGTGGGGGTAAAATGCCAGTGGGTACAGAAAGTAACATTTGCTTGGCCAATCAATTAACTGGCTGCTTACTTCATATCAGCAGTTAGTTCTAAAGAAGACAACTCCATTGAGAATAGTGTGATGTATTCTGTGATCCCAAAGCTTGTAATTTTTGACAGAGGCCCTTACTGAAAGGAGAAACTAAAAAGGGAAACCAACGAAGATAACTGACCCTCCCAATTTCTATGAAACTAAAAGCAACATAGAGCCCTCCAAGCTCAACAGCAGATGAAGATTCTGATGGTACAGTACAGGCATGCTGCAGAAGACAGTGACAAGATCCAGAGGCTGAGAATAAGCTAAGTGCCACATCTAGACAGAAGTGAGGAGATCCTGCAGACATGTGCTATTTTTGTTACGGATTGTAAAAATGAAACTATGATAGTTTGCGTCCCATTATCGACTTGAGAGTCAGGCTACACCCTAGAAGGAGGGGATCTGAAATTCTTTGTAAGAAACAAAGCATCTTCAAAGATTTTGGAAATGTGTTTGATGGCCTATATGCCAAGTCCACTGCTGAGTCAATTTGTAAGGTCTCTCTTAACCGTATGTGATTTAATGTAATGTGTAATTTACAGTCAACTGCACTTTGCTGTTAATTCATGTTTAACCAATGTTGACATTTGGTTTTGAAATATTGATGATCAATGAAGGCAATATTTAGTGTTTGCTCTATTCACTCTTCTGCTTTAAGCTCTGTAATCTTGTGGCTTTTTTTATTTAGTTAAGAAGATTTTATACTTATTACTGACTTGAAACAAAAGGGAACATCTTTTGCACATGTGTAATATCACTTTGTAAAAGTCAGAGGATCAGGCTGATGTCTTAAAAGTTGGCTTGATACAGAGTAACCGTACTCTGCAGTCCTTAACTGACTGCAATTCTTACTTCCACTTTACCCATCATTTAATCAGCTGCTTCCTCTAAAATATGCTTCTGATGATTTATTGAATGGTGAGGTAATATAATCAGGCAATTTCATTAAACGAGACTTCCAATGAACTCAGTCCATGGAGAATTGACTGTAAATTTTTTTTAAATGTTTTTGAATAAAATATTTAAAAATAAATATATATTTTGTAGGATTTGAAACAATACCCTTGAATTAGATTCTGCTATCTATCAGCTAACTGAGCTACTGGACTGTAGTGAAGGACATGCAAAATAGACCAGCCCACTGTCTTTGCCCCCAGTGTCTGAGTTCACCGAGGCACAATCAGTAGTTCATCCATCATATAAAATAAACAATCAAGAAGCTAAACTGCCATGCTATAAAAGTTCATTTCTGTGGACAGCCCATTTTTCTAAGTAGATTTTTTCTGGGGGGAGGCAGATGTGCTATCCTGGCCATCAACTTTGCTTGCAGGGGGCCAAGCCATTCATCATCTCATAAGTTCCCGGTCACTGCTATTTTGTACTATCGATTAAATTAACACACACTCATCAGTTCATGAGGTAATGAAAGTGCATGAAATAGTTGAACAATAAGGAAGTTGTATCCGATAGACTGGTACTGAGGATTGGTTTAACATTACTGCCAACTGAGACAACATCAATCCACGTGTTTAATCATTAATGAAACATGTACCAGTATTAGTGGAGTTCTAGTTTTCTAACTGTTAGCATGCCAAATGTTCTTAAAACAGACATAGACATAGAAGATTGGAGCAGGAGGCCGCCATTCGGCCCTTAAACCTGCTCCACCATTCATCACATTCATGGCTGACTGTCCAACTCAAAAGCCTATTCCTGTTTTCTCCCCATAACCTTACATCCCATTTGCCCCAAGTCCTATATCTAGCTGCCTCTTGAAAACATTCAATGTTTTGGCATCAACTAATTCCTGTGGTTATATAACAGTTTACTGATACCAATTAGGTGGTTTGTGAGAACAGACCCCTGAAGAGCGTTGAACTGTCCTCACTGTTGATAAATCAACTGCAGAAATATATTCAGAGTTTCACTGATAACTGTTATCATGCTGAATAAACATTAGGGCAAGGTTTAAACGTAAGCCAATTCACAAGCTCTAAACGCAAACACTGTTACATTTGACAATAAATGACAATCAAGATAAATGTTAACATTTATGTACAAAAGGGGGGGTAGTGGGAATGTGACTTAATTGGTAATCCAGAACCCTTGGCCAATGTTCTGGGGACATTGCTTTGAATCCCAACAAGGCAAGTGGTGAAATCTGAGTTCAATTTTTAAAAAAAGGTACCAGACGAAATGGCTAGCCTAATTGCAACTAATTAACCACTACCAATCATCGTAAGAACCAACTGATTTACTAATGCCTTTTAGGGAAGGAAATCTGCCAATCTTACCTAGTCTGGCCTACATGTGACTCCAGCAATGTGGTTGACACTTAACTGCTTTGTGGGTAGTTATGGAGAGATGATATTTGCTGGCCTAGCCATTGATGCCCGTAATCCATGAAAGAATAAAGTAAAAAAACACTGTCACAGTAGGTCAACAAAGGTGAATTCAGTGCTCAGGCCTTGCTGGAAATTGGTCTGGATCATGTTTGGTTGAAGATCTGCATACCTTGTTTGCTATCTGGTATTTGAAACTTTCTAAGGATTTGTGAAACAGTGGCATCAGTGCATATTCTAGGCCACTACTGTCATAGATGCTTAAGTTACTTCCAGGTTGCCTTGGAGTTTCCACGTTTTTAAGCTTGACTGTTTGAAGTCAATGCTTACCACTGTTTCCCATCATCTAATGTGACATCCTTTATCAAGGGACTTGAGGACAGCTATTACCACACTGGCATTTTCATTTTCCTTGAATTCGTCGAGGAGCTGTTCACTTTTAAGTGTCCAGCAGACTATAAAGATCTTTTTAAATCTCTGGGAAACAAATATGGTGGCTGTCAACGTGTGAGGCCAAGTAAAGTGATTGTAGTTTTTGGGCAGGGCTGGGATTTGGTTCGTGCTCATGAGAGTGAATCTCACGTGAAAACATTGCTGTTGTGCAGCATAAGGTGATTAAAGTAGAGTACCACTGCTCAACCTGGCTCAGAAATCACCAAACAAAACGTAGTGGATGTCCAGAAGGTGTTTCCAGTCACCAACACAGCTCAACGGCTCTCTCACTGCTCTCATTCATTGAACTTCATGATGTCTGCAGGGAAATCATCCATCAAGAATCAGCTGATAGCTAATGAAACTCTCCCATTGTCACAGGGCTCTCACCGACATAAAGGAAACCCACACACCAGAGTGAAATCTCATAGGCCAAACTCAAATACAATCCATGCCCAAGAAACTAAAACAGTGCCATCTCTCCGGAACACAGCTCCTGCTGGGCTGCAAAAGTTATTAACCTTAAACTAGCATCTCACCAGAGTGGTGACACTCCAGGTTTCAACTGTCCATGGAAAATGTGGACAACACTCAACTATATGGGGACAAACCAGGGAAGAGACAGTCATAGAGTCAGAGTTATACAGAATGGAAACAGACTCTTTGATTCACCTCGTCTGTGCTGACCAGATGTCCAAAACTGATTTAGTCCCATTTGCCAGCATTTGGTCCACATCCTTCTTATTCACATACCCATCCAGATGCCTTGTAAATGTTGTAATTGTACCAGCCTCCACCAGCTCCTCTGGCAGCTCATTCCATGCATGCACCACCCTCTGTGTGAAAATGTTGCCCCTCAGGTCCCTTGTAAATTTTTTCATTCTCACCTTAAACCTATGCACTCTAGTTTTGAACTTCCCTACTCTTGGGAAAAAGGCCTTGTCTATTTACCCTATCCTTGGTCCTCAGGATTTTATAAACCTCTGTCAGGTCACCACTCAGCCTCCGACACTCCAGGAAAAAATGGCCCAGCCTATTCACCCTTTCCCTATAGCTCAAACCCTCCAACGCCAGCAACATCCCTGTTAATCTTTTCAGAACTTTAATCTTTTCAAGTTTAACAACATCTTTCCTGTTGCAGGGAGACCAGAAATAAATGCAGTATTCCAAAAGTGGCCTGACCAATGTCCTGTACAGCTGCAACATGACCCTCCCAACTCAAAGATGTTGCCACTTGCCCTACAAGTGGAAAATGAGGAGCACCTCAAATTGTGACTGAGGGCCATTCAAATCAAACCATCACCCACATACTGAACTGCTGTCCTGAGTGACCCATTCCTGGTAGAATCACTATCATTTATATTGCGTTAGCTGAAGCCATTAAATGGGATTGTTAACTTCAACATTGAACCATAACCGCTTCCCCAGCCACGAACATATATCTTGAAATCACCATCAGGAACTTTTGATGCAAACTGTGTGGCAGAGTACAGTATTCTATCACATATTTTCACTTCTGCAAATAACAGGCATTCAAATAACCGAAGGGAAAATTAAAGCTAAATTAACATTTACATTTGTCCTTATCGTAACTTTTCTTATGACAAAGCACTTTCACTATTGCAGGGAAATTTATATTCCTCATGGACTAGTACAGATATATAAATTAATTTCAGTCCTAGCTGATCACAGACACAGTCAAGGCACTGCACAAACCTTAGGCTACTTGGATACATGATCGCATGGCTAGAATTCCCCCACATGGATTATATCAAATGATATGCCAAGCTCAGAAACTCACGACACAATCACTCTGCTCCTTGCTATATTTCACAATCACAACTGCATTTTACAGAATCAGCAGGGAAATTTCATTTGTGGTATTCAAACAGCTGCCGAATTGGAAAACATAAAACTTCCTTACACGCACATTATTTATGCTACCAGTAATTATAACTTTATCGTCAAACTCAGTAATCGGGGAAGTACTTTCTGACTGATTACTGCTCAATGCTCAAAGTAAAATATTAGTACACTTGTCAAACATTGGTTTGTTGGCTGGGCCAGAAAACTACCAGTTAGATTATTGTGCGCGCTGGACATCTAGGGAATCTGAAAAGGGAGAAGTAGCAGCATTTGAGATTTAAAAAGGAAATTATTTCTTTATTAAGAGATGATATAACAAGAAGTAAGCAAGTGGTCGAGAATTATTAGGTGGGATTAATAAAAAGTTTGAAGACTGTCGTAGCAATTATGTACAGGCAGATACCAGCTGTGAAGCAACAAAATGTGAATTAGTTTAAACAAGCATGTTGTAAGGGTGGTCATTTAAATGCAACGTTTTAATTCAAATATGGGGTGAATTTTAATTCAAATACGGGGCAGGTATATTCATCAGCCTCTCCCCAATAGACAAGTTATTCTTGATGCCGACATTAAAGAAGAGGCTATCACACACTAATCATCCACAGGCAGTGGAGGACTCTTATAGTGCAATGGTAGTGTCCCAACCTCTGGGTGAGCAAACCTGGGTTGAAATCCTATCCGCTACAGCAGTGTGTGCCATTACATGTCTGAACATGTTGGTTTAAAAATAATCTACACTGCAGTGACTTTAACTCCTACCATGTACTTCCATTTCTCTTTTGGAGGTGATGACTAATCAGATTGATGAACAGCTAAATAATCACAATGCAGTTGAAGCCACGGCTGATGAAAAAGGGGAATGCCAAGAAGAAAGATCATGCGTGCCTGACTGAAAAGGTAAGAACAGCATGTTGGTTCAGGAACATAGCAAAGGATGGCAACTGGAGAGAAAAAATGTCAGGATATACAGACTGGGGATGGTAGGGAAGAGATGGTGCAGAGTGGGGCACGATTTTCGGGAGTAGTGTCCTTCCTTGGCACAATGAACGTTCCATGAAGGAAGGTATCCACATTTCCTTCCTGATTTTTAGTCCAAGTTGCAAAATTAGTGTCTGGTCTTCATTATTCCACCTTCCCTTCAGTACATACTACTGCGGATACATTTACAACATTTAAAAGGCATTTGAATAAATACATGAATAAAAATGTTTGGAGGGATATAGGCCAAGCGCAGGCAGGTGAGACTGGTTTAGTTTGGGATTATTGTTTCCATGCTCTATGACTCTATAAGTGATCCCATGAGTAATGGAATAAATATAAGCTCTGAAGTCCTGCCATATCCAATCAAGAATGGCGGTGGATAATTAAATAACTTACTGAAGGAGGAGACTTCATAAAGATCACATTTTCCATGATAGGGGAGCCCAGCACATCATTGCATAAGACAAGGCTGAAACAATTGTAACTACCTTCATCTCAACATGCCAGATGGATTAAGATTCCCACCATCACTTTCGGCCAATTTAATTCACTTCACGTGATATTAGAAATGGCCGAGAACACTGAATATAGCAAAGGCTATAGGTTCTGATAACAACATGGCAGTGGTACTGAAGACCTGCGCTCAATAACTAGTTGCACAACTAACCAAGCTAATACTAATACAGCTCTTACACTTGTAACTATCCAACATAGTGAAAAATTATTCAGGCATATCCAATCCACAGATGGAAGAACAAATCCAATCTGGGTAATTCTCCCCATATCTGTTTACTCTCAAATCATCAGCAAATGAAGAAAATTGGTCAGAGAATATGCTACATAAAGCAACACTTTACCAATAATCTGTTCATTGATGTCCACATTGAGTTTTGTCAGAACCAGTTAGCTTCAGAACTCATTGCAGACTTGGTCCAAATGAAAACAAAATGGCTGAATTCTAGATATCAGCTGAGAGTAATGGCCCTTGTTATCAAGTCAACATTTCATAAAGCGTGTGCCATCAAGGGGTCCGAGTAGCACTCTCACCTCTTGGAGATTCTAAACGCATCTTCCTGTTTGGTTGGTTGTAAAAAAAATCATAGAAGATCATAGAATCCCTACAGTATGGAAACAGGCCATTTGGCCCAACAAATCCACACCGCCCCTTCAAAGAGCATCCCACCCAGACCCATTCCTCTATCCCTGTATTTCCCATGTCTAACCCGCCTAACCTAAACATCCCTGGGCACAATGGGCAATTTAGCATAGCCAATCCACCTAGTCTGCACAGCTTTGGACTGTGGGAGAAAACCGGAGCACCTGGAGGAAACCCACACAGACACAGGGAGAATGTGCAAGCTCCACACAGACAGTCGCCCGAGGCTGGAATCAAACCTGGGTCCCTGGCACTGTGAGGCAGCAGTGCTAACCACTGAGCCACCGTGCCATCCATGGGATTTTCCGAAGAAGAGCACTGAAGCTATCCATGGAATCCTGACCCATTTTTTCTCCCTTCAGCAACAACACTGAAACAGATCACCTGCTTATTAACACACATGTATGTGAGGGAGCTTGCTATGTAAACATTGGCAACATACAAATGTTACAACACTTCAAGAAAGAACTCATTGGATGAAGAATGTTTTGAGGTGTCCAGTGATTACAAAAAATGCTTTGGAATCTCCAACTCTAATAATTGCAAGTCTCTCTGTTGAGGAAAATTGAAGATAATGGGAGCTGAAACCAAACTCTCCATGGGCTGACCTCATATCTAGCAGCAAGAAAGACAGTTGGCTGCGGTTCTTGCTGGCCAATCATCCCAGCTCCAGGGCATCTCTGCAAAAGTTCCTCAGGCCTGCATACTAGGCCCAACCATGTTCAACTGCTTCACCAATGTTCTAACCTCTCCTGAAGTCAGATGTGGGAATGCCTTCTGGTGACTGCAGTACTTAGTAACATTTGCAACTTCTTAGAAACCACCATGCATGCATAAAGCAAGACTTGGGTAACAATTAATAGGTGATGAATAGCATTTATACCACCTAAGTGCCAGGTAACAAGCATCTCCAAGAGAATGTCTAAACATCTCTATTGACATTCAATTGGCATCATAACTGTCACACTCTCCAACATTGACATCCTGAGAGTGAGCATTGAAAAGACAATTTATTGGATGAGCTGTATACATGCTGTGGAAATAATACCAAGTCAGAAGGTAGGTAGTCTGTGACTCACCTCCCAACGGTCCACAGCCTAGCAAACATCTTAAAGGCACGAGTCCTGTATTTAATGGAGTTCTCTACTTGTCTGTATGAATGCAGCTCCAATAGCATTGGGAAAGTTGGCACCATCCAGGACAAAGCAACACATTTGTCTGGCAGCCCACCCACCACCTTAAACAATCCCTGGCAGCAGTGTGTACCATCTACAAGATGCACTACAACAATTCATCTTGGCTCTCTGAAAACACCATCCAAACCGATGACCTAAGATCAAGGGCAGGAAGCACACAAGACCATAGGCACCTGCAAGTTTTCCTCTAAGTCAGATGCTATCCCATTATTTTCCTGTTCTCTTGTTGTCGTTAGGTCAAAATCCTGGAATTCCCACTCTAACAGTATTTTGGGAGTACCTTCAGCTAACATACTGAGGTTCACCACCACCATCTCAATGGCAATTATGGAGGGGCAATAAATGCTGTCTTTGTCAGTGACTAACAATGAATGAAACAAAAAGACCAATCAACATCTGTCATTAATGTCACAAAGTAAATTGTAGACAAACAACATCTATTTGTGCTGTTTTTAGGGCCCAAAAAAGGAGAGGTTTTCAGGGTGAGACCAAGAAAGAAAACTGATTGCATGTGTTACTGTACCTGGCAGGAAAGGAATATAGCGCTGCTTTGGATCCTTCTGGCCTCCTTCCACTGGGAAGGTATCCAACAGCTGCATCTGAGAGACACAATGAGTTGAATTAGAGAAAACACTTTCAAATGCATTCAAATATGAAAACATTTTCAATAAATGGTTTTTTATTTGAAAGTTTAAAGACTGGAAGCTTGCCACAAAAAAAACTAATTGATGCTTCTAAAATGCGTTGTTTAACTAATTTGCCTTGCTGTAACTAGAACTTTCAGTGGATCTAGCTTTAATATCATTTATTTTGCTGTCAACAGCATGAATATGTTGCATATTACTACATCGATCTCTCCTTTCGTTCAGTCAAAATAACATACAGATTATACATGATTCGCTTTTAGAAATTAATAGAACTATATGTTTGGCAAATAACAAAGTTTTTTTGCAAAAATCTGATGCACACCAAGGGTTACAATGATGAAAGTTACTGCAGAAAAAATCAGAAGCAGTGGGGGTAGCTAAAAAGAAAATCCGTGAAGGGACATAAATGAAAACTGAACTGAATGTGACTCAAACTAAAAGTAGCTCTATTTTGCCATTCAATTCTTGCCCCATGGCTGGTTTACTTAAGCCTGTTCTTTGCCAGGAGCTGAGTTGTCCACGTGATTCACAAAAGAACAAAAACAGAAGTTGCTGAAAAAGCTCAGCAGGTCTGGCAGCATGTGTGAAGAAAAATCAGAGTCAACGTTTCAGGGCTGGTGACCCTTCCTCAGCACTGATGGTAGCTAGGAAAATGTTGGTTTATATGCAGAAGATAAAGGTGGTGGGAAAGACTGAATGAGAGGTAGGAATAGAGCCCAAAGAGAGAGAAAAACAGACGGACAGATAAAGGAGTTGATAACGATCTGGCTAGGAAGATAAATAGCTGTTAATGGGGACTGTTAGCGGCTAACAATAGATAGTGTAATGTCAGGCTATATGATAACAAGGCCTGGTGTGTGGGCTAGGAGACTAGGACGTTGGAGAGTTCAGGCTCTAAAATTATTGAACACAATATTGAGTCCAGAAGCTGCAGGGTCACCAAGTGGAAAATGAGGTGTTGTTCTTCCAGCTTGCGCTCAGCTTTGCTGGAACACTGCAGCAAGCCTGAGACACAGATAAAAACCAAAAGAACTGCGGATACTGTAAATCAAGAGCAAAGACAAAGTTGCTGGAAAAGCTCAGCAGGTCTGGCAGCAACTGTGAAGGAGAAAACAGAGTTAATATTTTGGGTCTGGTGACCCTTCCTCAGAACCTTCCTCAGAGTTCTGAGGAAGGGTCACCAGACCCGAAACGTTAACTCTGTTTTCTCCATCACAGATGCTGCCAGACCTGCTGAGCTTTTCCAGCAACTTTGTTTTTGTTCTGAGACAGAGATGTTGTCCAGGGAACAGGGTGGTATGTTAAAATGGCAGGTAACTGGAAGCTCAGGGTCTTTTTGCAAGCAGAATGTAGATGTTCTGCAAAGCAGTCACCTAGTCGACGCTTTGTTTCTCCAAAGTAGAGGAGAACACACTGTGAGCAACGAATGCAGTAGACTGGGTTGTGTGAAGCGCCAGTAAAGTGCTACTTCACCTGGAAAGTAAGTGTGGGATCTTGGATCCTGGGGAGGAAGTAAATGAGCAGGTGTTACACCTTCACTGGTTGCAAGGGAAGGTAGTGTGGGGCTGTGGGGGTTGTTGGATAGGAAGGAAGAGTGGACCAGGTGTGCAGTCAGCCAGCTGCCAGCCAAATGGCTATAAATGAAGCCATCCAGTTAATATCAGCTTGGCTTGCCAGAAAGTCCCGGGTAGTTGGCTGAGAACCCAGCAGGTTTTTTTAAATTGAAAAATATAAAGAAAGTGGGAAGGACTTAAAAGAAAACACCTTGAAAGGCAAATTAATTAAAAATCAACAAGCAAACCAAAAGGGAAAAAATGAAGAGATGACACTGATCAGTGATATGAAAAGTGTGCAATCTCCACCCTCCGGATTCATTCATACAGGTCTAATTTTTGTATTTATTCCTGAGCATAATGACTTCCTTTAAACGAAGTATTTGCAGCTCCAATAAACTCACAGGTTTTATTTGAACAGATTAATTCTAAAAGCCTTAGCAAGTACAAGAAAAATTGAAGAAAAATGAAAGTTTGCCCACTATCAACTTATACTCTTAGCTTCACATTTAACCCTTCTGCTTTTGATAAGACTCTTTGACGAATACCCTGAAATTGAACATAAATGATACTGTAGGCACAGCGAAGCAGTCTTTTTTTGATAAAACAATTAAGTGAATTTAGATTTATAAAAATCATGGGAAACTCCTTGAAAAAATTGGAATCCAGGCATCATAAGCTCTGCACACTTGACATACGTGAATAACAAGAACGGTCTTCATTTAGGCTAAGAATAAGCCCATGACCGGTCACAGCAATTCCAAAATATGCTACTGTATTTTAATATTTAAATTAATCATTAGAACTGAATACTACGTTTTAACATCATCACCAAAAGTTTCCCCTGAAACAGGAGGACAATTGCATGGATCTCCTATTCCATTGCATGACCACACAGAAAACTGATCTCCACCAAAAAGCCTGCAGCAACAAGAAAACACTAAAATAACTCTTCCAAATAAGAGGATCTGCTTAAAGTACTGTAAGTGTTTCTAATTAGCGACGTATGGACACGTGTTCAGTATTGACTGACAATTCAGTGTTCAGCAGCTGATGTTTGGTTCATAGTGTGAACTTTCATACATTTACTTCCGAGCCATAGCTTTGAATGACGCACAAAAAGATTTGGTAAATTACACAAATAGTGCCTCAAATGTGGAGGAACAATTACAACAATATTGTCTAATAATGATATGCAACAACCTTACTGGCAGATTCTGTTTGAAGTTTTTTGTATATATGCAATGTTCCTACAGCTCTATCACAGATGGGCTCGTGACCAAGACTGTCTACTCCTTGTTGTTCAAAATACTTGGGAACTGGGAAACGTCTTTAAGAACTCACAATGATGGTATGTGTAACATTATTCACTTTCATTTTATGCTCCCTTTTAAAATGTTGTGGAAGTGAACTTGCAGAATAAAATGACTTCTCCTTCCTCTCGTATCTAGCCTAAGATAGAAGTTTCACATTCTGCCATTCCAAACTCGATTCAAGTATTACTTAATTTAAGAGCACACTGAATTCATTCATTCCAATTTATAAAAATATTTGTTTTTGAAAAGTGGAACCGATGACAATAATCCCTTTGAAAGTTGTCAAATGACATCTGTCCTAATACTTGTGTAATCTTATGCAAGTGCTTCTGTAAGTAAATGTATTGAATGACAATTCCTGGACTCTACAAGTTTAATTGTTGTTCTGCGCTCTCAAATTTGGGCAGTAGAAGGGTCTGTTATTTTTGATTTCAGTACCTTTGTCAAGACATTTGATATTTATAATCCACTAATTGCTAATGTCTTACTCCAGACCTAATGTTTTCAGCCCATAAACAAGCAGACATATCTGCACATCTTAAATACTTCAAAATACTCTACATCCATGCTAACGAATTTTCTAATGTAACAATGTACACACTGGTACATCTCATCATTAACTCTAACAACCTTTGACTAAAAGGCCTCGCTAACATGATTGGTAACTTCTCAAAGCATTTAAAGTAGTAAGTAATGGTAATGTTTCAGATGTTGTTTACTAAAGGCTTTATTTCAAATTAAAGTGGTGAGTGAAAGGTTACTGGTTAAAGCCTCATCATGTGGGTTCAGAGATCAGCTAGTATTCCAGGAAGGAGATAGCTTACAATCTCGTAAGTGGGACAACAGCTTCAACAGAAGCTTACAGTATCTGCAAAAGGCCAAGTGCTGAGTGGACCTAAAACAGCTGGATGTTGGGATCATTGTTGTTCTTCATTTCAATAAATTACATGGATTACTAGGTCTCTCCACAAGTTTGAAGATGACAACGTTATACACAGAAGTTGGGACTTAATGCAAATGAACATGATTCAGGTATATTTAATTAAAGGTGCATTTTACGCCCATGTACATTAAACATGCCCTTTGAAATAAGTAACTGCAGTGTTACATATTTGTTTTTGAAAAGCGGAACCGATGACAATAATCCCTTTGAAAGTTATCAAATGACATCCGTCCTAATACTTGTGTAATGGTTTCATCTTATGCAAGTGCTTCTGTAAGTAAATGTACTGAATATTAATATTGGGCCAATGAAAGGACAATCACATGCATGCAATTGAGAGGTATCCACTACAACTTAAAGTGCAGGAACCAGTCTGGGCTCTTAAGAAATTGACAACTTTTTTTAAGTAGGATGTCAGTTCTCTTGTGAGAGATTGTCTGGGCATTGGGGTGGGGTGAAGATAAAACATTTCAGTTCTGGTTGTTTCCTTGTGCTTTTTTCAGGTTTAATCTAGGGATTGTCCAATACCTCATTAACCCCCAATGTGATGAGAACCTATGTAACACCTACATACTAGCTTCACGTAGGAGAATAAACTGTTCACACAACTTCAGATAATGTAGGGGTGATAGAGGTTCTCAGCTGAAGATTTCAGTTCATACAATGAAATCAGAACATTGGGGCAGTAGAAATATGGGTTGCGCTGTCTTGGAAAGTCAGACTAGAATTTCCCAAACAAACCTGAGAACTAGAAAGTTCACGAAGAAAAGTTTTTCCTACCTCTCCCAAGATGGTTGGATATTGCAGAGCATGGTGTTACCGTACCTCTGTAGTTTGAGCTTGTTGAACCAAATCCCCTTTTTGCATCTTCTTTCAATTCTTAAGATTAATTTTATTTATCAAGGTGCAATATACATTAAATGCATATTTTGCTTTGGATGTTATGGCATGTGTCAATGCGTTCACATGCACTTTTTCATTTTTCAGATATTATGTGCTGTTGAATCCTACAAACCAAAAGTCTTTAGCTAAATGCTTATGTGATCAAATGGTCATTCAAAATAAAAAGGATAAGCAAACATGACTGCTGGCATAATCTTAATAAAGAGATTTCAGATATAAGATTCCCTCAATGAAATATTTCAGTGTATTATGAATAATACCATAAATTGGGACACATCAGATAACAATTGCATATGCACAAAATTTGCTTTATTTGCATCAGTAAGTAGGAGAGAAACAAGTTAGTCACAGTGGGAACGGGAGGGAGGGAGGAAATTGGCAAGAGGTAAGATTCAAAGCAATGTACTTGGTTAGGTGCACTATCAGAGGAATTACATAACCATAATATGCTGGAAGGATGGAATTTGAGTTGATACCTGGACTGGAAAGTTGATTTCTGTAGAAATCAGCCACTTTGGCAGTTTGGGGATCTTGTGCTTTACAATCATTCAGTGGGCCTGTTAAATGCATTTAAATTCTAACAAAAGCAGCACATTTTAAAGGAAATGCATAGCCTTGCATTTTCACCGCTTTTTATGAAAAGACTGATATATAATTTCAGATCACATTTTTAAAACTGCTACAGGCAAACAACAATCAGATAGTGAGCTTCAGTCAAGCCTTGAATCATACCAAGTCACAAATGAATGGTTATTTCATCAAGCATAATGTCTACCTAGTTTTTCTGGTAAAATCAGAAATGAACAAAAAACTTTAGCAGCTGTGCAAAACTTCTTGACTATGTTTGATGTCAGTTTGTTACTCGGTCAGGCTCATCAGTGTATATTGTCATTATACTAGTTAAAATATGTCCCATCAGAAGCAGAAAAAAAATCTTGTTTGAGTGTTTTTGGTAAGTTCCTAATGAGTATAATTTGTTGGCTTCAATGCAACTCTAAAATGTAGAGCACTAGTAATCAATAATACCTATAATGTAAATGATATACAGATCTTGAACAAATTAGTGAAAAAAAAACTAAGTTTAACAAGTGAACTAGCAAGAAATATAAAAGCACATTGTAACAGTTTTTAAAACAGAAAGAAACAGAAGTAAATGTGGGTCCTTAGAAGTGAACACAAGTGAAACGATAATGGGAAATGGGGACCAGGGTTACTAAATTACTTCTTTGTATCTGTCTTCAATGTTGAAGGCAAAATAAACCAGCAATAATGGAGAACTAAAAGGACCCACTAATATAAACCTAATGTAATTCATAAATAATGAAAGAAGTACTAGAAGAATTACTACAGGTAAAAGCTGGTATTTCCTAAGTCCAATGACCTACATCTACCGTTTGAAAAGAGGTAGTAGCAGTGCTAGCGGATGCATTCTTCCAACATTTCCTAGATTCTGGAATGACACAATGGATTGGAAGGCAACAACAGCACAACCGCTATTCAAGGGAGAGAGACACAAAGCTTATACTGGCTAGCATCAGTAATTGGAAAACTGCTGAAATCCACTATTAAGGAAGTGATAAGTGGGCACTTGACAAATCGTAGTATGATTTCATAGAATCACCATAGGTTCATTAAAAGGAAATAGAGTTAGAATATTTGAGTCTTTGAAGATATAACTAGCCAAGTAGATAGAGGGGAACCAGTAGATGCATTATATTTTAATTTTCAAAAATAAATTTGAAAAGGTACAACATGAAAGGCTTTCACACAAGGTGAGGGTTCATGGGTTTGGGGGCAGATGCAGAGGAAGGTATAAAGCATGTTAGCGGCTTGGTTAAAGAACAGAAAATAGAAGGAATAAATGGGTAATTTTCACACTCATAGATTGTTACTACCGGAATTCTGCAAGGATCAATTCTGGGGTCTTAACATCTTTCTATGAATATTAATCAAAGCGATGGCAAAATGTAATGTACCCAAATTTGCTGACAATGCAAGGCTAGGATACTGCGTGGAGTTTTGATTTCCATACTTAACAGAAGATATGTTGCTGCAGTGCAGGTAGTGCAATGAAATTTTGCTAAATTGATTCTGAGATGAGCGGTTAATTCCATAGGAAACTGTGTGGAATAAGTCCATAGCCTACTGACTTAGATGAATGAGATGTGATTGCATTGGAACATGTAAAATTCTGAAAGAGCTTTGCAGGGTAGCTACTAAGAGGCTGAGCTTCTTCCCTTTCCCAGTGTGTTGTAAAATAGGTTTGCCCCTTCTCACTGAACTTTATATAAATAATAATCGGCTATATTACCCTAAAAGGCAAACTGTGGAATATAAATATACATCTTCTGAGAATATTACAGCAATAAATTATTAATAATTAGAAGATATTATGTGGTACGGAAGAAATAGTAGAAATGCATCTGTTAGGCACTTTGAACATTTTAGATTATTTAGCCCAGAGGTACTGAGGCCAATTGCTGGATACCTCAAATACAATCAGAAATCACACCTAAATACGGTCTGGTAGGAAGACACAAATAATATTCTCTTATTTAAATGAAGAACAGCATCCCAAACAGAAAAAGAAACATTTCCTTTTGTGCAATCAAACCAAACTCCATGGTTGATGACTACATCACACGGTAAACTACAAACACATTTGGATATAATACAATTTATTCTTAAATTGCCTTTTGTTCCACAATCTAATTTGTTCCTATACTTTTCTTGTGAGAATAGACTGGAAATAAACATAGGACCTTGATATTTTACTTATGCAGATTATTTCAGGCAAGCCAACCCACTCTCCCATGGGGTACATTACCATATTACACAACTGCAGTAAAGAATCCAAAGACAAATGAAACATAAAATCTTATACTTTCCTTGCTTCAATGATATCGGGTGGTCAGAAGCTTTGATTAATGGCATAATGCTGATACCAATTCATATCAGCTACTATATCACTATACTTTCTGGAGATTAAAGCTGGACAAAATGACAGTGTGTCAAGGGAGTGTGAGCATGCCTCATGAAAACAATTTACAAAGAAAGAAAATTATTTTTCTTATTTTGTAGGGCAGGACAAAGCCAGATCAAAGCAACAAGAGTGCAGTAAAGAACATTACATTCCTGTTCCTTCAGAAGTAAATCTGTCTATTCTCTACACAATCTCAAAATTTTGCCTATAACAAGAACTGCAATAACTAAGTTCCACTAAAAACCTTTTTCCTACTCTTTAGTGGAAGGCGGAAGATTATAGCATTGTTTTATGGGTAACTGTGATCAATTTTATTGAACATTAAATAATCAGTGTTGCTAAACTGCTAGATGATTGACAAACCGAGTTTAGTACTGATGTCATCAAGTGACCACAAAGGTTAAAAACAAGCATGTTCCAGTAAAGATAACCAGGATCGAAATGATTGCGATTTTTTTCATCCAACTGAAAATTCTCAGGTTGGTTTTAGCAACTCATGCTGTCCAGCCTGAGATCTTCCTGACCAGTAGAAGTCAATTGCTGACGGGAGTCACCAAATGGTAAATTAACCTTTATCTGCTGTCTGACGGAAAGTCTTTACTGGGTACTTAATAGAATGGGAAAACATTGAATGTCTTACAGTTGCTGTCAATAGCTTGTGCAAAATCCAGTCAGTCACCAGGAATTATATTTAATTAACCCACAACAAATTCTAATCAGCACTTCAGGTAAGGTTCAGACTGCTGGGATCAAGTACATGCAAATTAGATTTTGCTGTTTTTACTTGAAGGGTTGTTAACTACAAACCATGTCTACTTAATGGAACCTTTAATTAAACTGTTCTTGTAATTTTTTCTACCCTTTTGAAGCCAGCACAAATTGGCAGTTGTATTTCATTAAGTTGACATTGCCATTAACAGAATGGTGAACATTACATTGGAAAACAAACAGTTACAATTTAAACATAAGATGTTCACATCATATTTTAATAGCTATTAATAAAAATTTGCAAGCACACTGCAACTATGAAAATCTGTTGGGGCAAAGACTGAACTGATATACAGCATTGTTTGAGGTAGACACATTCTTTTCATTTCAGAGTTGAAGATATGGTGCAGTACAACGCAACATTGTGTTGTGCATTAAAGAAACCAGGTTAATGGATTATTCTGAGCTTAGAGACACATGATTTATAGCATGTGCCATAGTCTAAATTGAATCAACTGAATAATGAAAATTATCTAATAAAACAGATGTCAAACATGGGGAAAAATCAACCTCCATACTTGTACATCTCAGAATATTCAACAGTAAGCCAATTTCCTGTTTGCCGCGTCGTACACTGTGCGATTTCTGACCTGAAAATGAAGTCAAGCTTTTATCTTTAAAGAACATGCAATTGTGTCCATTTTGAAAGGTGATATTGACTACAATTTTGTATAATTCCATCAAACCTTGTTAATAGTATCCATAGAATTATATCTCTGTATCCATAGAATTATATTCTGAAATGTTCCAACGTAAATATTAAAGGAACACAATAACTGGGAAAGAATAAGCTTGCATAGGATATATTATCAGACTAAAACTGTTGCCAACAAAAATATCAAATGGTATAGAACAAACTTTTCAAAACTGTAATAAATAGAAGATTCAAGGAGAAGTGTTGATGTTTCAAGTGATCACAAAAATGGCAATTAAAATACTGCAGCACAGACAATTCCAAATGTTTCACTAGATAGAGAAAACAATAGTGTTATAAATTTTCAGCAGTCAATGTTTTCATGTCTGGCTTGGTCAAATTTCTTCAAGCAGAGACTGTCTGAGCAAGAGTAAGCTGCTTTCTCATTAGGAAGAAGATGGGTGGGCTTGGAAAAATGATCAATGTCTTTCCTAATTTTAATATGAAATGGAATTTGTATACAACTTCATTTTTCTTGGCAATGGGGAGAATGGGGTTTTACCTAACGTTGTATCGGACTAAAAGACTGATCTTAACATTGCTGTCAAATTCAAATTGCACTAGGGACTCAGTAACGTCCTTGTTACTCACATGCATTTATGAAAGAGAAGCCCACTTGCTTTGTATTGGAATCTGTACTATGCTCAGCTGAGCAGGTTAAAATTGGAACTGCTAGCCACTGTTATCTCCAGTCAGTTAAGTAACTTGAGCATACATAACTGTCCATCAGCCATGTATAGGCCCATAAAAATCACACCGGCGATTCAGTTTTTAGGATTAAGCTCGCAAAATAAGTTGCTTTATCCTAACCAGATGTATTTTTAGTATCAGTACTCACCCACATTGTAATCATTAAAGCAGAATACAATAACCCAGTAAAATAATTTTAAACTGGTATGCCAAATCTGGTATTTTATGTGAATTAATAGAGCTGTTAACATCAAATACCAATTTATGAAATGTCATTTGTTAAAGAAACACAAACTAGATTTGTCGGTAAAATTGAAGCTCATGGGATAATACGTGCAGTGACAGCACAAATACAAAATTGACCAAAAGATAGAAATCAATTGAGATGGATGGCTTTTTTATTGAACTGGAGTGAAAGATGTGGTGATATCCCCAGGGTTCCGTACTGATGTTTTCATTTGAATTAATGAATTGGACATGGTAATACAGGGCATAATTTCAACACTTGTTGATTCACAGCTTGGAAGTGCAGAAATCAGAAGGAAAGGTAGCAATAGAGGACAGAGGCATGCCATGAAATTGAAAGATACATGGCAGATAAAACAAGCATTAGGCGATACATTTTGGTAGGAAGGATGAAGAAAGGTAACACAAGCTAAATGGTATAAAATTTAAAGTGGATAAGCAGAGAGACCCGAAGATGCTTCTGGACAAATCTTTGAAGATGGCTCAACAGGTTAGCAAAGGAAGTCAAAAAGTACATGGAACCTTGGAGTCTATAAATAGAGGCAAGAGAGTACAAAAGCCATGAATCTGTATTAAATGAAAGACAGATTTAGACTCAGCTGCAGCACACTGACCAATTCCAGTGACCATACTTTCAGAAGGACATGAAGGTTCTGAAGACAATACAGAAGGAATTTACTCAAATTGTTTCAGAAATTAGGAATTAGTTATGTGAATTGAATGAAGCAGCTTGGGTCGTCTGCAAACAAAGATTTAAGAAGATTTTTGATAGAGATGTTTAAAATTTTGAATATTTTGTGTAGAGCAATAAAGTAGAAACTGTAGTGAGGTTTGAAGGGGTGGTAATGAAAGAGCATAAATTTTTGGCGATTAGCAAAAGAATCAAAGCAACTCAAGGAAAAACATTAGGCAACAGTCCATCATGCAAACCAGCCGTCCTTCCATGGATTCCATCTATACCTCCCACTGCCTTGAGAAAGCAGTCAACATAATCAAAGACTCCTGCCACCCCAGTTATACTCTCTTCCACCCTCTTCCATTGAGCAGAAGATATAAAAGTTTGAAAACACATACCAACAGATTCAAGAACAGCTTCTTCCCACTGTTGTTATCAGACCTATTAATGGACCTCTCATATATTAGAACTGATCTTTCTCTGCACCTTCTCTGTAGCTGTAACACTACATTATGCGTGCTGCTCTATTACCCTGATATGCTTCTGTAAGGTAAAATTTGTCTGGAAAGCATGCAAAACAATACTTTCTGCAGTATCTCGGCGGGGGGAGGGGGAATGGGAAGCAAAAAAAAACTGCCAACTTTTCTGGGAAAAAAATGAGAACAGAAATCCCATGTTAAACAAATCAGTTCCATAACTGGCCATCAGCATCATCAAACCCACCATTACGAAGCACTGCCATTGACGTCATATTCAGTATAATGCCAGCAAACCATATTGAAACCTCCATTAGATGAAGAAAAGCCAAGATGACTTCAAGTACCTGGGATTTGGTGAGCTTCGATGGAATTGGTGGGTTTTGAATTTTATTGAGGAATTGAGCATAGGATGAAAGAATGAGTCCAATTGCAGGTTGAATCACTTCAATTCTGATTGGGCCAATGATTTGCTTTGAAGGTTTACTGTAATTGTTCTTGCATTATTTCTATTTGTTGTCAGTAGGGGTGAGAGGTACATTTAGTTCTTATTTCACCCCACTTTCGTCCAGAGGCAGAGGTGTTTTAACTTTTCCTGTCTTTTGAAACAGATGGTGAAGTTTAATTGCACATACCCTACTATTTGTGAAGTCCAATTTCAAAGTGACCCACAATAGGCTTGTTACTGACAGGTTGTGCAATTTCTCAGAGGCCCTGAACTTGCTATCTACTCCTGAACTCAAATTGTTGGTGAGAAGCTTCCACCAGGTCAAAGGGCAGAAATTCTAGGGTCTCCGTTCCATTTGGTCAAGCACCAATCGATCATCAGCTGCAGTCAGAAGCCAACAAATCCTGGCCTCGCTATCCACAACAGGTCTTTCAAAAGGCACCATTTAACTTTGTACCAGCTGCAGGTTACAGCAAAGTGGCTCCCACGTTCCCACAGAGGAGGGGCAGGCAAGATCAATGTGTCTGGTGTCTCTGCTCCAGGGAGGTGCACAGCAGTGGGGAATCAGGTCCAGGAGGGTGAGGGATCTAGGTTGCAGAGGAGGTCAAAAGCACATCTTCTATTTGTGGAAGGGTCTTAGTCTGGGACAACGTGCAGCTCCTGACAAGCAAAGCATGAGGAGGAGTTACATGATAACTAATGATAATGTCAGTGCAGTGGGGCCTGTGGGCTTTCTTTACTCTTTCAATTACACATTCAATCAGAAGTTGGGCAAGCATGAAGGAAAGGATGGAATGGAAGTATGAACTGATAAAACATGATGAACAGAGGCAAGACAAAGCTGAAGTGGAGCATAAACAGAGATCAGTTAGATGAAATATCCTTGTACTGGACATTGGTGAGGCTACTTTTGGAATACTGTGTTCAATTCTGGTCTCCCTGCTGTAGTAGTCAAACTTGAAAAGGTTCAGAAAAGATTTACAAGGATGTTGCTGGGATTGGAGAGTCTGAGCTGGAGGGAGAGGCCGAATAGGCTGAGGCTTTTATCCCCTGGAACGTCAGAGGCTGAGGGGTGACTTTATAGATTTTTATAAAATCATGAAGGGTATGGATACGGTGAATAGCCAAAGTCTTTTTCCCAGGGTAGGGGGATCCAAAAATAGAGGGCAAATGTATAAGGTGAGTGGGGAAAGATTCAGAAGGGACCTGAGGGGCAACCGGGCTGCCAGAGGAAGTGGTGGAGGTGGGTACAACAACAACAACATTTAAAAGGCATCTGGATGGGTACATAAATAGGAAGGGTTTAGAGGGATATAGGCCAAATCTGGCAAATGGGACTAAATCAATTTAGGATATCTGATCAGTGCAGACCGCTTCCATGCTGTATAACTCTACAACTCTAATTCTTTTTAGGTTTAAATCAGGAAGTACAGTTCATTTGATACATTCAAACGTGGGAGATGATGGTTGTAAAACACACGAAAGAAAAAGAAGTTTACAAGTAAGAATAATTCAAATAGACATGACCATTTCTTTATGTGATTTTCATATGTCCAGAAAGTTAGTGTCCAGTCGGCTGAAGGCAAAGGGTTACAGAATTTCTTGGAGGTTTGTGATGTTGCAGCACAATGTTGTTCCTAAATAGGGAATTAGTCTGCTTTGAAGGCAAACCTAAGGTATTTTTTTTTCCCAGAGAAACTTCCTTGAAGTTTACTCGGACTTGAGGCAGGCTTAGCCATTAGTCTGGAGCCTGATTCTTTGTTATTCAGCTGTTCCAATGTTAAAGATGAGCTCAGACTTGTTTTTGACCTCAAGAGTTATCAGTTGGATAGATTCTTAGCAGCCTATGTAAATAGCAGACCAATGCAAGTGTTGAGAAATGTATACTTAAAACATTTGCAAAAAGGCCAGAGGAATATTGATCATGTGATGGGCTCATTAAGAAGTTAGTTTCAATTCATCAAACAAAGGGAAAATGCTATGGATGCTGGAAATCTGAAACAAAATACAGAATATTGGAGAAACACTGCAAGTCTGGCACTATCTGTAGAGAGAAGCGAAGTTAACATTTCAAGTTGGTAAGCCTCGTCTTAACAGCTCAATCATAACCAAACATTTCTTCTGAAGAATGAAAACATTAACTCTGTTTTGCTCTCCACAGATGCTGCCAAACCTGAGTTTCTCCAGAACCTGTGTTTGTTTCAACTCATCAATTGGATTCTATCCCTCTGGCCAAGGTTCCCTTGTTCACCTCAAGAGATACAGTCTACCGTTCATTTGTCTTTGTTGACTGTGATATCCACACAATGAGAGAGAAGAATGATGTTTAAGCTCTGTCCTGGTAAATGCTGTTGGAACTTAGCAAAATTGCATTCAATTTGCATTATGTGACTAGCAACAGCCATGTATTAGTTCACCAAAGTCCATTTTAAAAAATTCAACAGGAAAGTATAGCTTTTAAAACAATCAATGATCTCTTTTGGGTCGTCTGGACCTTACACTATTAATGACAGTGTCAAGAAGTAAAACAGCATAGCTTTGGCCTGCAGCTAGACCGTGACTCGGGTGTTCACATAACAGGCAGTCTGAATTCCCAACATGGAGGCAACTGTCTCTCATTATTTAATTTCCACTGAGGTACAAATTGACTTCACTTTTTCAAAGTGTTAAAACTTGGCATTTCTCCAGTTTGAAGATTATTTGCTCCATGTTTTATTTAGTGAGGACAGATTCAAAAACTCCTGGTAGGTTTTCAGAAACAAAACGTCTATTTTGATGAAAGTGGGCATGGAAATAGCATTTAATGATACACTGTAATATTTGTCTGCTACGCCAAAAAATGAACTTTTCCAACTACTCCATATGAAATGTATTTGTCTCAATGTCTGCTTTCTTACACGTGGATATTTAAACATATAGTTCAACAAAATGTGTAGATATTTGGTATATGCACAATAATCATAACTAAACATTTCATGGGTACATTTATATAACCTATTGCAATCATTCAGTGTCAAGTCTGCCACGATTCCAATATTATTCACAGACATTATGTGGCACATGAGATTCTAAGGCTTGTTGGTGCAGTGTCTTAATAAAAGCAATGTGGCACTTGTCAGTGCATGCAGTTTGATCATATGAGTGGTTTGCTTGTAACATCTGGCTTTGCAATATGCAAATTCCTCAGTATCATTTTAATTATTTAAACATTCTGAAAAATTCGCAGATTTTTCACATTTTAAGGTAAATTTCTACAGTTTACAACTTGAATCCACTGCCTGGTTTTACCTGACAGTAGGGAATCCCCACATTAACTTATTTCCTCAGCCCATCCCTGGGCACCTGGCTTACAGTTCCCCTTCACACCCATTAGTACCTCATTGCCAGCTTTCTGTGATTGTACGTCTGTCAAAATTGGGGCACAGGGGAGGCAGGGGCAAGCAGAAGGTTTGTAATGGAAGTAAATACTCTTGTGTTGGCCCTAACTAATTGTTCTGATCTTTGTGAATAATACAAAGACTCAACAGATTGAAGTGCCTTCTTCAGTGTGATACTAGTCCATGATTCTATCTCAATATTAAGTCACTTGGTTCTTTTACATGCTTATGTTAAAGGATGTTGGCACAAAATAGGGAAACTGTGATGTCTGAATATAGGATGACATAACATTGGAGAAAAATTATTCAGTTGGCAATTATTTCATTGGTCAGAGTTTCCATAATGCTAAGAGAAAATCAAAACTCCCTCCCCACTCGTACTGAGCCAAGCATCTGGGAAGCAATTAAATATATGACTAATGCCGTGCTTTTCTTTCACAATATGAACTCATTTAATCCTTATAGATTTATGGAAACAGAAGTGTCATCATATTAACTGTTTGTATGTGTCACAATTCACAGGTGTATTCAGAACCAAAGTGTTATGGACCTGACCAAACTCCTCAAAACATCAAAGAGACAGCCTAGACCCTAACTTTTATCGTATTAAGAGGCAAGTGTGTGGTGCTGTGTTCTAGATGTGATTCAACTGACCAAATTTCTCGGCTTCAAGCAAAGCACACTTGATTTGAACACCACACAAGAGAAAAATGAACTGGCATGACTTTAACTCCATTGAAAAACTTAAATAATATTTAACTACCGATCATCACATGTTCCAATATAGCAGGATCCCACAAACACACCCTTAACAAAGGCAAGTTCAGCAAAACAGATTTGCTCCCATGCTAGCTTCAATCCAGAAGAAAGGAACACTAAAATAAACAAATCCAGCAGCAGAGGAAAAACTCAAACTTTTAGCTGCAGCAGAGAGAGATGTATCCAGCAGCTTTGACTCCATCTTCAACTAAAAGCAAATCTAAAACCCTGGGTCTATGTGAGTCCAATTCCACTCAGTCATGCTTCTTTTCTCCAATTTAAAAACACTCAGGAAGCTCAAAGTTGTTTAGCCACTACTTTTGCAGTAGATATTCCTCCACCACTGGCAACATGTCACCGCAAGAGAGACAGTACTGAACAAATCCCTCTTAAAGGGCACAGTACGGTCACAAAAAGAACTAAGCTTTAGCACAAAGTCTAATTTACATACACGTCCACTATCAAGTTCGGAGATAGTAGGAACTGCCGATGCTGGAGAATCTGAGATAACAAGGTGTAGAGCTGGATGAACACAGCAGGCCGAGCAGCATCAGAGGAGCAGGAAAGCTGACGTTTCGGGTTGGGACCCTTCTTCAGAAAATCTCTTCCTTGAGCTTCACAGGCTATGCATTCTGGGTTGTAGCAATTCATTGTGGCAAAACTTATCTTCTCATCTCCCTTTGGTTGTTTTGTCAGTTATCAATCTGACTGTTGATCATTTTGATTAAAGTTATAATTTCAAAAATGAAGCTATGTCCATTACTAATTCCTGTCCTGCTTGGAACAATAATCTGCTATTGGATTTAACTATTTAATCTGAAAAAAAAACAAAGAATAAATTGCTTCTAACTTTCTATAATTGACCACAAGAAAAATATGCACTTCACCAGCTAACTTAAAACCTTTTCACTATCAGCACCAATAACCTATTAACAAATTGGTGACCCTCATTTCTGCTCTAAAGGGCAGCTAGGTTCAGAAGTTATTCCACTGAACAGATGCTCTCAGACCTACTGAACATTTCCAGGACTTTACTGTTGCTGGAATTCTGAAATAAAAACAAAGTTTTGCTTCTATTTCAGAGCAACAGCGACGTCATCACTAAGCATAACTGAAATACAAACCAGGTGGGCCTCCATTTTCTGTCTATCTACAACTTACTTGAAATTATTTTAGTTCCATCTTGAGAGGCGAATCAAGAACCCATCAGCTCTCTCAAATGTACAATAAAGTTTCATAGCACTTTTCATAGATGAGCAGCGGAGTTCTCCTTGCACACCAGCCAAAATATCAAGTAACATCTTAAAATTAACTATTTGGTCATTTATCTCATTTCTTTTTATGGGATTAGACGGTGTTTACATTGACTGCATGTTTTCTGAGATAACATTAGCAATTATACTTCAAAAGTTACTTATTTTGGTTGCAAAATATCCTAAGGTTACAAAAAGTGCTGTATAAATGCAAATTCTTTCTTGCTGGTTTACCACTGAAAAAAATGGAGAATAGTTAAGTGTTTGAGAAAAAGTTTTCCAAATAATAAAATTGCCTTCCAAGCATGTCAAACGGCATAAAAATCTCCAGAGTCCAATATGATTTAACATCCAGACTGTTGCCAATTCTAAGCATTCAGGTTCCAGTTTTTTGCTGTTGAAAATAGATAGCTTAACTTTTACCAGGAATGCTGAAAAAATGGCTGAGATACTCTAGGATATAACAATGTCTCAGGTAGAATTAGGTTGATTCCCTGCACGGAGTTTGAGGGGTAAATACTTCTTATGAATGAACTGTCAGCTAATACAAGGTTGGGTATTAATCATTCCAACCATAAAGAATCCCAAAGATTATGCATTTGGGAGCAGATGATTTCCACTCTCAAAACTGGGGATACCATATGTTAGGGAGTGCCGATGCTGGAGAATCTGAGATAATAAGGGGTAGAGCTGGATGAACACAGCAGGCCA
>JAHRHZ010000289.1:4040654-4167080 GCA_024137785.1 Ginglymostoma cirratum | reverse complement strand
AATCTGAGATAACAAGGTGTAGAGCTGGATGAACACAGCAGGCGAGCTGACGTTTCGGGCCTAGGCCCGAAACGTCAGCTTTCCTGCTCCTCTGATGCTGCTTGGCCTGCTGTGTTCATCCAGCTCTATACCTCGTTATCCCAGATTCTCCAGCATCTGCAGTTCCTACTATCTCTGGATAGGCTGGGGTTGTTTTCCTTAGAACAGATAAGATTGAGAGGGCACATGATTCAGACGTATAAAATTTAGATGGCATAGGCAAGAAGAAAGGAACTTTTCCCCTTTGTGGAGGGATCAATGACCAGGAGGTATAGATTTAAGGTCAGGAGTGGAAGGTTTAGAGGGGACGTGAAGAAAAACCTTTTGACCCAGAGGATGGTGGGAACCTGGAAAGGACTGCCAAAAGAGAGGTAGATACAGAAAGGCTCATTACATTCAAGATGTATCAGAATGTGCATTTGCAATGCCAAGGCACAGAGGGCTATGGGCCAAGTGCTGGAAAATGGGATTAGAACAGTTAGATGGTTGTTTTTAAGCCAGCACAGAAATGATGGGTTGAATGGCTGTTTGCTGTGCTGTAAACCCCTATGATTCCATATCACTATTGAGAGTGTCTTGAAACACTCACAGCTACAGAATGTTGTATTAAACTAGTTACCCCTGAAAAAAGTCAAAAGGGCATAATCTTAACTTCTGGTGTAAAACAGATGATATCTGATTGGCCATCAGCTGTCCACATCAGCTGCTATATCAGAACAGTCCAAGCAGTTTATAGTGAAATAAGTATTTATGTCTATCTTCACTATTGCAATAAAAGCCTGCCCAGCAGACAATTTTGCGCACAGCAAACAATACTGAAGGGAAAGGTTGTATCATTTACTTAGGTACCAGTTGAGGAGTGAGCATCAGTCAGGACATACCCCTGGTCATCTCTGAAATGTCACCTTATGATCTTTCAAATGAAAGGACATGGTCTGTATTGAACTTCTCATCAGAACGGTAGGACAGTAGACAGTTTTCCCCAGAACAACACAGAAGTTCCAGCCTAGATTGTGTACACAGATTGATGGATCGGAGAAAACCTAAGATGAGATATGATTTAAGTCTTCACAATCGTAACAGGTCTGAACAGAGAAGGCAGGGTAAACTGTTTCCACTTGTAAAAATGATCAGTAACAAGGAAGCATGGATTTAAAATTATGTGCAAAAAGAACATTTTCTATACAGCAAATCATTTACCTCTGGAATAGACTACCTGCAAGTGAGATAGAGGCAGGTTCAATCCAGGCATTCAAGAGAGTATGAGATGACTATTTAAATAGAAATAATGTTCAGAGTTAAGAGAAAGAGCAGGAGAATAGCACTAAGTCATAAGGTTCACCTGGGGAGCCAGTGCAGACACAATGGGTCAAATGGTCTTCTTCTTCACATGGCAATTCTGTTTCCTGGCCAAGAATAACTCATCTCAAAACACCAAAAATTAAATAAATGTTTTACTGATGTTATGTTTGAGGAGTTTTTCTCTACTCAAATGGTTTGCAGTTTTTTCCTGCATGCCAGTAATCACTACACTTCAAAAAGCAGTTCATTCATCAAAGTGCAACGCAAAATTGGAAGTAAAAGTGGAATCTAAAAAGTCCACAAATGTAAAATCTCTCTTCAAAACTGGCCCTACTGTAAATGATCAAGAATCCCTGATAATCCGCGACCTTTCCCCAGTGGCTGGCAACTTTTGCTGTTTGGGTACTTATCCAATTCCTTTAGAAAGCCATGACTGAATCTGACTCCAGCACATTCTTGGGCAGTACATTCTAGATCCTAACAATATGCTTCGTGAAATGGTTTTTCCTTGTGTTGCCACTGGTTCTTTTGCTAATCACTTTAAATTGGTGGGTTCTGGTTGCCAACCATTGCAATAATGGAAGCAGTTTTCCTCTCTACCTAAAAACCAAAAGAACCCTGATTGCTGTAAATCAAAAACAAAAACAGAAGTTGCTGGAAAAGTTCAGCAGGTCTGGCAGCATCTGTGCAGAGAAATCAGAGCTAACGGTTTGGGTCTGGTGACCTAACCTCAGAACTGACGGTAGCTAGGAAAATGTGGGTTTTATGCAGAAGATAGGGTGGAGACGGCGGTAAAGGAGTAAACCATAGGTGGGGATAGAGCCTAGAGATAGAAAAACAGTTGGATGGACAAAGGAGTGAATAACGATCTGGCTAGAAGAGTGAGTAGCTGTTAATGGAGACTGTTAGTGGTTAACAATAGGTAGCGTGTAATGGCAGACCATATGATAACAAGGTTTGGTGTGTGATGTAGGGTGCTAGGACATGGGAGAGTTCAGGCCCTAAAATTATTGAACTCGATATTGACTCCAGAGGGCTGCAGGGTCGCCAAGTGGAAGATGAGGTGTTGTTTTTCCAGCTTGTACTGAGCTTCGCTGGAACACTGCAGCAAGCCTGGGACAGAGATTTTGGCCAGGGAACAGGTTGGTGTGTCAAAGTGGCAGGCAACAGGTAGCTCAGGGTCTTTTCTGTGGACAGAATGTAGATGTTCTGCAAAGCTGTCACCCAGTCTACGCTTTGTTTCCCCAACGTAGAGGACAACACTTTGTGAGCAGCGAATGCAGTACGCTAGATTGTGACAAGTGCAAGTTAAGTGCCACTTAACCTGGAAGATTTCAACAATGGTCAAGGGATTAAACTCCTATCACGACAACACTACTACTTTCAAAATGAGGAAGTGTGTCACGGACATGAGGCCAGTTCAGATTCAGGACCTGAAGGTGCACCACTGGAGACATTTTGTTCTGAGACACGTAATGGAGAAATGTCGGGAAGACCAGTGCAACATGAAAATTGTATTCATTGATCCAATTAAGACATGTAGCCAGATGGAAATTTGGAAACGTGCTAGAATGCATGGAGTTCCCAAGTAGTACGCACAACTATTACAGGACGTGCAAGGGCAAGAGTAAGAAGCAGCATGAGGGTGAGTGAGATTTTTGAAGCCAGTGTTGGACTATGCAGAGAATCAGCAATGAGTCCCTGTTCTGAGGAAGGGTCACTGGACCCGAAATGTTAACTCTGATTTTTTTCTTCACAGATGCTGCCAGACCTGCTGAGCATTTCCAGCAACTTCTGTTTTTGTTCATGAGTCTCTTCCTGTTGGTCATGGAAGTTCTAAGTGAGATAGAAAATGATATTTATCTTATACAACATTGTTTCTTATTTTTCTGTATTTTTGATTGTGGGCAGATATATGAAAATAACTTTGAAAAACAAGGATTCCTGAAGGATTACTGAAGATTTTTTGAAAGCAAGCAACCTGACACTCATTGTAAGCACAGTTTACACAGCTACTTCTTCCAGTAGTAGTAGATGGTTTGCAGATGAGTTACCAAGGGCTATGTACAAACAAAGATTTAGCCAATAACAAGTATCTGATTGGTCTGTGACCTAGTCACTTTGTGTCCCTGTCCTTCATTGATAAGCAGTGACCTGATGGAAATACACATTTGTTAACATTGGGTGGAATTCAGCTTTAATGGCTCCTACAAATTGAATAGCAAACTGACGCTTACCAGGAAGTGAGCTGTTGGAATTATAGAAACCATATCTCAGTGAGAAATCATCTTAGTGAGATTCAGAGGTCAACAGCATGGGAAAAAGACAATTTCGCCCATAAGTCAGGAAAGGTGAAAAACAAGCACCTAATGACTCGAAGCCCATTTTCCAGCACTTGGCCCTTGGCTCCTTGTTTGCCCTAGCATCGCAAGAGTGCATTAAAATAATTCTTAAATGTTATGAAGGTTTCTGCCTCTTCCACACTTAAAGGCAGTGAGTTCCAGATTCCCACCACCCATGGAGAGAAAAATATTTTCTTCACATCCCCTCTAATCTTTCTGTCCATTACCTTAAATCTATCCTGACTGTTTATTGATCTTCACTATAGGGAAATGTTTTTTGCCATCAACCCTATCTATGTCACACAATTTTATTTGTCTCAGTTATTTTCCTCTGCTCAAAGGAAAACAAGCCCAGTCTATACAATATCTCTTCATAACTCAAACTCTTCAGCTCAGGCAACATTCTAGTAAATCTCTTCAGCACCCTCTCCATTGCAATCATGTCCCTCCAAAAATGCGGATTCCAGAACTGCACACAATCTCTCCCCGTGGCTTAACCGGCTTTTTATCCTGTTCCAGCATAACCTCCCTGCTCTTAAACACTATGCTTCAGCTAATAAAGGTAAGTATCACATATAGTTTCTTAACAACTTTGTCTATCAGTCCAACTATGTTAAGGGGCTGGTAGACATTCACACCAAGGCTCCCCTGATCCTCACTGCTCCCCAACGTCCTACCATTCATCATGTATTTCCTCACCTTCTTTGACCTGCCCAAGTGCATCACCTCTCACTTGTTCAGATTGTGGTGTCGATGGTAGCCATAATTTGGAGGTTCCAGTATTGGGGGGTGGATAAGGTCAAAAGTCACACAATCCCAGGTTACAGACCAACAGGTTTATTTGAAATCACAAGCTTTTGGAGCGCTACCTCTTTGTCAGGTGAAGTGAAGACAGAACCCAGACAATTCTCTAGCTTCCACCCTAAACATGTTAAAGAAGCCTTGCGCATATATAGGATCTGCTCAGGCGAGGAGCAATGCAACGGACACCTAAAGATGCTGAAAGACGCCCTCATAAGAATGGGACATGACGCTTAACTCAACGATTGTCACTTCCAACGGGCCACAGTGAAAAACTACAATGACCTCCTTGGAAGACAGACACTGATAGAGACCCCATCATCGACCAGTACTTCCCTGGAGCGGAGAAACTACGCCATGTTCTTCATAGACTTCAATAATGTCATCGATGACAACAAACATCTCGCCAAGGTCATTCCTATGCCTCCACTTCTCATCTTCAAACAACAACCAAACCTTTACAGACCACTGTTCGCAGGAAACTGCGTTCAGCACAACATCGACCACAACTCTGCCACGGCAACCTCTGCAAGGTCGGCCAGATCATCGTTACTACCATCACATGTGGGAACACCACCCACCACATACATGGCAGATTCTCATGTGACTCAGCCAACATTGTCTATTTCATATTCTGAAGGCAAGGATGTCCCGAGGCATGGTAAATCGGTGAGACCATTCAGACACTAAGACAATAGATGAATGGACACCACACAACAATCGCTAGACAGGAATGTTCTCTCTCAGTCTGGGAACACTTCAGCTGTCAAGTACATTCAGCCTCCGATCTTCCGGTAAGTGTCCTCCAAGATGGCCTTCGAGATACACAACGATGCAAAATTGCTGAGCAGAAACTGATAACCAAATTCCCATATCCATGAAAATGGCCTCAACCGTGATCTTGGGTTCATGTCGCACTACATGTGACCCAATCATATAGTTCCGTAAAATCTTGTCTGCTGTCCTGTTTTGACACCATCATACAGTCTGGAAACAGGCCCTTCGGCCCAACAAGTCCACACTGACCCTCAGAGCATCCCACTCAGACCCATCCCCCTATAACCCACCTAATCTACACAACCCTGAACACTACGGGCAAATTTAGCATGGCCAATCCACCTAGCCTGCACATCTTTGGACTGTGGGAGGAAACCAGAGCACCTAGAGGAAACCCATGCAGACACGGGGAGAATGTGCAAACTCCACACAGACAGTCACCCGTGGGTGGAATCGAACCCGGACCCCTGGTGCTGTGAGGCAGCAGGTCTCTACCTTAATTAGTCTGTAGAGTTTTGGATTCCTTTTTACTTTGATTAGACCTTTGGCATGTGACTCTTATACCTCGCATGTTATTCCAGTCATTTGGTTTGTCTCCAGCACCATCCTATTTTTAAGTTTTTGTCTCTGCCTCAACTAATCTAATTACAGATCATCTCTTCACATGTTATTCAACTGTTGACACTTTCCTCACACCATCTGACGCCCTTTATCACCTGCAGAAACCTATTATTCGGCCTGTCAACACTCCACTCACACTACTTGTATGATCTTTCGATCTCTCTGAGCAAAAGGAATATGCCTGGGTGCTCTCTTCACTTCACCTGACAAAGGAGCAGTACTCTGAAAGCTTGTGATTTCAAATAAACCTGTTGGACTATTACCTGGTGTCGTGTGACTTTGACCGCATTCAGACTGAATTCCATTTGCCACTGATCAAACCTGACCAGCTTGTCCAGATGCTGCATAAGTAATGGTTATAAAATGGTTAAATTTGGGGATTGCATGAGGCTCCACTCAATCTGATAATGTTTCAAAGTCTTGGGTGGGGAATCAGGAAGCCTAGCTCCCAATTCCAACAGTCTCAGACCAATCATCTTGATCTCCTGATTGGATGGTATATAGTAATTGATAAGATATGCTATTGTCATCATGCAATAAAATACATCTTGTTGTTAAGACAAGTGCCTTTACTTTTTGAGGATCACTGGTGATTTATCCTCTCCACTGTTAATCAAACAGGCCCAGAAATGCAATATTAAAAAGCAGGGTTGGAAGCAGCCACCTATGTGTTGATTTGGTAACATTCGGAGCGGGGGGAAGACCAAAGTTTGCAAAGCAGTCATTGATATTTGGATTCTCCTCAGTTAATCCAGTGTTTGCAGCTGCTTTTTGTCTCAAAACAGGTTAAAAATAAAGACTTGCCCTAGTAAGAAAACAATATGTTGAAATTTTAGTCTGCTGTTTTGACTCACTGTAATTTTAGCTTTCATATTTAGTGTATTCCTCTGCTTTTATTAAAAATGGATTTGCTGTTAAACATGATGTCAAACTGTCACCAAAAGTATCATCATTTTTTTCAGATGATGTACACATTGTAGGAAAAGTGTGGCAATTAATAACTATTAATATGCCACAGTGTTCTCAGGCTATCAGCAACAAACGCTGGTTATGAAGGATGATGGCTGAAGACTACACTAAGCTTAGCTAGTTAGGAATTTAATTATCTGATTTGAACCAAGAGTGCATTTTACTCCAGTGAGTTGAGATACAAATAACTACCTTTTTTAATGGAATTGGGCACTTATCTTCATCTGATATGGGACAAGTTCAGGAAATTGGGATTAGCACACCTTTAGTGGTAATTATGTTGATGGGCCAAACGGCCCATTTTGAAATCCCCTATTCTAGGAAAAAGACAATTACCACTGATGCTATGTTCATTCCTTGTTTAATAAACTCTATTAGGTCACCTCTCTACCTCATATACTCAGATCCCCTTGGGATCTTAAATACCTCTAAGATCACTTTTCATTCTTCTAATCTCCCTTGGATGTAGGCCTAACATGTTCAACATTCCCTCCTAAGATAACCCTTTGTCCCGGGATGAATTGAGCAAACCTTCTATGAACTGTTTCTAATGTAATATTTAGTAGAGAACTGAAACTGTACATATTACTCCAGATCCTAACTAGGGAATCTGTATAGCTGTAGCAACAGTTCTCTACTTTTGTGCTGTATTGCCTTGCAATAAAATACAATTAGAATTTGTCCCTACCTCTTTATGAATAAAATAACAACAGTATGACACCTTAGATCCTGACCAAAATAAGTTTCTAAAAAAAAAACACACTTTTTTAATAGCTGGTCATATAAACTTTTGCACAATTTAGCTCTTATCCAAATCTGTACTGACGCCCAGATCTCCAGGTACGTATCTCTATGCACATGTCACAGAAGAACGACATGCAACACTGGGAGTCTAAAGTCTAAAAATTGGCTCACTGTTATATTCTTACCAAATGTAGTGTGTATGCCTATACGGTGAAGTTCTTTAACTGTGGAAGAATTTTGTTCAAACCCGATTAAATTCACATAAATGTAGTTTTCAAAGGATAGTAACAAAAAGTACAAATTTCACTTCAAAAACAAAAATTATGTCTGGCAGCCTCAGTACAGATAAAGCAGAATTAACGTTTCAAGTCTAGTGACCATTTTTCGTTGACCCTCAGCAACACAGGAAGACTTGATCAGATTTTATTGTTCAACTGAGATTAGTTAGCACAGCAAAGAATCCTTGCAGTACAAACCAGGGATTATAAAAGAGACTAACCAAGAAGGCAAAGAGGGGATATGAGGGAGCACTGGCAGATAAGGTTAAGGAAATTCTAAAGAAATTCTACAAATACATTAAGTGCAAGAAGATCAAAGAGGTTCTCCTTATGTTGAATCCCAGGAGATGGGAGAGATCCTAAATGAATATTTTGCGTCAGTTTCTACTGTGGAGAAAGAAGTGGAGTCTAGAGAATGCAGAGAAATAAACTTTGTTTTAAAAACAGCTTACATTACACAAGAATAGGGCAGTATGGTGGCTCAGTGGTTAGCGCCGCTGCCTCACAGCGCCAGGGGCCTGGGTTCATTTCCACCCTCGGTCAATTGTCTGTGTGGAGTTTGTACATTCTCCCCGTGTCTGCGTGGGTTTCCTCCCACAATCCAAAGATGTGCAAGTTAGGTGGATTGGCCATGCTAAATTGCCCATAGTGTTCAGGGTTGTGTAGATTAGGTGGGTTATAGGGGGATGGGTCTGGTGGGTTGCTCTAAGGGTCAGGGTGGACTTGATGGGCTGAAGGGTCTGTTTCCACACTGTAGGGATTCTATGAAACTATGAAGAGGAAGTTTGGGAGGTCTTAGAGGATATTAAGGTGGATAAATCTTAGGGACCTGATCTAATGTATCCCAGAATGTTGTGGGAAGTAAGGGAGGAAATTGAGACCCCTTGCAGTAATATTTGCATCACGTATGACTGGAGGGTGGCTAATTTTATATCTTTGCTTTAAGAAAAGCTGTAAGGAGAAACCGAGGAACTACAGACTTTGGTTGTGGATAAATTGTTGGAGGTGATTTTAAAAAAGAGGATTTATGGACATTTTAGAGACACAAAAATTGATTAGGGATAGTCAACATGGTTTTATGCGAGGGGAAATAGTGTCTCTCAAACTTGACTGTTTTTTGGAAGTTACCAAAAAAGATTGGCAGAGCAATAGATGTTGTTTATTTGGATTTTAGTAAAGCCTTTGACAAGGTTCTACGTGGTAGACTAATTATTAAAGTTAAGTCGCATGGAATTTAGGGTGGGCTTGCCAATTAGATACACAATTGGCTTGATTACAGGAGACAGTAATGGTGAAGGGTTGCTTTTGGACTGGAGGCCTGTTACCAGCAGTGCTCCACAGGGATCGGTTCTGGGTCCTCTTTTGTTTGTCATTTATATAAATGATTTGGATGAGAATATAGAAGGCACAATAAATTTGAAGACGACACCAACATTGGTGGCATTGTAGACAGAGTAGAAGGTTTTTAAATGGGTCGATGGGCTGAAAAATGGTGGATAGAGTTCAATCTGGATAAATGTGAGGTATTGCATTTTGGCACAACAAAGAAGGGTAGGGCTTATACAATTAATGGTAGGGCCTTGGGTCATGTTGTAGAACAGAGGGACCTAGAGGTGCAGGTACATAATTCTTTGCAGTTTGCATCACGTTTTGACAGGATAGTTAAAAAGGCATTTGGCACTCTTGCCTTCATTGCTCAGTCCTTTAAGTATAAGAGTTGTGATGTTATGTTGAGGTTGTACAGGACATTGGTGAGGCCTCATCTGAAATACTGTGTCCTGTTTTGTTCACCCAGATACAGGAAAGATATTATCAAGCTGGAGAGGATTCAGAAGACATTTATCAGGACGTTTACTGGTATGGAAGGTTTGAGTTGTAAAAAAAAAGGCTGGGACTTTTTTGACCGGAATGTAGGAGGTTGAGGGGTGACAACTACCACCAATTCTAAGATGGTGAATTTCAAGACTTGAGTTCACATTTTTAAGATAAAAGCAGAGAGATTTTAAAAAAGACATGAGGCAAAATTATTTTTAAGAGGGTGGTTTGCATGAGGAATGAACTTCCTGAGCAAGTGGTGGATATATGTACAATATTTAACTTGTTTAAAATCCATTTGGATGGATAAATGAAAAGGAAAGGTTTGGAGGGATGTGGCCAGGAACAGACAGGTGGAACTATTTAGTTTGGGATATGTTCGGCATAGACTGGTTGCGCCAAAGGGTCTGTTTTCATGCTGTATGACTGACTCTCAAAGGTCCATAAATCTCAGCTCCACAAGCACAGTGTACTTGCCTATTAGATTGGTAGACGTGGTGGACAAGAATTGGAAAATTTGGCTGGTGCACTGAAAAATAGCAATAATCATTTTCTCTTATGACCATTATGTAAATTATCCTGAAACGAGAAACTCCCTTGTCACCTTTATTGAAACTAGGATTTCACAATAGCTTCACAAATACTATCCAAATTACAAGAAACTTGAACAGCATTTCCTTCCGAAATTTCTGTCCTCCACAGAAAGCTTGATCGAGCACCTTGGACACTAAAAATTCTTCTGACGTCTGCTGGTGCACAGTCTACATTGAAAACTTCTCACCTGTACGCTACAACTACACCATTCCTAAACCGCACATTCACTGCCATGATGGACAGAAGAAGTTGCATTCCACAAAAAATGAACTTGCTCTGCAGTAAACAAAAGGTGACACCAAGTTGAATTCCTGCTAAAGGCATCACAATTGTCATGTGATATAAGATAACAAGGTGTAGAGCTGGATGAACACAGCAGGCCAAGCAGCATCAGAGGAGCAGAATCTTCTCCAGCATCGGTAGTTCCCACTATCTCTGAAACAAAGGTCATGTGCATGTCTCAATGTGTGTGTTATACAATTTATTATGAATATTCAAAAAGCAGAACTGATAATTAGAATTACAAGGTGGCTCGCTGCCAGAGTTTGAAAGGGAGCAGTTACTTAAATCGGAAATTTGAATATTCTATCAAAAGAATCTCTGATCCCTAGCTCCAACAGAATAGCTACTGTAACTGATGAGGCTAAGTACAATGTATGTCTATTGAAGTAAGTTCCTCTTAGAATACAGAAGCAGCCTATCAATAATAGCCACTGTAATCAAAGACTACAATTATCAATCTTCAAGCTCGCATTTTCATCAAAAGATGAAGGGCTAAAAATGCCTTCTTCTTTTTCTTCTGCTTTCATTCCTATTGTTACTTTTTCATATCTAGCTGAATCCACTCCAATGCTATTCCGTATGCATCAAGTTAAACCAGAAATAAATTGGCATAATCATTCCAATTTTTTTCCACCAGCAATTCAATTCAAAAAAATGACATTTACTGGTGTGTTTGTTCTTCAGAAAATTTACTACAATTTATTTTTGATTCTCTAGTTGAATCTCAGGACAATGTCACTGTACACCAGCTCTGCCTTTTATGTAGTTATAACAGACTAGATTGTCCAGATTACATAATCTTGTGGATGCACATTTTTGTGCAATGTTATGAGAAATGTGATAAGCAGGCCTGCATAATCACTATAATAGCTAATATAAATCCATTGTGGGAAGTGCTTTAAAGCATCTCAGCATACAGCAATAATAACAATTATTAATCCTCTCTTTTGTACAATAAGAGATCAGCTGAATATGTTAAAGATTCTGGTCCATATTTACTCATTCAGCCTTGAACCTAGAACATTTTGATCAATAGTTTGCAGGGATGCTAAAGCCTTCTTGGCTCTGCTGCTTTCTAAAGAATTTGGTCAGCACAAATTTGACTCAAATAGGCTATATGTTCTAAGGGAACCACAGCTCATCTGCCCTTGACAAATATTCTGATTAAGTTTATGAACAATTTTAAAATGTTACTGCAAACAAGAGAGATAAGAATAGGATCATATTTGCTATATGTCTACATTTGCTGAAAGGGAAGCAGCGAACCACTTGATGATGCACTTGAAATTATTCCTTTTTATTGCGCATTGCATACAAACTACAACAGCATTGGGACTCAATGAATTGTATATTCATTGGCACTTCTTGTTCAAGAAAATGTCAGAAGTGTTTTACAGACCCCCTTTACCCCCACCTCCCTGCTCCCCCCCACCTTCCCCATACCCACATTCTGCGAGAGAAATGATTATCTAAGGGAACAGGCTATGAATGATTTAGTGATGATTTTAGTTTCTTCATCACAGTAATCTTCAACATTACCTTTACCCAGCATATAACTCCTGCATAAAAGACATACAACTTTGCAGGCCGTGTCAGGTTTCATACAATCTAAGAGATACCTATCAACTGAACATCAAGGACAAGGCTCCGCATGATAGACTTTTTTTGGAAAATTCGTTCACATGGGGTTCAGGGTGAGCTTGTCAATTCAATACATAACTGGTTTAGTGGCAGGAGTCAGTGGGCGGAGGGTTGTTTCTCAAGCTGGAGGCCTGTCACTAGTGGTGTTCCACATGGATCAGTTCTGGGTCCTCTTTCGATTGTCATTTTTCTAAATACTTGTGAATATCGAAGGCATGGTTAGCAAGTTTGTGGAAAACACCAAAACTGGCATAGTAGACAGTGAAGCAAATTTTCTAAGATTACAAAGGGATCTTGATCAAATGGGTCAATGTGCTGAAAAATGGCAGATGGAGCTCAATCTGGATAAATGTGAGGTATTGCATTTTTGTACAACAATACAGGGGTAAAACTTATACAATTAATGGTAGGGCCTTGGGCAGTGTTGTGGAACAGAACCGAGGGCTAAGGTACATAATTCTTTAAAGCTTGCATCACACGTAGACAGGGTGGTTAAAAAGGCATTTAGCATGCTTCCCTTCATTGCTCAATCCTTTAAGTATAGGAGTTGGGCAGTCAAGCTAAGATTGTACAGGACATTAGTGAGGTAACTTCTAGAGTACTGTGTCCAATTCTGGTCACCCAGTTATGAGAAGAATAGGGTTAATGGTAGATGCCCTTTCCCTAGGAAAGGGATTTCAAGACTAGAGGCACACTCAAGGTGGGAGGAGTGAGATTTTTAAAAATTGCATGAGGGACATGTGTGGAATGAACTTACTGACGAAGTGGTTGAGGTGGGCACAAATACGACAATTAAAAGACTTTTGGATAAGTACATGAATAGGAAAGGTCTGGTGGGAGATGGGCCAGGAGCAGGCAGTTGGGACTAACCCTGTCTGCTGATAATAGAGGGAGTAAATGTTAAAGCTATTCAGTAGGACATCTATCAAGAAGGCAGACTTGTCACGGATGGTGTAGAGCTAGATTGATGAAGCTGTCTCCATTAGGAAAATGGAGAATATCGTATCACACTCCTGACATGTGCCCTGTAGATGGTGAGGAGTCAAGTGGTAAGTTGCTGCAGAATTCCCAGCTTGTGATCTGCCCTTATGGCCGCTATATTTATATAGTTGGTCCAGGTTAGTTTCGGGTCAGCAGCAACTCCAGGATGTTGACTGTGCAGGACTTGGCAGCAGTAATGCCACTGTGGAAATGGTCACTGAAGCAGCTAAAGATGGTTGGGACTAGGATAATTCCCCAAGGAACTCTCTCAATGACATGCTGGGACTCAAGATGATTCACCTCTAATAAACACCATCTTCTACCTTTTGTGTTAGTTATGACTCCAACCAGTTGAGTTTACTCCCAGATTCCCAATGACTCCAGTTCTACTAGGGCTCCTTGATACCACACTCTATCAAATACTGCTTTGAAGTCAAGGGAATCAGAATCTGTACACTTTGGCCCATTGAGTCTACACTGGCCCGTTGTAAAGCATCCCTCCCAAACCTAAGTTTAGCATGGCCAATCCACCTAGCCTGCACATCTTTGGATTATGGGAGGAAACACATGCAGACACAAGGAGAAAGTGAAAACTCCACAGTCACTCGAGGCTTGAATCAAACTTGTGTCCCTAGTTCTGTGAGGCAGTAGTGCCTACCACCGTGCTACCATGCCACCCTAGTCATTATCACCATCCCTACTGATCTCAGTTCTTTACAGCCTTGGGTGAAACATGGATAAGGTGGTCATGAGCAGAACAGCTTTGGAATTCAAACGGTGAGCTGCAGTGGAGTAGGTTAAGTGTCACTTAATAGCATTGTGGACAACACCTGCCATCAGTTGCCTGATAACTTTAAGCAGATGAGGTGATATTGGGAGCACTGGATTTGTTCTGTGTTGCCCATCTGACAGACAATAGTACGTGCATAGACAAAGATACAGCGGAGACACTTGAATCTCTATAAAGCTCAATATTTATTAATTAGTTAAACAAATAATACACATTTAACTACTAGAGATATCTCAATCACTGTCTTTCACTACATTGATTTCTGTAACTAACCTCCAAATGTTATTCTCTGGGAGAGATGGCAGTGAGCTCGGCTGAAATTCTGCTTGATGTCTTCACCATACATCCTGACGTGGTGTACTCTTGCAGCATGAATCTTCAAAGTTCTGCTGAATAGTCAGGGGTTTTCTGGGCTGTTTTATACATAGGCCTTTGTGCCAAGTGTATGCCTTATTTGATAGCAACAGCAGTTACTGAATTCCTGTAATCTTAGCTCTTAGCAGACCTGACTGACTCGGCATAATTCCATTCACATAACAGCCCATTGTAAAGCCTCTTATCGGTTCTGGTTACCTTCAGCCTTATTCAACACCTGCTGCTCTTTGTGTGGACAGGACATACATGGACAGACAGGTACCAAAATTACAACTCTTAAAATAAAAAGAACTCAACATCCAGGGCACCTTGGTGCAGTGGGGTACCACTGGTCAGCCTGCAGCTGAACCCAGGCAGACCAGGAGAGATTTGAAGCCTGCCTGGCCAATTTACCTCCTGGTCTGCTGCCACCTCTAGGCAGTACACAATTCACAGGCCTTCAGAGGGTCCAAAGGACAACTGCAAAATTCCATTTAGTGTTCAGAAAGCTTTAACAAGATTAGTTGTCATCTTGGTGCTTTCTTAAACTAAACCCCAGATGGCATAATTTCCATTTTTAAGCTGATTTTACCATGTTCCAAGGCCCAGAGGCATAATTAGCCAAAAATGAAGACAAAGCCAGAGCAGTAATTATTAAAAGGAGGGTGACCATAGGGTTGGTCAACAAACTGGCTTTTAATTTCAATCTTAAAAGGAGAAGACAGAGCTGCAGTGGCGGAAGAGTTTAGGAGAAGAATTCCAACACATGCAACCTTAGCAAAATGCACAGGCACAGAAGGCATAGGACGCTGGTTAAAGAAGACATACCGGATACCAGAGTCAAAGATGGATAGTGAAGGGGACTTCAAGCATTCATAGTACAGCATATTTTTAAAAAATAAAGTGGTCAATTTTTCACACACTTCAGAAAGGAACACTGTCAAAATAATTTATGTCCCAAATAGGGGATATCATAAATCATGTGCTTTAAATTTCCAATGAAAAGGGGTCTACAGAAACATATAGCAATAAAAGCAAACCATTTCTTTGATTCCAAAAGGTAAGAATGAACATTTTAGAGTGCAGATCAACGATGAAGAATAGCTTGACTGCAGTTTCCCTGATGTAGAGGAGGCCACATTGGGAACAACGGATACAGTATACCACATTAGCAGATGAACATCTGTTTAATGTGGAAGGTTTTCTTGGGGCCTGGGATGGGGTGAGGGGGGAGGTGTAGGAGCAGGTGTAGCACTTACTGTGGATGCAGGGAAAAGTGCCAGGGGTGGTAGGGCTAGTGGGGAGTGTGGAGCAGGCAAGTGAGTCACGGAGAGAGCGGTCCCTCCGGAAGGCAGATAAGGGTGGGGAGGGAAAAATGTCCTTGGTAGTGGGGTCAGATTGCAGGTGGCGGAAGTATTCTTCTTGGACTTCAGCAAGGCTTTTGATAAGGTCTCGCATGGAAGATTTCTTGCAAAGATAAGAGCTCATGGGATCCAAGGAAATTTCGCAAATTAGATCTACTATTGACTGGCAGGAAGCAGAGGGTGATGGTTCAGGTGTTTTTCTAATGCAAGTCTGTGTCCAGTGGGGTGCCTTGGCGGTTAGTGTTGAGACTCTTGCGGGCTATATAAATGATTTAGACTTGAATGTGAGAGTTGATCAGTGCGTTTGCTGATGATGCAAAAATTGCTGGGTGGAAAATAGCAAAGAGGATAGGGTGTAGAGGAGATTTACCAGGATGTTTTCCAGAAGAGTTTCAGTTACGAAGCAGGATTGGATAGGCTGGGGTCGTTTTCCTTGGAGCACAAGAGATAAAAATGGGACAGGATTGAGATGCATAATATTGAAGGGCATGAATAGGGTAGACAGAAATAAACTTCTCCCCTTCGTGGAGGGATTAATGACCGGAGGGCAGAGATTTAAGCTAAGAGGAAGGAGATTTAGAAGGGATATGAAGAAACATTTTTTTTTCCACCAAGAGGGAGGTGAGAAGCTGGAACTCACTGACCGTAAGGGTAGTAGAAGCACGTACCCTCTTAATGTTTAAATAGTAAATATCCCTATTGTTTGATCCTAGGTGTTTCTACTGATTTGCATTACTGATGAACCAAATTCAATCATCTACTGAGATAACAAGGTGTAGAGCTGGATAAACACAGCAGGCCAAGCAGCATCAGAGGAGCAGGAAGGCTGACGTTTCGGGTCTGGACACTTCTTCAGAAATGGGGGAGGGGGAGGGGATTCTGAAATAAATAGAGAGGAGGGGGGAATGGAAGGTGGATAAAGGAGCAGAAAGTTGGAGAGGAGATGGACCGGTCAAGGAGGCGGGGATGGAGCCAGTCAAGGTGAGTGTAGGTGGGGAGTTAGGATGGGGGTTGGTCAGTCAAGGGAAGACGGACAGGTCAAGGAGGCGGGGATGAGGCTGGTAGGTCGGAGGTGAGAGGAGTGGATAGGTGGGAGAAATGAGGGACAGCTCAAGGAGGCGGGGACGAGCTGAGCTGGTTTTGGGATGAGGTCGGGGGTGGGGAGATTTTGAAGCTGACCCCACTACCAAGTACATTTTTCCCTCCCCACCCTTATCTGCCTTCCGGAGGGACTGCTCTCTCCATGACTCCATTGTCTGCTCCTCACTCCCCACTAGCCCCACCACCCTTGCCGCTTTTCCCTGCAACCGCAGGAAGTGCTACACCTGCTCCTATACCTCCCCCGTCACCCCCATCCCAGGCCCCAAGAAAACCTTCCACATTAAACAGATGTTCACCTGCACATCTGCTAATGTGGTATACTGTATCCGCTGTTCCCAATGTGGCCTCCTCTACATCGGGGAAACCAAGCAGAGGCTTGGAGACCACTTTGTGGAACATCTACGCTCGGTTCGTGACAAACGACTGCACCTCCCAGTTGTGAACCACTTCAACTCCCCCTCCCACTCCTTGGACAACATGTCCATCCCGGGCCTCCTCCAGTGCCACAACGATGGCACCCAAAGGTTGCAGGAACAGCACCTCATATTTCGCTTGGGAACCCTGCAGCCCAATGGTCTCAATGTGGACTTCACAAGCTTCAAAATCTCCCTGCCCCTGACCTCATCCCAAAACCAGTCCAACTCGTCCCCGCCTCCTTGACCTATCCATCTTTTCTCCCACCTATCCGCTCCTCTCACCTCAACCCCCACCTCCAACTCCTACTTACCGTCCTCATCACCCCTCCTTGACCTGTCCGTCTTCCCTTGACTGACCAACCCCCATCCTAACTTCCCACCCACATTCACCTTTACTGGCTCCATCCCCCCTCCTTGACCTGTCGTCTCCTCTCCACCTATCTGCTCCTTTATCCACTTTCCATCCGCCTCCCCCCCACCATTTATTTCAGAATCCCCTTCCCCTCCCCCATTTCTGAAGAAGGGTCCAGACCTGAAACGTCAGCTTTCCTGCTCCTCTGATGCTACTTGGCCTGCTGTGTTTATCCAACTCTACACCTTGTTATCTCAGATTCTCCAGCTTCGGCAGCTCCTACTATCTCTGAACCAATCATCTACTGGTAGTGGAATGACCAAACAATTTGTTGTGGCTGAGGTATTTAGCACTTCACGATCCAATTTACAACATTATTCAACTGTATGGTATTAGTATTAAGGCTAGGAGAGTCAGAAAAAGCATTGGACTGCTGCTCGTGATCATCCAGTTCTCATGCCCCATTTTAGCTGTGATGTGATCTGTTTATTCTTCACCTAATTAGTTTAACAGCTCTTATGAGCTAGTCACAAGTGTCTAGACAGTGTTAACAACATGAAACTATACTGAAGGGATGAGCATATAATGGAAATTTTAATTTCAAAATCCTACTGTAGTTATTGCAAATCATGAAAATTACTAATTATTAAATGTCTAGACAGTGTAAGAAAAATGTCCAGGTCCAAAACAACTCCATTTTAACATCAATAAATTCTTTGGCACTTCTATTCACCAATGCAATAAAGTCAGGTTTTAGAAGTCATATTTGCTTTTAAAATGTATATTAAAGAAAAAAAACCTCGACAGTGATTTTTTTGTCAAGATTATTTTTAAAATTTGCTTGTTTATACATCTGAATGATCACATACTGTTTGACTGAAGTAGGTGTGTATTTTAGTGACAAACCTTAAAAGACTTTGAAATTGGAGGCATTGTGCACATATGCCTGAAGTTGAATTTACAGAAAAATCCTGACTAAATCTGAATCTAAGGGTTAAAACCTGCCAACTTCCATGCCTCTTACCTCATTACACAATTTTCTACAGATTCATATTAGATTTCCACTACAGCAAGCCTTTTATGCCTTCCTGTTAGACGTATTTCCCAGATTTAGGAATGTGAAATATGATGGATGACTCCTTAGCAGAAGGACAAGCAAATGTTACTAATAAGCCAAAGCCAGCACCAGCCTTGCCCAACACACAACAAAAGAGAAACTAAAACCATAAATTTTTATTTACTCAAACCTCTGGCATGCTGCATTTGTTTCAAAATTTCAGCCAATGCACCCTGCACTTTCAAGAAGAGTCTGGCGCCAAATGGGATTTTAATCTTTGAGTGTACAACTGAATTTTACTGTTACTTCATTCAAAAGTATTTTGCACTACCATTTTTCTGTGGCTTTTTGGTTTTGTGATTTGAATTGAATAGCAAAATGCTTTTGGTACTTTCTTGTACCTTTTCCATGGTGTACTAATACCAAAGAAATGAGAGAAACAAGGCAAACAAGTCCATTTGAAGTAGCTGAAGTAGAAGAATGGAAGAGCAAGCTGAAGGGGCCATATGACCTACTGCTACTTCCATTTGTTATGCACATTGCAACAAAATGGTTTGGAGAGCACCACAAAACCTGCCATAAGAATGAAGTTTAATCTACATGGCATATTTAATAAAAGGACATTTGAATAATCTATCAACTCTTTATCAATTAATCATAATCAGAATAGTTATGACCCCTTCTTTATGACTATTACAAATTTGATTAGACCGCTCTTAGTGTATGAAAACAGGTCAACAAAAAATGGCGATTAAGAATTTGGCCTCCATTGTTTCTCCATTCCCCTGTTCACAGGGAAGCAGCACATTTATAAACTCAGCTCCTCTTCAAGGTCACAAGAAACCAGAAACAGAAGAATCATCTTCTCGCATCTTATGTTATACTTTTAACAAAATTTGCAAGTAAAACACGCCAATTGTAAAAAATGTGCCTTAATTTTCTGGGTGTCTATGAATCTCCAGGGAAAGTGTAATTGTTTTACAGAATTGGTTGCTGGAACCTAAGTAAATAACTAGAATTCTCCTCTTCAATTGCAGATGAGACAGATACCATATTCACTCAACTAAGACCTTTGCCTATATAAGGTGACAGTCATTTTTTTCTTGATGAAGCTTGTTCATAAAAGACTAGCTAGAATGCAACATCGAGTATTAACAATCATAAATCAGATGCAATCTATGGACCTACTTAGAACATCTTACAAAAGACCTGATCCTCGCCTTCTCCACATTTGTAAAATTTTCTCACCAGATAGCATACTTTGCTTACAAATTTTAGAAGTTCATGTTTTACGCAGTTCTGACAGCAATTCACAGTAGAGAATTCAATGACCAGTTTAGTGGCAACCAAAGATTCACAAAAGTCACATGTAAAGACTTCAGATAATCCTGACATGAAAGCAAGTGCTCTCTTTAGGCAAATTTGTTGTTTCTTTCTATGGTGCAAGGCAAAGTTTGCTACTTTGTAGGTTTTCTGAAAAAGATTCAGCTAGCAAACTCAGAACTCCAGCTTCTCACGTTAATCACAGGCTCTTGATGGAAAGCTCTTCCAAGGGATTAATATAGAAAATGCCACGCAACAGGATTAATTATTTTATTAGAAATGTTGCTTTTATATGCGGTATTAGATATTTCTGGCAGTCATAAGTATTTGATTTAGTAGACAAGCCAAGATAATGCCCAAACATTAAGTCATCTGATGTACTACATTTTAAGTATAAAATTTATGCATTACTGTCAGCCTATTTTTAATCCTGTGGAAAAGAGAAATTTCATTGTTAATGATTTTTTAACCCTGCTTGCTTATTGCCATGTATTCTGTAATTTCAGTGTGATTTTGTTATTGTGATTGCCTTTAATTTCACAATAAACAATTGGACATTTATAGATTAGTCTACTTCCCTTGGCAACAGTGAGTCAGTAGGTACCATGTTTTATAGTACTGGGACTTTTTAATACTATATCAGAGCTTCCAGGTTTCGTTAATTTTAATTGCAAATCTAGGAATTTTAGAATGCAGAGATCTAATGTACAATCTTTACAATATACAATAATCCTGTTATCAAAGAAATCAAAATAACTTGATTCCATTCAGTTTCATGAGGAACTGTTCATTGTATTATAGGTCAGAAATCACACGACACCAGGTTAGAGTCCAACAGGTTCAGTTGAAACACAAGCTTTCAGAGCCTCACTCCTCCTTCAGGTGTTAATGAGAGGTGGCATCAGACTCAGGAATTTATAAGTAAAAGATCAAAGTGTCACACCAGTAATGATGTATTAAACAAACCTAAGATGCTGTTAAATCTTTAATCGGTTAGAAGCTTTAAATCGATTAATGTGCAGACGTAAATCCCCAAATTTGTGTCAAGTCACTTCTGAGAGAACTAAACTAAAGGTGACATTTTAGGTCATACACTGCATGTTAGGTGTGAGACCATGTTTAGAATCTTTGTGTTGTAGTTTGGAGTCAGACTGGTTTTATTTCAAAAGCAGGAATTTATAAAATTGTGTGCTTTTAGAACAAAATGGATGGTGCCTGCAAATACAATTCACTGCATGTGCGCGTGTGTTCAACTACCTATGCACCAAGCATTATGGTATTTCACGAAGTCCACCTCCATCACCTCAAGGAGAACCAGGAATGGGCAATAAATACTGACCTTGCCAGCAATGCTCACATTTTTGAAAAAAACAGTTAGGCCCTGAATGTTCCTTTTCTGGATCACTAGAGGATTGTTGTACAAGTAGGCCAACACATTGCAGATATGCTCTTGAACTATAATATGTCTTTTGAAAAAACAACATTCCTTGTTATGGTCATGAAAATGTAAGAATATTTTGAGAAATATGTTTTAGATCCTTTGAGGTAGGGGAAAATAATTGTAGAAATGCCACACAAAGTGAGTTCCTGAGGTGAATCATATTCCATACATGCTTTCCACATCCCTACCTTCATCCCCTACCATCCTTTCCACGCCCTAACCCTCACCACTATCAGGGAACAGGTTTGAGTGGGGGTTGAATTAGGATACCTGCCAATTAGAGGCCAGCAGCTCTGTTGCATGTTGCTACAAAGGCATCTGACATTGGATTGAACTTAAAGGTTCTGGGTGGGGTTTAGGTTTTTAAGAGGCTACGATGAATGAGGGAGCAGAGGGAACTGAGGGTTTAAAACCAAGGGATCACCTTGTGTGGGCTCAGAAGTGCATTAAAAAAGGAGGAACTGCTGGCCCCCTAACCAATATCAGCACAAGTTGGAACATCTGCCAAACTGGCTGCTTGGCATACATCTCTCCTGTCTGTTGCGTCCCACTTGCAATGAGAAGGCCCATTGTGTGGGCCTTAATTGCCCAGTTGTTTTTCAATTCCACCATTGGATGATAGGCAGTCCATCTGCTAGATTTTCCAAGCTTTGGGTGGTAGCTTAAAATGTGGCCCTGTGCTTGGAAAGTTATACTGCATTCAGGTGACAGAAAACTGGGACTTGGTAGATCATTGCTCTTTCTGAAAATGCAGTTCTATCATGTGCCACCAGCCAGAAATTTTATTGCATACATTCCATCATTCTTAGGGCAGGATTATCTGAGAACAGACTTCAGTAATGAACAGTTATGGGGAGAAGTCAGGAGAATGGGATTTAGAAACATATCAGCCATGGTTGAATGGTGGAACAGATGCCTAATGGCTTAATTCTGTTCCTTTATCTGATGGTCTATTGTGGTCTTCTCTACAAAAGCAAGTTGAAAAGTCACCATGCAATGATAGACCACCTTTACAAAATGTTGACATAAAAAATTCAAAATGATGCAGGATAGTAATATAGACAGAAATCACACACCTTACACAGACACACATTTCAAGATTTAAAGAAAACTCTTTTTTAAATACCCTTCAAATACATCCAATCAGAATTAACCTATTGATGTAGTTTCATCTCATCTTTTTAATCACAATAGAATGAAACTAAGTATATAAAATATTAAAAGTTTAAGCTCAATTTAGTGGAACAATACATGACATAAGCTGATCTAATGCTAGCAAACATATAAAGCAATGGTTACTAAAAGACTGGATGGATGAAGACCAAACTTACCAGTTTTTGAAGATGAGTGTATATTCTTGCATACAGTACATAACTCTCTTTAATATGTACTTTTTGTATCTTTTTTGAATCTCATTAAATGGGAACATCTAAAAGGTGTCCTTCACATCATCATGGCAGGCCTCTTGACTTAGCCAGCTTGTGCACCAAACACCATTTTATTTCTAATCTAATTTCCAGGGTTTTCCTAAATCTAAATTTCAGTGATGACATTAAGCACTGCAACGGTGATTTATTATTTCTTTACTTTCATCTTAATAAAAGAAGTACAGGGTTTTGTTTTTGTTCTGTGAAGCTACTTTTGTCTTTGAACATGACATTCAAAACAGCATTTCCAAGATGGCATGTGAGTTGAGCTAAATGATTAGATAACCTACCTGTTGAGATAATTGCTGAAGTGTTTACAAAGTTGAGCTTTTATGGCTAGTTTTGCTTCTGATGGAGCCCAGAAATCTGAGTCACAGTCTGAGGATGTGGGATAGAGCATTTAGGGCTAGGATAAGGGCAAAACTTCACCCACTGTTGAGACTGTTGAATTCTCTGCCACAGGAAGTGGCTGAGGTCAAAATATTGAATGTTTTCACAAAGGAGTTTTATTTAGTTCTGAGATGAAGGGATCAAAGGGTATGTCAAAAGTAAGAACAGGATACTGAGTTGGCTGATAAGAAATAATGACATTGAATGGTGAAACAGGTTTGAAGGGCCAATTAACCTACTCCATACTCCTATTTTCTACATTTCTATGATCTACAGAAGGTTTCTTTCAGAAGAAAGAAACCCATGTGAGAAGGGCAAGTTAGTTTTAACAGAATCCAGGCCATCAGAGTTGTACTCAGTCTTAAGCTGTTTTAGCAGTCCAAGTACACAAAGAAAAACAAAGTGCTAAGCAAAAGTCATCCCTCTGGGATAAACGGTGAATATCTCATCTGGTAAAATGTTCAGAAAGTCACTCGAAGGGAATACTTCCAACCTTGTAAGTTTAAGAAATAAACTTTAAAGAGTAATAATTCATTCTGGTAGAGTGTCTGTAAGGGATATTGGTTTGTTTCTTCTCTCTTACATTCAAAATTTATTTTCTTTTACTTGAAAGTACGTTGACAGCCTTGTGTGAACATGTGCAGTGAGTGGACACCACAATAACAAAACTGCAGAAATAAAACTTATGGTCTATTAAGCCCAGTTTCACCCTCTGGAATTGGATTTGTCAGTATAACCATCAACCAGGATCGCAACATCAAATATTTTAACATTTTAGTAAGTCCATTTCCATCTCAGTCATCTTCAGTAGACTTTTAACATATTTTGTAAAAACAAAAGACACCTTTTCAATCCAGATATTATAATATATAATAGTGTATGTTGATCACCCTCAACAATTTTGTTTCTGGAAAGGATATCTGCCAGGGTTTCACTTGTACTCATCAATTTATTTCATGCTACATCAGAGGCCATAGGAATTGTGAAAAATTCCACCTGCGAGGGTAGGTGTACCACTTCATTCGAAGACTTGCTAAGAGGTTTTGTAATCAAATGAGACCACCAGTAATCTTGTTTTAAACAACCCACTCTCATTTCACAAGTTGTACAGCAGCTATTCTACTCTATTTGCATTCTGCATTTTTTTTAGCAATGTAAATATAGATAGGCTGAGTTACCTTGTGTGCTGTCACCTAGTTATTATTTTTAAAACTTCATAACAACAGAGAATTATGGGCATCTAACATACTTCCAATATCTGACTTTAACAGAGTTTGAAGTTCATTGATTTAAAATCTAGACTGTATGAATCAATTTCAAGCAAAAACTGAAGACATCAAGTTTCTGCCCCTAAAAACATCTCACTTACGGAAGTGTTAGAAAAGCTGTCACAGTGAGGAGAACTGCAAAATGCTCAAACTGTAACAAAGTGATCCTGTGCTTCTCATACACAGAAAACAACTTGGACAAAACAGGTTCTTGGATGGTCAGAGACTCAACACATCTTTGCTAAAACTTTAAATTCAACATATCCTGGAAGGTGTACTACAGAATCCCATGCAAGACAATGACTCACATAACTCTACACATCCTCCAACTCAACCCTACTGACCCAACCACCCTGACACCTAGTCCACCTGCGACCAAGCGCAGACTCAATGACAGATTCGTGAGCATCCGTACTCTGTATGCTCCAATCAACATGATCTTCTGGTTGCTAGCCATCCAATTCCCCTTCCCACTGACTTGGCAACACGTCCATCCTGAGCCTCCTCCAATGTCACAACGAGGCCACATAAAGAATTGGAGGAACAACACCTTATGTTCCACCTCATAGAATTCAACAGCTTCAAAAGCTCCCCACCCCATATCCAACCCTCCCTCTCATCCCTGCCTCTTGACCTGACACAACATGTCCATCTTCTCATCCATCCACCCCACCCTTCCCATTGACTAATCTCCACAACCTGCATCCACTTATCACCACCCCACGTGCCTTTGCCCAGCCCCACCTCTCTCTGTCTATTTATTTCTGAGCTCCCTTTCCCCCTTCCCAGTCCTGAAGAAGGGTTCTGACCCGAAACATCGACTTTCCTGTTCCTCTGCTGCCGGATCTGCTATGTTCCTCCAGCTCCACACTGTATTGCCTGTGACTTCCAGCATCTGCAGTTCTTGCTATCTACCAACTTTCTTCACATAACCTTAGGTGATATGCAATAACATACAAACATATTTTGCTTGCATGCGTGTGTATGTAAACAATTTCACATTGTAAATGCTAAGAGCACCAACTGTCCACAATAAAATATGGAATTGTCAGTCTTGTTGATTCTGGGTAGGTGTTTAAAGCCCCTGCTGCAAAATATTTCAAAGGGTCAGCCGTTCATCTCCTTCTGTCCGTTGCTAATCCAATCCCCACCACAGAGGTGGTTGACGCCCACTAGGCTCCCCAGTGGTAGACTTAATTAGGAAGTTAACTTCCTCAGTAAGTGGCAACTAAGGGGCCCAACCTGTGCCCACTGTCATCAAATGCTAGGCAGTACAGGTTGGCCAAAACACATAACTTTTTTGAAAGAGCTCAGAGAAAGGGTTGCACATCAATTGAGTGGTTACCCTGTGCACAGAGTACACCAAGCCACTAATATTTGTTCTTCTCCATCTGGCCCCCACACCCCCCAACTGTGAAGTACTTGTTCCATTGCCACCTTAAAAGCACTGGAATTTGTCTCAGTCTGGTTACCATCATTCTCCTTCCAAGAGATGGTTCCAGTCGCAGATCCTTTACCATCCCATCTTTTGGGCTGTCATGACACAATTCCTTCCACTGAATCCATGGTTATGGTAGCTTTAAAAAGGTGAAGGGAGAGGAAATGGAGAGATCGCAATGTGATAATCACATACTTCTACATTTTTCAGCAGCCTGATGACTTTTAGCAAACTATTACACATTTCACACTACTGTGTGTATGCCCTCACAGTCAGATTGCATGTACATAGTTCCATGTTAAAAACCCCTCTTCATTCTCTGGCACAGTTTCCATATCTGTTTTCTCTGACATCCATGGGTCTAGCCCTTCAGCAGCAAGCCTTTTGAAATCTTTAGCTAGTACCACTGGCTCACTGTCAACACCAACTGCTGGGTCAACGGACAGCGGAGGACCTGTCCAAAGAAAATATTTACAAATATTGTGGCATGACACAAAAGTTGCCCTCTCTACGGTTTAAACGTTCAGCTCAGGACATCAACTTTGTCTGTCCCAACATCAAATTGTCCATGATTACCGTGGGGTCAGCTAGCCGATCAACTCTGGGGCAGCTGTTTGGATGCAATTTTGTTAATCATCAAGCCAAGGAAAAACATTTTTCCACAAAGGCAAAATCAAGTTTGATCTCCGATTTCAGTGAACTTTAACCCACGTAGCCTTAAACTCAATCATAAAGGACAGAAAAGACTAAAGTTCAAATCACAGAGTTAGCTGGCACATCCTGCTCTTGTACAAAACCAGTTTCAAAAAATGCCATCTCTTCAGAGACAAATATTTAAGCTGCCAAAATTTCATAGCATCTTTTAACATAATTAGGCCTTAAAAGTATCACACAATTGTCACAACCTTTCAGTATTCCAAAGCATATAACAATATTAGCACCTTAAAATCTCTACTGTTAAGTATAGCCTTAAATAAAAGTTGGACAGCCCCTTGTGGGGGCACGACAACAAAACGAAAATTAAACTGTTAATGCAAATTTACAGAACTGTAAATCAGAATATCATTACTCGGGGTGATAATGCGTCTCAGCTGCTGCGGGGCTCTTTAGTCCCTAAAGGCCTCTATTGTGCCAGTGGACATCACATGCTCCTCTCAATGGACATCCAAGCACAGATGTAACTCAAAGAGGTGCAGAGTATAATCCCCTCTATGGTCTGCTGCCTGGATCTGTTGATGACCACTTTGGCCAGGCCTAGAAACAGGCCTGCCTCAATCTGAAACATCCAAACAATGGACTGAAATAAAAAGAGCAATGCATGATAATCAGGTCCATCAGATGAAAATTTAACATATCTATGTGATAACATTCTGCCTGTTATTTTAACACCACTAATAACCTATTTAAATAGTGGATATGAAATCATACAACTGTGTTTCACAGCTGAGGGGCAACTTGATAGAGGTTTACAAAATTACAAGAGACATGCATTGAATGGATTGTCAGAGTCTTTTATTCAAGATAGAAATGTAATTTACTAGGGGATGTAGGTTTAAAGGTAAAAAGGTGTATGTTTAAAGGAAACGTGAGAGGCAACTTTGTTTTTTTAAACAGTGTGGAAAATGCCTGGAACGTGCTGCCAGAGGTGGTGATAGGGACAGGTACAATAGCAATGTTTAAGAGGTATCTTATTGGATACATGAATAGGCAGGGAATAGAGAGATAGGGACTGTGTGGACGCTAAAGGGTTCTTAGTTTAGAAAGGCACAACGCATTAGCTCAGGCTTGTTTGGCCAGGGGGCCTGTGCTGTACTGTTCCTTGTTCTAACCATGTTAATGTTATTGATCCAACCCCTGATTACCTTTTACATTTGGTCACATCAATTGCTCTCAAGGCTATGTATGGTAAAGTCTATAGCATAACAAAAATTGCCAAACATACATAAACTAGAAATTCCTTGAGAGTCAAGCAACAGTTTAATTACTTTCCACATCTCTTTCAGGTTTCAAATTGCATCTTTCAACTCACAATAAGCAACGCCTTAGATTTTCCATTAACACTATGAATGTATGTCAACATCATTCTGATTTATGGGCAGTTTTGCATTCTGCATCTGTGCCTAATAGGATGTGATGTAAATGATTAAGTCCATTTCCCTCAGTCTCGGCAGAGCTGGCACAGAAAGAAGATATTCATCTTAAAATATTTGCTCTCGAGGTTAAGAGGCAAGCACTGCCATGTGCAACAAACACAATTGCACAGAAAATGTTTGTTTCATCATTTTACGTATTGTTCTATGTCATTTCCTTTTAAATAATGGCAATATCATTGCTATTCATGTATTTTACTGTTTCTATCACTCCTGAACAAGTTCACACAAGCACTCCATACTGTGGTCTTACACTGACTGAATCTCATCATCTCCTGTCCCTTGTCTTAGTGGTTATTACTCATGCACAAGCTTGGACAACAAGTTTTAACAGACAAAGCAATTTAAGAAACCCTCATGGCAGAGGTAATTTCTGTCATGAGCTAATATCCACAAAATACATATTTATCAAATCATTGGATAGGTCTTAAGGGTGAGGATGCAGACTGCAAAAGACACTGAGAACACTTGTTATTGCTACATTATCAATAGCCCACTTGCCAACTTTCTGATCTGTTGGTTTCAGCCATCCAAAACAGACACTCTCTGATCTGTCATGGGAGCCTAGTTTAGAAATTGTTTAAATTATTAACTGAATTCACAGATCCTGATACATAACTATGTTTTAACTGGAATTAACTATACAGAAATTGTACTGGCAAGGATAGGGACAGAAATAGAAATGATGGCAGGCTTTGGCTTTCAGATTAAACCCAAAACACATATTTAAACCTTTATTCGAAAGTAGCATGTTTAGGAAGTCCAGCATGTTTCTGGCTTGCATTAAGATTTTAGGCTGGTGCTGCTACTAAACTCAAATAACCCAAAAGTACTAAGTCCATTGTTGCGTTCTAACATCTGAACTGTACAAAGTGCTACAGATATTGTAGGAGGCATATATTAAACGTCATGCAAAGCCTCTGATTTTTTGGCTATCAGTTTTGACACAAACTCACCTCTGCAGATGTCACATAGAAATTCATTAAACCATTGCTGGAAAAAGTTCCAGAATTTTTAAAAAATTGCAGCTTTATATCAACCAAGATATGGCTAAATCCGAATTCAAATAATTAATGTATCCAAAATAGATATCCAAAGTTCATTGCTTACAATTTTGCTCTATGCAATATAACTAGGCAAGTCCATACATGAAGGGGAGGTGATAGCCTGGTGGTATCATCGCTGGACTGTTAATCCAGAGACCCAGATAACATTTTGGGGGCCCATTCTGGGTTCGAATCCTGCAATGGCAGATGGTGGAATTTGAATTCAATAAAATATGTGGAATTAAGAATCTAATGATTACCATAAATCCGTTGTCGATTGTTGGAAAAACCCATCTGGTTCACCAACGTCCTTTAGGGAAAGAAACTGCCACCCTTACCTGGTCTGACCTACATGTGACTCCAGAACCACAGCAATGTGGTTGACTCTGAATTGCCCTCTGGGCAATTAGGGATAAGCAATAAATGCTGCCTAGGCATCAACGCCCTCGTCCCGTTAATGAATAAAGGAAAAAAAATGAAAACATGCTTACTTTACCACGGAATTACAGTTCAAAATAAAGTATTGAAACTTACAACTTGGAACATATTGCCTAGACTGGGGCCACTAGCTGCTTCTTAATTTCATCGCAAGTTTTACAAGCTGTTGCTTCATTACTTAATACAAGGCAAGTCATCCCCTTAAAACGAAAAGGAAAAAAAAAATCATATCCTCTGAACTTATCCAGTTTCTCTCAGCTTGGAAAGATATCACAGATATGACACCCCAATAGCCAAAACAGGTATCCCATTCCAGAAAAAAATGACAACCAAGGGTTTAAAATCAAAACTACTGGCTCAAGGACTGTAACATAAATCAAAAGTAAAAGATTTCCCTGGAATCAAAAATCGATGAATTGTCATGAAAAGCAATTTGGACAACCAGAAGGACACATGACAAACAATGGCCCAGGGAAATATATTTTCTTAATCAGTAGCAAGGACAGAGGAATTTCAACACAAAGCTGAGAAACAGGGCCCACAGATTTCTGAACCATTTTCTCAGAAAAAAACAAAACTAATTATGCCTTCCTTTCAGTGTTTGCACAATAATTATCCACCCAAACATTTAAAATATACATGTTTGATACCATGAATATAGATGGATGTTTTCCAAACCCATATTTTTGTTTACCTGTTTCTTCAGAATGAATGGAATGTTTATTATACACTAGTTATTGTCGAGCATGCTCAAACAGTCAAAAATGTTGATAATTACTACATTCAACAATGTAATTATTTTATGTCACATTGGAATAGTGTGTGTCTTTGAGAAAAAGTGTAAAATGGACAATACTGAATCAACAGCCCAACTTACACATTTCCTAATACATATTTCATTATCATAAAAAGAAGACTGCCAATTTGTTAATACCCATTTACTTACTTATAAAGGGCACAATCAAATCCATTGCTTTCAAAAGGTGTAGGAATTCTAAACGAAAGATGTACTTCCACTCCTTCCACTTTTTCCACTCCCACTCCCACTCCCACCCCACCCCTCAATTTTCTTTGTCATCTGATTGCACCAACTCCCTCTCAAGTCTCATTGAAGTGATTTTTTTTAAATCAGGGAATTGGGTAGTAATTTTCTGCAGGAGAGGAAGGGAAGCAAGAGAAAAGCAAAAAGAAAGGTTTTTTTTGAAGGAAAAGAAGAATGCCATGAGGTAGAATGTAAGTTAAACAGTAACATTCATAAAGAGCTACATGTTCCCTTCAATTTTACTTCTTCGTAAAACTGTTTTTAACCGAGCAATATCTGGCCATGTGGTGCCTTCCTTAATCTCATGTTGATCTGAAGAACAAGGTGGATAATGCTAACAGCATTGTGCACGATTGTCCACAGGCAGAGGACTATTGCCCTAATTCTAAGCACCGAAAAAACACACTGTGGCAAGTCGCTCATGGAAGGCAGCTAACAAATATAACAGTGAAGCTGTTAGGTGCATCCAGGATACCATCTGGGGAAAATTTGCAGCATTGTTCCAAGTTACCTACCAGAGGCTTACAATAATTCTATTAATGTAGGTCTATTTGTTCCAAGGATATGAGCAGCACTGCCAAGACCATACTTAGTGCCTCAAGAAGGTAATGAGGGACTTTTTCTTTCAATTACCCAGTCCTTAGTACTTTTGCTTTCATACTTGTCTTAGGTGCTAAATTCCAGAATGTTGGCCAAGTGACAATAGAGAAACAAGGTACATGTTACAAGTCAGGACGTTGTACTGGTGAGGAATATGGACGTTATGGTCTAGTCTTTCTTCTTGGTACACTGGGGGAGATGCTGCTGAAATGCTTGGCGAATTGCTGCAACAAATCCTGCAGATCATACATATACAAGCATAGTGCTTCAGTGATAGAAGGGACGGATCCTTTTGAATTTAAGTTAATTTTACAGTCCTGAAAGCTCTTAGGCACATCCACATGGGCTGTGTTTCTGTGAGTGAAGCCAACAAGTTATCTAATCATGACAAAGGCATTGATAGACAACCATCTGTCCTATTTCAGATCATTTGAATTTATACATCATAAACAAACAACCTGTTTATTTATTTAAAAATACCTTCTGTGACTGTTTTCAGAAAGAAATACCTGTTGTTTTTGTGAACAAATCTGGATTTGATGGATGAAGGCAGGAGGAAGAAGCAGAGGTTAAAGATGGCTGTCTCCTTTATTTATGTCTTTTTCATTTGATCATGTCCACAAGAATTGTAATACATTATCAAATAGGAGATTCCCATGATGGGGGAAGATGGTATTTCTTTACTTGGTAATCCAGCCACTGAAAACACACAAGCCACATATATACTATTGGAATAAGCACCTCCTGGTTAAAGCAGATACCAGGTGACATTGCCAAACATCACATAAATTCCACGGTGTCCTTCACCGGACCAATATTCTGTAATTCAGGTATGAAAGCAACATTACTATAAGGACTCAGTAGCTAAAAGTATAAGCTCACCAATATCTCCAATGAAAGTAATGGTAGACTATAAGTGTGGCTTTGCCAGTGCTATCCATACCATGGATTAGTTTAATATAAGACTCACCCAACTCCGGCTAAATAATAACTTTCCTTCCTACGTTAAAACAGCAACTACTCAAAGTATTTCATGGTTTCTACTGTGAGCACTCAGTCGTCCTGTGGGCATGAAATATAAATTTCAGTCTTTTCTTCTTGAAATCAGTTTCAACGGTTCCACTGCACGACTCACTACCGTGGGACAAGATTCAAAGGACAACAATTATATTAAATGCTTGGATAGGTCTCTTCAGTCATCATCAAAATTCCATATCCATAACACCATACCCCATAAATTTGATGGCTGCATGTCCATCTTGAATAGATGTTATTTCAGTTCCAGAAGAAACACTTTTAAAATACAGGTAGTTCTGCTATAACACATGTTTCGTTAACATGAATTAGCTGTAACACAATTGATGAATAGTGGACACTGGTTGGATAACATGAACTTTCTGCTGTACAGGTATAGCGATTTTCTATAGCAATTTCCCTATAATACGATTTTCTATGGCATGATTTTCTATAGCGTGAGGTCACACAAGAATGCAACTATCGCATTATAGGAAAACTACTTGTATTCAAAAGTTAATTAAATGGTAATTTTAATCCTCTTCATCCAATCTTTGTTTCCTTTTTTTCATTTTAATAAATCGAATTTATTAATTTGTATGGAGTTTTGTACTTGGCTGTGCTGTGTCTTCCGTCAGCTGGGGAGAGATCTGGAGCAGACAGTGTATAAAGCTGCATTGTCTGCACCACAGGCGTTGTGCCACAGGTTAGTAAGGCAATAAAAAAAGTAGCAGACCAACCACAGCTCTATTTCTAGAGGGACAGAATTGAAAAATAGGGCAGTCATGCAAAACCTGCACCAAAGCATTATTAGAACACATTTAGAAACCTATACGCTGTTCAAATCATCATATTATAAAAAGGATATACAGCTTGTGGAGAGGGTGCTGAGAAACGTACAAGGATGATGCTAAAAACGCAAGAGTGTACATATTAGCAAAGGATCAATAGCCTGGACCTATTTTCACTTGATAATAGGCCAAGAGGTGACATAATAGAGGTCTGTGAGATTCTGAAAAGCTTTGACACAGTGGATACAGAGGTATTGTTTCCTCTTGTGGGGAATAATGTGACTCGAGGCCACATCAGTATAAATCAGTCATAAAGAATCTACTATGATAGTCAGAAGGAACCTCATTACTCAAAGAGTGGTGACAACATGGAATTCACTATCACCGAGAGTGGTTAAAGTAAACAGTGAAGAAGCATTTAAGGGAAAGGTAGATAAATATAGAAAGGCAGAAGGGAATTGAGATTTGGATTTGGATTTGTAAAAAGGTGATAGGAAGCTTGAGTGGAACACAGACACTGGCATGGACTGGTTGAGCTAAATGGCGGGTGACTGTGTTCTTTTATCCTTTTTTAATTTGTAGTGACCCTGTCACAATATTACTTGAGTACTGCATGCATAGAATCAATCTTCAGTTTCAGTTCAGAAAACGCACAGCCTTCACTACAGAAGCCAACCTTTGTGTTGAAAGTTATTCAAAATAAAGTACTGGACAGGAGATGGAAATTTAACAATTACGTTCATATCAAAACTCAGAACATTGACTTCTATCTTCTTTCTTCACCATTATTCAGTGGTTCAAATCGAAAACCTACCTGCAGATTGAAGAATCTGCTGTACCGCCTGTAGATAACCTCTGTGGAACCATTGGACCATGTGACTTGAATAATGTAAACCTGAAAGAAAAGGAAACCTTATCAGGAAAAAGAATGACATCAATTTAAGATGATGTGATGTTAATATCCAGCATCATTTCATTGAGCCACACGCCAACTCTTTACAAATGTAACTGCAGACATTCAATTTCATTCATAATGTTCATTCCCTGCAACGGTAGTAACTAGGTTACCTGCTCTAGGCCTTTTACAATGATATTTGCTGGATGTTTGGGACCTCTGGTCCCCAAACCTCTAGATGCCAACAGCATGGTCTTCATAGCATCTCACTCATTGGTGGGCCAAGAACTGAAAATCAGAATGGGGTTGAGAATCCTCAAGACTGTGGCCCACAGTATCTGCAGGAGGATAGCAGAATCCTTTGGAATACATCAGTTCCTCACTTTCAACAGATTTTCATAACTGTTGAAGCTCTGATTTTGGTTTGGATTGGGTGCAATCTTTGCCCACCTATTGCAGGATCCTCAACACTAGAGACTAAAGGACTTATACCACAATTTCAAAACCACTGGCTCAGTTGCTTCCAGTATTTTTCACAGAATGAGTTGAGATGTATTGATCTCCTGATGGATAAACATGGGATGCAAACCAAAGAAGATAGGCATCTCAGATCTAACACTAGATCTTAAGCCTTTGACGTTAGACCTGCATATTAATAGAGATCAACAGCTAGAGGTTTAGATTCCATGTAAAAATTCTGGGCTGGCATGGAGTGAGGGAATGGGGATGCAGTGCCTGGTGGTGGCAAGAAGGGAGGAGAGATAGATTCATGTTCAGTATTTATTCTACATTGCAACCAGTACAGTTGAATCAGCAAACTCTGTCTTTTCAATGATGGACCAGATTAAGTTTATGGATCATCACAATAATTACAATTTTTAATAAAATTGGAGGAAAAAAAATTATAAAACTTATACATTCATTATTTTTATCCTGATGAAAATAGCTTAACATTACCTCTGCCACGTGGATAAATGACAAGTTAAAAACAGTCTGCTTTTATATTGAATTATTTAACCTTAAACACCTTTGTCCTACAACAAAGCAACACAAAAGGATCCCATTAACTGAGAATGGAAGCAAATACAGCGAAAAATTGTTGGCATGATTGGAGATGAGGAAATATATAAACTTGAGTAAATACAGTAAGCAGGTTTAGTGACACACATGGTTCCTGAGATTGACTATGAACTTCCTGCTCCTGATCTACAAACAGCTCTGGTGCATTTACAAGTATCAGGGATTGGTCATTTTTTCCCGTTATTCTTATTAGGTGTCCTAAAACATCTGTGGCACACATGTTGTGAATTGCAGACTGTTGAATACTTTGCAATATACCTCAGCAGGAAGCATTGTGAATTAAAGTACACGATTGCAAGGCAGAACAGATTGAGAATTTCATTGCTGAGGCTATATTAATAAATTAAAGAGTTAAAATTTAATTAATAATCAACTGTCTACATTAGTGAATTATTATCTTTAATCCCGTGTGTTCTGATTTTATCAATCTCAATGGAACTGGCGAAACAGGATTGTCTCAGTCAAAAGACCTCAGCAGTCACTAAAACCAGAAAATATGAAGGAGTTTTAAAGCCACATCCTTTCAGGTTCCAGAAAAATGAAGTAATGACCCCTATGTTGTAATTAGGTGGTTGGGAGAAAAAACCCTGACAGATTCTATCAATAGCTCTCACTGAGTAATGGGGAACGTCTACTGGCTAGCAATCAACTTTCCACACTGTGACTAGATGATTATTTTAAGGGCCACAGAGTGGGAGAAGGAGGTTTTTTAAAAAAAAACGAGACTGTCAGACAAAAGAACATCCTGCCACATACAAAGACTGTTGACAAGGTACAAAACCCTCTGATTATTCAGGAGTCTGTATAGAGAGGAAATCAGTGCCACCCTATACCTTCACTGAAAGTGAGAGAGACACTAGCACTGGAAACTGGGATATTTTAAGCTCGGGCCTAAACAGTTTTCAGATTTGTGGCATGTAGTTACCTTTGTGACTCATTTGATAGCACTCTGAGTCAAAAGGTTGTGGGGTTCAGACCCATTCAAGGACTTGGATACAAAATCAGTTCCAATACTTCAGCATTGGTCAGAGGTAACACTTCACAGAAACCCCCCCCACTCCCCCACCCCACCATCCTCTGTCCTCTCAGGTGGACGTATAAAGTTCCATGTTGCTGTGTCTGCAAAGATTTCTCCCAGTGTCCTGGCCAATAGTCTTCCCTCAAATCAACAGCACTAAAAAAGCATCTGGAAAATACTGCTATTTTGGGATGTGTGTAAATTAGCTAGAGTGATGCCTAAATTACAGTAATAAACACACTTTAAAAGTATTTTACTGGCTGCAAAGTGCTTTAGGCAGCCTAATATTGTGAAAGGTACTATATAAATGCAAGTGCTTTTTATTTGAAAATCAAGAGGAGCAGGCTCAATACTCTGTCAGGATTCAATATATCTCGAAGGCAAGGGTCCCAAATTTACCCTCCAAAACATCAAGCACTCTCAAAACAGAACATCAAGATTCAAACTAAACCTCCCTCTACCCCCATCTTGAAAAATGTTGAGCTTAGTTAAGGAAAAGTACCCTACAAAAATATCATAAATTTGTAATTATGCCACATCAGACATATCCTAGCTGGAGTAAAATGGCCACACCCATTACTATGGGTTTAATCAAGTCAATCTCATCTCACCCAAGAACCTTATCCGACTGTGTTAGATTAAATTCTGACCTGGAATTCAAAGGACACCCTGCGACACCCAGTCAATATTCACTAAGGAGTTTGATTGCATTGCATATTATGCAGATAAAGTCTACCTCAGGATAGCCATTTGGTGAAAGGATCCCAGTAAACATGGTTGCCTATACTAAGCTGTTCTGTTTGGAATTCACGCTATGAAAATGGCTCTCGCCTTGTCCATTCTACAATTTCCTTCACACAACAATTATTTCAAATTGGTGTATGCAACTTTGACTCTAAGTCTTTGATATTATTTCGCAGATACCATATGAATGTAAAAAATGGTTTTAAAAGATGCTTCTGTTTTTAAAAGAACTGGAAATATCATTCTCCAAAACACTGCATTCATATCTGATAGAAGTCGAGGTGTTAAAATAAGATTACTTTGTTGTCTTCTAAAGGCTGAGCACAAAATTGAATATATTTTTACAGAAAATGATATAACAACATCAGTTAGAGAAGAGACACTGATAGTTAACTGCAAACTTCCAAAAGTCGCTGTCTGAATTGTTCCACACTACGGAAAAACAGTCTTATTACTGACATGAGTTAATGACATGAAATGCTGCTTTTGTGCAACAGGTAGAAACTAAACTGCCCACAGAAAGTGAAGTCTTGCAGCAACATGTAGAAGCACCTTCTTAAACAACTTGGTAATTGTTCTGTTCTCCAAATCAACCTCTCTGGCATTGAAAACTAATCATTACATTATTACAAGTGTGAAGCCTTCAGGTATCAATTGTTGGAGATTTCAAAAATGTCAATTTTATTAAGTACTTTTTCTTTGCCTCGGAAACAGGAAGGACGGCAGATGCTGGAAGCTAGAGTCAATGAATGTGAAGCTAGAAAAGCGCAGTCGGTCAGACAGCATCCAAGCAGCAAGAAAGTCAATGTTTTGGGCCAAAACCCTTTCGGTCCTGACGAAGAGTTTTGGCCAGAAACGTTGACTTTCCTGCTCTTAGGATGCTGTCTGACTGACTGTGCTTTTCCAGCTCTACATTTATTGACTTTTTCTTTGCTTCTTTAGGCATTCTTTTTTGTCTTCTATATCTCTTTCCGTAAAGGTTTTTTGACACTGAATTCACCTAGTCTAATTTAGACTTCCTTTGCAATCCTTGCACCATTTACTTTAAAACCCTTCAATCAAACTGCTTATGGAGAAGCAGTGCTTATCTTGGTTTACTCAAGTTCCACATGCCCCGTGTTCCCACCGCACTGTTATCTAATTGCTCTTTCAGCAAAATCATTTAGAATTTGAACATGATTAGACAAATCTAACTGATGACAGAAGGTGTCAGATGTCCTTCTGCAGCAAAGTGTGGGCCACTAACTTTCCAGGTATTTCAAACAACTTTACAGCTCCTTTAACATAATGAACCATGCTGGTGCTCTATTGTAAGACAAAGTATGGCACTGAGCCATACAAGAACAATTAGGTCAAATTACTAAAAGCTTTGTTAAAGGCATAGTTCTAATGGATGTATGAAAAGAAGCAAGTGAGATCATGAGATGGAGAGGAGTGAGAAGGGTTCAAAGCTTGACGCCTAGACAACTGAAGGTACCACAATCAAAATCAGGGATTTACAGTGGTCAGAATTAGAGTACAGATATTTCAGAAGGTTGTGGAGCTAAAGGAGATAACAGAAATAAGAGCATTGCCACGGGTGGAATTTCAAAACAAGGATGAGATTTGTGAAATCAATACACTGCTGGAGCAAAAATCAATGTAGGCCAGTAAGCTGCGATTTGCTAGAGAAACTGGGCTAGCTGTGAGTTTAGACAAGGATGGCAAAAAGTTTTGGATGGCCTCAAGAGTAGAGAGTAAAACACTGGAAGTGCTTTGGAACTAATGAAGTTTAGAAGTTAAAGATACAAATGATGATTTTAGCAGCAATGACACAAGTGAGGGATAAAGTTAGAGAGATGGAAATAGGCTCTCTTATTGTTGGTATGAATATTGAAATATTCACAACATTTTAATACTATCGAGGCAGAATTTACAATAAATGACAAATGTAAAGAGAAGAAATTAACCAATGGCAAAGAACACATAATTTCATCAAATTTGTATAGAGACAGGCTCCATATATTTCTCCATTCCATTTTTTTCCCCCAAAATGCAGTGGCATCTCTATCCCCTACTTCATATACTCTACATTCACCTATACTCCCTGCACACTTACAAGGCAGAAACCAAAGCAGTAGGCATTAAAAATGCCCAAAGTATTCGGAGAATGAGCAAAACTGTCATTTCATTTCCTGCAAATAACCCTGAATCTTACAGTTCACATTCATTTGGTATAAATATGGTTACTGTTCAGTTATCATAAAGTTTAAGGTGACATTACATTTATTGTCTCAACAAAATCAGTTTCACAAAAATGCCTACTGCAGAGTACAAATATCATCTTCATTTTAATAAATCCACTTCCTCAACCTACCACCATCTTTGTCTTGGCAACCCCGGAAATTGTCAGAAATACTGGAGTGGCACAGTGGCTCACTACTTAGGACATTCTCCCCGCATCCGTGGGGATTTCCTCCAGGGGCTCCAGTTTCCTCCCACAGTCTTAAGATGTACAGGTTAGGTGGACTGGCCAGGCTAAATTGCCCATAGTGTCCAGGGATGTGTAGGTTAGGTGGTTTAGCCATGGGATATGCAGGGTTACTCAGATCGGGTAGGGAGGTGGGTCTGGTTGAGACACTCCGAGGGTTGGTGTAGGCTTGATGGGCTGAATGGCCTGCATCCATACTGTAGTGATTCTATGATTCTACTGTGGATACAAAACCAGCAAACCAGGTCACAGACTGAAATTCTCCAGTGAGCAACTCACCTCCTGAGCATTTAAAGCCTGTGCACAATCTGTAAGGTTTAAGTCAGGAGTAAGATCGATGCCTACCACTAGCTTGGACAGATGTAATTCCAAGGAACTCAATATAATCACGGACATCTGGCTGTTGGATTTGCATTCCATCTAGTACCTTCAACATTCACTCCTTCCACCACCTGCATACAATAACAGTGTGCACCAGTTACAAGATGCACTGAAACAACTTGCTAAACCTCCTTTGATAGCACCTCCCAACTAAAAATGACTGGCACCTAAAAGAACAAAGGGCACATGGGAACAGCACCAGCTACAAGTTCCCCTCCAAGTTGCTCACAATACTGACTTGGAACTTTTAATCTAGCTAGGATATATCTGAAATGGAATAATGACAACCTCATGATTTGGTCCTTCACTGGGCTGAGTCATTAATCGAGAATTTGATCCCTGACAGCACTACAAGAATCCCTACACCAAATGGACTGCAACAAAAGGGGTTCACCACCTTCTCAGGGGCTATAAGGGGTGAGTAAAAAATGTTAGCCTTGACAGCAATACTAACGTCACATGAATGTCAAACAAAAACATGGATGATGAAAGGGATCCAAACTCTGCATCCATTTAAATGCTGCCGCTGACTCCGTCTGAGTCAGGAAGAGTGAAAAATAAGATGAGAGAATAAAATAGCAGCAAACATCAAACCTTCACCAGACCCCTAACCATGCTTCCCCCCCTCCCCCCCATACCAGCTTACTTTTCGCTTTATCACTTCAAAGCAATCTCACCCCTGAAAAGGGGATAATGAAGGAGACTTTCATTTTAAGTCCAGGAGTGCAACATCACTGGAGACCAACTCGCTGAAACTAAACAGTGACACAATGCAATCAGTTAAACCCAGAAAAGTATGATTACAATTTTGACCCCAATTCCACATTAAGCTAGCTGCTTTAAATGAACACAGTGGGGGCCCTCTTATGGCACAGAAGTAGCATCCCTACCCCTGAACCAAGATGCTTGTTTAAGTCCCACCTGCTCCAAACATGTGTAGTAACATCTCTGAACAGATTGATTAGAAAAATAGGTGAAATAAAAAATAAATCGGGGCCCTCTTGGAGCACAACAGTGGTATCCCTACCCCTGGACCAGGAGACCTAGGTTCAAGTCCCACCTGCTTCATAGGTGTGTAATAACATACCTGAACATGTTGATTTGAGAAATATGTTTAAAAAAATAAATGCAATGAGAGCCCTCTTGTGGTGTGGTGGTAGAATCCCTGTCCTTAGACCAGGAGACCCTGGTTTAAGTCCCATCTGCTCCAGAGGTGTATAACATCTCTGAACAGACTGATTAGGGAAAAACAGGTTAAAAGAATACAATGGTCAGGAAACTACAAAATCCTCTTCCTCTATTAAATCAAATGGATAGGTTTGTTTTTCTCGAATCTGCCTGCATGCCTTGAAAAGACTGTGAAAGGTTTCTAGCAAGTTTTCATCCAGCTGCACAGCACTGATGTGTCAGGTGCTGAGGGCCTTGATATCTTTATTTACCCAATAGAAAAAGTAGGTGATTGATGTAATTAGAGCTCAGATTGTTCAATTTGAAATGTAGCAACAATAACTGTGAATAAGATTTATACTGACATCTTCAAATGGGGAAAACCCTTCCAATACTTTTAAGAACCATGAACTACTTTCCACATAGTCAATCATTCAATTCCAACCAGCAGCTCATCAGAACATTGACAATCTCCAGCTCCCCAATAGAGTGAACTTTTGCACAGAAATTGCTGTATGAGTGTCAGCGAAGTTCTTACTGGCATGCTTGATCAAAAGAATCTGGAAATTCTGCTACCAAGAGGTAGGGAAAATGCTTACTTGGAGCCCCCAGTAAAAATTAATCAGCCTAATGCTCCGAAACAAGTGATTTAACTGAGAGTGAACTTAATCACATGGCAAAACAGAAATATTAATGCTGTTTTTTCAAACCATCTTAATTTTATAAGAAGCTCCTAAGTAGCAAACAATTGTCTTACCCATTTTATTCCCAGTTTGAACTGTTCGCCTGTGCTGAAATCCCCCACTTTGCCTCAGACATACAATTGGCCTCAGTTATCCAACAATTCGGAAAGACCGGGCAGGGGCCGTTTACAACTGAGGGGAGCATGGGCTAGCTCACACAGTGAAATATCCATCAACTCTCAATAACAGCTCATAAAAGAATGAACTACATGAAAGCTACCGATAACTGTGGAATGAATAATTACCATAACATGCTGCCGTCGGGACAAATGAGAAAATCAGGTAACGCTAACTATTTTCTGATGAAGGGTTTAGGCCCGAAACGTCAAGTTTTCCTGCTCCTATGATGCTGCTTGACCTGCTGTGCTCATCCAGCCCCATGCTTGTTATCTCGGATTCTCCAGCATCTGCAGTACCTTTTATCTCTTATATATTTTAATGCAACTGGTTCATTCCCACGTGCGATTTATCTGTGAGGACATATCATGGATTCTACAAAAGGAGAGTCCCACACGTTTCACAAGATATTTTACATAGCTTTATTTTGTTTAAGCTATGAAAAGCTGATGTAACTTTAAAAACTCAGCTTTTGCAAATACAACTAGTTGACTTGATCACCGGTTCTTGGTTAGACACTAGAACTGAGCTGATGGCTCAGGGAATGGAGCACTTCAGACAGTGAAATTAAATAGTAGAACCCATCCGCGATCATAATGAAAACCAAGTCCTGTTTTACGCTGGGTTGTACGTATCTATGTGCGTCTATCTCAGTATCATCGAAGTTTGCGGTAAACTAACTGAAAAACTGCCAAGTGGCACATTTCCTTTCCATGCTGGCCGATGCTGCTGAAACGAAATGCTTCGCTTCTGAAAAGCTTCATTTGTTACAAGCCTCCCCTCCTCATCCAGCCACAGTTAACAGTTCGGAGTTTATTAAATCTGCACTTTAAAGTGACCTGGCCTGTAAAATCACCCCGGGTCAAATTCGATTTTTGACTCTGTTCACACAGATCGGAGCTGGACAGAAAGCTAATCAGACGGTTATCATAATTACAAAAACCTAGAAATCGATCATTCCTGTTGAATTGAAAGTCAGTTCTGAATCACTATCAGTGTAATTTGCAACTGAACCGGGAGACACTCTGATGCTGAAAGCTATCCATAAGGTTAATCGTTAAACTCAAAACAAAAGTTGCATTCCCCAAAACTAACCAGAGTGCTCCACAACAATGTTCTCCTTACTCTTAAAAAGCACTGGAGACAGTTCGCTAAATCGAGAAATTACAACCTCACGTACATAATGCTTATTCGGGATCCGTCTTTTCTGCACGTCCTGAACCTTCACGTCTACAATAGATGACCGAGGCATGATACGGCCCGATCCGATCCAAAACCCCGTACTGAAAAACCAGCTCCAGAATCTCTGCTGCACTCTCCGCAATCTCTGCTGCACTTCGGCGATTCCTCATCCGCCGGCCTCACTCACTCACTCACTGCTCCCGGTCCTTCTGCACTCTTCACTCTGCAGCGCCATCAGCCTCACTGTTTTGTTTCCACCCAGTCCGACTATAAGCTTTCCCAGAGAATTGTAGGCTAAAGAAAAACAGGCAGAGAATCCGCCCAACTACACGACACAAGTCCAGTCCATTTCTTCATCAAAGGATGGCGTTCCTCTCGGAGGCTACCAGCTGTGGCTTGCTCAATCTGATCACATTTCAGCAAAACAAAAAGGTCATTGACCTGAAATGTTTATTCTATTTCTTTCTCTCTCCGCAAATGCTCCCCTTCCAGTTTATATTTCAGATCGTCACTATTAGTAATCTCTTGCTTTTGTTCGAACATAAGTTTGCAGCATTTGAGAAAGACAGTGCGCTGACCTCTTCTATTGATAAGGCCGATGGCACTAACTGCAGTAATAAAGCATTTTTACTGGGGTCGGGACGAGTATGGACACCTTCAGAGTCAAGTTCTAAATGTGTTGCTGAGAACTTCTACTTCACACCAATGCAAAAACAAAATGACTGCACAGTCAGCCATTTAAGTAAACTCGAAGCTAATGTTAACCTTAGGAAATAGAAGCAGTGGTAGGTCATTGGGCCCATTGAGCCTGCTCTGCCACAAAACCAGAAATTACTGGAGAAGCTCAGGTCTACTTGTATCTGTAGGGAGAAAACAGAGATAACGTTTGGAGTTCAGTGAGCTTTCATCAGCCTTTTGGTTACCATCACCACTACTTCACCTCAACATAACCCTTTAGCCCTTTGTAGTCCAAAAACCTGTATAAATCAGCCTTGAACATACTCAGTGACTCAGGAGAGACCATAGCCACATTATTGCTGGGCTATTAATCCAGAGACCTAGGCTAATGTTCCGAGGACCTGGGTTTGAATCTGCATTGGCAAATAGTGGAATTTGACTTCATTTTTAAAAACACAGGAATTAAGAATCTAATGACAATCATGAAACCATTGTTGATTGTCAGAAAAAAAAGTTCACTGATGTACTCTAGGGAGGGCTGTTGCTGTCCATACCTGGCCTGGCCTCCATGTGACTCCAGAACCACAGCAATGTGGTTGATTCTCTGGGCAACTAGGGATGGACAACGAATGCTAGCCTAGCCAGCAAGGCCCCCATCCAATGAATGAATTTTTTAAAAGCCATTAATGCCTTTTGGGGAACATAATTCCTAACACTAATACACCTCAAAGAAGATAGTAAGAACTGCAGATGCTGGAGTCAGAGATAAAACAGTGTGGAGCTACAGGAACATAGCAGGCCAGGCAGCATCAAAGGAGCACGAAATTTAACATTTAGGGTCAGGACCCTTCTTCACAAATGGGGAGGGGGAAGGGAGCTTATAAATAAATAGAGAAAGGAGGGGTAGGGCTGGGGAAGATAGGTGGGATGGTGATAGGTGAGTGCAGGTAGGCAGTGGTGGGGATTGGTCAGTGAGGTGTGGAAGGGGCAGATAGGTGGGAGAGAAGATGGACAGGTTGTGTCAGGTCAAAGCGGCAGGGATGAGGCTCAGGGTGGGGAGATTTTGAAACTGGTGAAATCCACATTTAGGCCATTGAGCTGTGGGTTCCTGAGGCGGAACATGAGGTGCTGCTCCTCCAGTTTGCAGGTGGCATCATTGTGACACATTGTGACCTGAAGGTGTTGTCATTTGTGGTGAACAGAGAGCAGATGCTCTACAAAACAGTCTCCAAGCCTCCGCATAGTCTCATTGATGTAGAGGCCACATCTGGAGCAGTGGATGCAGTAGACCAAGTTGATGGATGTGCAGGTAAACCCCTGTCTAATGTGGAAGGTTTATTTTGTGCCTTGAATGGAGGTGAGGGGGGAAGTGTAGAGACAGGTGTAGCACTTCCTGCAGTTGCAGGGAAAGGTGCCGGGGGTGTTGGGGTTAATGGGGAGCAGGGAGCGAATGAGGGAGTCACGGAGAGCACGGTCCCTACGAAAGGCAGATGGGATGGGGAAGGAAATATATCCTTGGTTGTGGGGTCGGATTGTAGGTGGCGGAGAATGATACGTTGGATGTAGAGGTTGGTGGGGTGATATGTGTGGACAAGGAGGATTGTATCTTTATTTTTGTTGGGGGAAGGGGATGTAAGGACACCTCAGAGAAGATATTCTTCCTAATCTCTGTATTAAATGGAAGATCCTTATTTTGTAAATCTGGGTCCCTGAGGTCTAAACTTCACCATGAGGGGAAACATCCTCCCAGTACTTACACTGCAAAGGTCCCTCAGGATTTTATGTTCTAATCAGATCATCTGTCATTTTGCTAGATGCCAATGAATATATGTCCAACCTGTTCCTCATAGGATAACTACTTTTTCTTAGGAATTACCTTAATACATCTCTCACCTATCTCCAACGCAAGCATATTTCTCCCTAAATAAGGAGACCAAAACTGTACACATTACTCATTAGGCCTCATGGATACTCTGTACAGTTGTAACAAGACTTTAATGTTCCATATCCCTTGTAATAAAAATCAAAAACAAATAGCAACGCCAGAGTTCTGGACATAGCATGAATACAAGCGAGAAACTCACTTTTTCATTATTCCATATGACGAATCTAAAGAAACCAAAATATCATCAACCACAAGGTTACCTCTACTAAATAATGCATTGTCAAGATGCACTACAGTTAATCAAATCATGTTGTTACTTTTGATTGCAAATTCAATGGCTCCCATTTCCAAGTACATATAAATATCAGGAATAGGATTAGGTATTGTGACATACACTCTCCCATATTTGGGTATCCTGGCAGTGCTCATTATCTAGGATCATATTTGAAGAAAGATCATTTGGATAACAATGCAATTATTGGTAGCATATAATCAGCGACTGGAACATGGTATTATAAGTGTAGATGAGCTCAAGTCTTTACCTCCCACTAGCTGACTTTCATAGATCTTGAGGACATGAATCACAAACAATAAGCCTTTTTGATAACAATGTACAGATACCACAAAAAAGAATTTGTATTTTATTCTCCTCCCAGAGCAGCAGTAGATACATATGGATACTTTAATTTTGCAGCACAGTAACTAAAAGGAAATGCATGGCTTGTCTGTTTTGGCTGTTTTCCGTAATACAAGTATCCACAGTATGGCAACCAACACATTCATTGGACCACTGACATTACAGATCGATAAATATGTCAAATTAAGATAACTGATCCCTACATTTACATTTTATTCAGAGACTGTGTTCTGGAATGGGTACCAAAACCTCTCTTGTTCAACACATGGTTTAAAAGTAAGAGACAAGAAGGGATCAACTGGACAGTACAGTATACCAGCTTTGCAACATTGCCCACACTGCAATGAGTCATTACTTTCAAGAGAGTTTCTTGATGGGTGGGGGTAAAGATAGGGTTAGCAATATGCATTCATACAGGACATTTAATGTAGAAAAATATCACAAGCACTTCACAGAGGCAGAACAACAAAAGAGCAATTCTGTAAAAAGGTTATCAGAAGCTTGGACAAAGAGATAGGTTTTAAAGAGAGTATTATGTAGGTAATGAAGGAGAATCAGAAAGATTTAGGGTAGGCAATGCAGAGCATAGGAACAAGACAGGTGAAGGCATCTCCACAACTAAGTGAAGTAAATGGGAGTACATAAGATTCAACAGTCTCAGAGAGTGCTGAGCTGTTGTTGAGTTGTAGACCTGGAAAAGACTGCTAAGGTGGCGGTGCAGAGTAGACAATGGGGAAGGCTGATGCTTTGAAAGGACTTTGACACAAAGAACTTTAAATTTCAGATGTTGTGGAAGCAAAACCATTAAGATTTGTCTAACAAATTGTCACATGTACAATGGGCTAAATGTTCATCCATGTGATAAACTTACAAATTTGGTTCACGTATGATATGAACACTGATTTAAGGTTCTTGAGTAGATTTGTAGCTCGGGTTGTGGATGCTGTGGTTGGTGCGCTTGTCAAGCTGGTTCATTCGCAGACATTTCATTACCCTGCTGGGTAACATCATCTTGTACATTACATTGGTTCTGTCCATAGTGGATAAGGGGTCTTTGGTTCTTGTTAGCAGTTGATGTAGGTTTTTGTGCTACTCTGATGCCCAGTGGCTGGAGGAGTCTTGTGGTCAATTCAGATACATTCTTGATGTACGGTAATGTGACAAGTGTGTCAGGGCATACTGTATCTTCCTGTTGTTGTTGGTGTGACAAGCATCATCAGACCTAGCTGTTCGGGTATCCATTGTCTCTAAATACTTGGTGGAGGTAATCTTCTTCATTTTGGCATAGATCTGGGTTGCTGCAGTGTGTTGTGGCTCATTTGAACAGTGTTTTTACGCAACTCCATTTGTTTGAACCAAAGACCCCTTACCCACTATGGACAGAACCAATGTAATATACAAGATTCCATGCAAGGATTGTGACAAACATTATATTGGACAGACAGGAAGAATACATGAACACTAACTAGCAACAAAAAGACACTACCAATACTCACTCGTCTCCATACACACAGACAAGGAGAAGCACCAGTTCAATTGGTCAGGATCCTAAGACAAGCCAAACAGAAACAAGCACGGGAATTTCTAGAGGCTTCGTTCTCCATCAAGAAAGCCATCAATAAACATGTAGAATTAGACCCTATAACACACCACTGCAAAAAAGAAAACAGGAAATAAGGTAATCAACTCCAAAAGACCCTTGAGTTTAAATAACGAGGGAAAATGCAACAATGCTTTATCGTATGCTGTACTGATGATGTTACATAGCGGGGTAATGAAATGTCTGCAAACTAATGAACCAGCTGAGCAAGCAAACCAACCACAGCACGAACACTGATTTCTCCAGCAAACCAATGTGGTAAAACTGTAATACAATACATTCTGCACAGAAGATTTTTGAAAACTGAACTAATATGGGTCAGAGACCCTCGTAGACGTATAAAATGACGCAAGCAATAAAACAAAGATGTGCATGGCTTATCCTGAAACATTATGCACAACAGGCTGGTATGAGATCACAAACTCTCGTTATTGAGGTAAATACATCATTAATGATCGCCATATACAGGCGCAATGAATGATTGGCATCCTTCCATCTACATGAAATGATGAGAATCTAGCCTTGGGGCTTTAGGGAGGTCAGATGAGATTATCTGTTGCACTTCCTTTGATGGCTGAACAAATCAATTCTGGAAAAACAAAGCCTGCCAACAAGTGCCAGACGATGTTGCCACTTGCCAATGGTGTGTGATGATCTCTGCCTTGTTTGCAAGATTGATGTCAGCTTTTGAGCTTCCAAAACAGCATATCAATTCCTGTGTAAAACTGGTGTCACCATGGGTATCAATTATAAGCTACATTTTTTTTACGTTTGCTGAGATTGGTATCAAGAGCTGCGATGTATTCTTTGACAGCATCCTTGAACTGGAGCTTTGGATGCCCGGCACAGGCTCACGTCCATATAGCACCTCTTTCAAGATATGGCCATCAGCAATCCTGCGCCCTTGCCCAAGCCAGTGAAGTTTTCTTTGCTTGATTAACACTAGCGTGCCTAAGATGTTTGCCCTCGAAAGGACTGCTCGCCTGGTGAGTGTGATACCGAGCATGCTTCGTAGATAGTACAAGTTGTCCCAGCTTCACAATCACACAGCAATGCAGTAATAAAGGTAAAATACTGTGGATGCAGGAAATCTAAATACAGCAGTGTAGGTCTTGTAGATAAGTGCCTTTGTGCTGCAGATCAGCTTGCCGTTTTAACGTGGCCATGTTTTTAGCTGGCAGGTGCTATTCCAACAATGCACAGATTGTCTCTGTAGGTCCAAGATAGGAGAATTTGCTGACTTATCCCTATAGTGTATCGAGACTGATGGAGACGCAACAGCTTGTAACCATAATTATCATTTTATTAAACGTGGAGCTGCGGCTGGGTTCAGGTCCAATCTGTTCCTGAGGTATGTAAATAACATCTCCGGACAGATTGATTAGAAAAAAAAATAAATTGATTAAATAAATGAATCAAGCTGTGTGCTGAGAAACTGCGATGAGGAATTGTCTACACTAAAACATGACCTTATCACTTACACACAGGTAATTTTTTAAACTCTGGCGCGATCGAAATGTTAAACACAAGTAAGCATGTTGACTAATTACATATATCAGTGAACTGCCTTTTATTCATAACCTTATTGGTTACACACTCTAATCAAATTAATTTACTGTAGTAAATCTTACATAAATTTCAGAATTAGTCTTTTTTACAAATGCTTGCGATCTGAAATAAAAACAGAATATGCTAGAAATATGCAGCCTGTGTCCGGTGCAGAAACGGGCTCAGCACTTTGCGATCGGAAGTGCAAGCAATTAAGCTGTTTTGGCTATGAATAAGAGGAGGCAGTACTGAAGATAAAGGTACTCGGCACGAAAAGCAACCTGGAAGTGTTCCAGGGACCCAGGGAAACGGGTCAGTTGGCCCTCTGCACGTCGTGGCAAAAGGAGGAGCCAGAAGTAGGAAGATATTTAATACTTCGTGATAGGTCCCACAGGAGTGCTAGATGTTTCCAGTTGGCAGAACGGGCAAATTGAAATGTGCTCCTATTCAGGGAAGGCTGTCCTGCTGTCGAATGAGGATCGCCCTACCAACAGGGTCAGTTTAAGATTACTCGCACTGCTTCGTAGATTAAGACTCCGGCTAAAAATACAGTCCAGCTCTGTTACTGTCTTTTACAAAAATCATGTGCGGTAGAATTACATACTAGCTGAATACTACTTCGATATCAGATGGAACCAAGTAGCGTGACACACAGAAGGCAGTAGAATCGATTGGACACTTTGAGAAGGCTGTGCATCAAGTAATCAAATCTTCAACATTCTGAGCACAGCCCAAATGTTTAATATCAAGCATCGAAGCAGGGTTAATAACAAAAACATAGAACACTAATTAAGACTGCTAAATTAGAAGCTTGTTTGTGTATTTTGATACCTTTCATGGAAAAGAAAGAAAATGCATAAATAAAATATCTGATGTTCACCCCTTCTGAACATGCATCTTTTTCTATTTTCTTTTGCTGCTCCCTTCATCCATTCTCCAAGATCTCTTGCCCATATCAACCTCTCCCGTTCCCACTGAACTTCACACAAGCTAATTTCTCCTGGTCCCCAATTTTACCAATACTGTCAACAGTTCTCTCTCTTCGGGGTTGTCCCTCCTCCTCATTCTGCTGTTAGCACCTCTCTCATTTGAAAATAAAAGACTAAAAGATTAATGAGAAGGGAACAATTAGACTACAAGAAAAAGCTAGGTTGAAATATAAAAACAGATTGTAAATGTTTCTATCAATATTCAAGTGCAAAAGTAATCAGCTGGTGGGGAGCAGATGTTAATGGGGCAGGAACGGAGCTGGACTAGATACAGGAGGTTAGTGGGGAGAAAAAAGTAGCTGATCAATTAGGTACATTCAAAGAGGTGCTGGTTTGGACACGGTCGAGGTAGATTCGCTCAAAAGGGAAAGGTAGGCCAAACAAAGGAGAAATAAGTTGAATGACAGGTATCAGGTCGTAAATACAATCAAGAACAAGGGTACAGAAGGGAGATGAGAAAGCAAATACAAGAAGCAAAGAGGGATTACTACAAAAGACTGGCAGCTAAGAATAGGAAATGCCAAAGTTTTCTATAATAACATCAATAGTAAAAGAGGAGTAGGGTAAATTAGATATCAAAATGGGGATTTATACTAGAGGCAAGAAGCTGAGGGGTTCAATGAATACTTTGCACCTGTCTTTACCAACTAGGTAGATGCTGCCCAGGCTGTGGTGACATAGGAAGAAACAGAATACAAGGGAGCTGCAAAACTGATAAGGAGTACTAAGGCGTTAGTACTTAAAGGCATTAGGATGAAGAAATGCACACAAGGATATTGACAGAAGTGAAAGTGGGAATTGCAGAGGCATTGATAATTATCACTTAATCTTCCCTGGACTCATGATGCCAGAGGGTTGGAGAATTGTAAACATTACAAACCTTTTTGAACAGGAGCCAAAAGATTAGCCCAATTTAACTTCAGTGATGGGGAAACTTCCGAAATAATCATTTGGAATAGACTTACTAGTGGGTTAATTTGGAAGAGCCAGCATGGATAAGCTAAGGGAAAGTTGTGTCCAACTAACTTATTGGAGTTTTTTGAAGAGATAAGAGAGACAGTTGAAAGGGGAATGGCTGTTGATGTGGTGTACATGGATTTCCAATAGGTATTCATTAATGTGCCACACAGCAGACTTGAGGAAAATTATAGGTCATGGAATAAAAGGGATAGTAGGAACATGGATTCCGCATTGACTTAAGGATAGAAAATCAAAATGACTATTTGTCAGGCTGAAAGAAGGTTTGTGGTGGAGTTCCCAAGGGATAGGTATTGGGATCCTTCCTTTTCCTGAATGATATAAATAATCTTGACCTCGGCGTGCAGAGGATAATATCAAAGTTTGCAGATTTATAAAGTGTGAGGAGGACAGCATAAAACTTCAAACAGACAGTGACAGGTTGAAGCAGTGACAGATAGGTAACAGATGAAGTTCAATCTGGAGAAGAGTGAGGTGTTGCACTTTGATACAAAGAACATGGGGAGCCAATATAAAGGGTATGATTCTCAAGAGTGTGAAAAAGCAAAGAGACCTGGGTGTATACGCACCTAAGTCAATAAAGGTGGCAAGATAGATAGAATTGTTAATAAAGTGTTCACTGCCTGTTCAAATCTGCTCAAAGCTACTTTGCATATTGTTCACAGTGCAGTTCCTAGCTAACTCTGTGTCATTTGTGAACTTGGAAATATTACCCTTGGTCCCCACAGCCAAACCTTTGACATATAGTGTGAACAGCCGAAGGTCAAGTACTGATCCTTACAGTTCTCAGTAATCACAACCTACCAGTGCCAGAATGACTCAATTATTACTCTTCTCTGTTTTCTGCCTATTTCCCAACCCTGAATCCACACCTGCATATTACCTATTATGCAATGTGACTTAATTTTCTAATCAATCTCTTTATGAGAGGTCTTTAGCAAATGCCTTCTGAAAATCCAAGTATATAGCATCCACTAACACCCTTTTACCAATTTTATTATTACCAGCCTCACATTCAGAAATCAGGAGTGTGATGGAATATTTCATTTGCCTGGATGAGTGCAGCTCCAAAAATGTTCTTGAGAAGTTCTGGCGCCATCTTGAAGAAGATGTTCTATTGATTAGCATTTCAACCACCGCCTTAAACATGCTTTCCCTCCTGCACCAGTGCACAGTGACAGCAGAGTGTGCCATCTATAAGATGCACTGCAGGGACTTGTCAAGGTTTCTTCAATGGCACTTTCCAAGCTTGTGACCTCAACCACTGGAGGAAAGGGAGCAGTGGATGCCACTTTTTGCAAGTTCCTATCCAAGTCGTTCACTGTCTTGATTTGAAATTATTTTGTCATTCCTACACAGTTGCCCGGTTAAAATCTTAGAACACCCTCCTATGTTGTGCACGCCACATGCAGTTTAATGGTTGAAGGAAGTAGTTAACACCAGTTTTTTTTTTTAATGGCAATTCAGGATCAATAATAAATACTGACCTTGCCAGGGATATTCCCCTATGATGAATAAAAAAAACTCAATTTCGTAAAATTATTTTTTTCTCAATTTAAACATTCCATGCTTAGCCTATCTTTGTCCTGTCCCAAAATACACTAAATCTAACAGACTTATGATATAATTAATATCAAAATGTTCTTCCACTGGTTTCCACTGCTGTTGTTTGCCAAATCTCATTCCCTAAAACTGCGTGCAAAAACTGCCACCTGTCATTGGGATTTCTGCATTCTGGTTGAAAAAAATTGTGAGTATTTATATTTTTCTAATTAAACTATTCAGAGATATTGTAACACACCTCTGGAGCAGTTGGGACTCCCTGTCCAGGGATAGGGACACTATCACTACCAGAGGGCTCCTGAAAAATATAGAATGCTTCACAAATTTGCATGTCATCCGTGCGCAGGGGCCATGCTAATCCTCTCTACTACTAAATCTATTGCCCTGACTTTATCACAATTAATTCAGCAATTACAATCTCCTGTACTGACCATTGTATTACCATTTGTGCACCAATAAGTCTTAACTGTCTCGAGTACATTAGGGTTGACAATACACTTCGAGTGATATGATTGCCTCTTTTGTTCCCTATATGGCTTTGTTTGGAGATTTCTTCAACATACTGGATAAGTGGCTGAAGGGAACTAACTTGTGGGCTGATGGGGGAAAGGAAAGGGAGTGAAAGTAGTTGGATTGCTCTTACAAAGCTGGCATGAGCTCATTGATGTGAATAGGCTCCCCCTGTGCCATGACCAGTGAATGATTCCATGGTATTATTCCTTCTAAAAGCTGTGATTCTTTCTTAAATCAATGTTGTGCTCTCCTTCTTTATCCTTTTAACTTTGTACCAGTAACATTGAGCTTCTTCCCTGCTGTTCTTTAAGCCATATTTATGCAATAACTAGGGTATCATACTTCCAAGTCTGCTCTCAGCTCATCTACCTTCTTCACTAGATATCTTGTATTGTACTATAGGTCATCAATTAATTAACAACAACTCTGAGTTTTTAATGCCTTCCATACTTGTTTGCTATTTTCAGCCTCTTCCTTGCATTGCTTCTCTCCCCTCTGAACGTATGTTCAGGCCAAGCTCAAAGAAACCTTCTCCATCACAGCACCGTCAAACCTTCCACCATGATATTGGTCCAAGACCAAATGAGATGTTACAATTTCCCCATCCCATCTCCATTGTGTGCAAGAATCTTGAGCTCTACCTTCAGTGTGCCTTCTTCTGCATTGTCTGATCAGTAATCTGGAGATTACTACTTTTGAGGTAGTAATTTTTCCTATCTTTCTAAAAGCTGCCCACAGGACCTCAACCCACCTATGTCACTGATAATGTTAGGAACCAAGACCTGTATTAGTTCACTCCCCCCTCCCCTGCCTCATCACTATCTGGTTGGTCAGCGTCACCCTTGCCCCTGGCACCAGACAGGGAACAATCCATCCTGAGGTATCCGTGGTTGCAATGACCAGGTATTCCCCAACTTCGGAAATCACATTACGATTGCTTTACTTTTGGAATCTGAACCTATCATTCTAGTCTTGGAGCTCCAGTTGTATTAGCGTCTGGCTAATCCGGCTATATTAAGATACTGTTCACAGTGTGAAATGCATTCAGCAGATTCCTAAAATACATACCTGGCCGCTATAGTCTGTCTGTCGGGCGTTCAGACCTGTCTGCTGACAGACTGTTGCACTCCGAGGTGCCCATCTCTTGAATCAGGCTCTCCACGTAGCTTTCAGTATCACAGATGCATCTCAGTTACACCAACCACCGTTCAAGCTACAAAATTCAGAGCTTCTCCAGCTGACTAGATGTCCTCCATATATCTAAAACATGAGAAGTGTCCTGGAGTTCCCACATGACAAGACATACATTCAACAGGACTGAACTGCCTTGCTCTGTCCTTATTTATTAGGCTACAATCTCATTTTACTATAAATGCAAACTTAAGACTTAATATAAAACTTTAGACTTATCCTTAAGCCAACTTAAACATACCAAACTTAAAACATATTAACTATGAAACCTAGATAACACAGTGTGGAGTTGGGGGAACACAGCTGGCCAGGCAGCATCAGAGGAGTGAGAAAGTTGGCGTTTTGGGTCGGGATCCTTCTTCAGAAATGGGGGAGGGTAAAGGAAGCTCTGAAATAAATAGGAGGGGTGGGTCTGGGGAAGGTAGGTGGGATTGGTCATAAGGTGGGAGGAACGGATAGGTGGGAGAGAAGATGGGATGAGAGGGAGTGTCGGTCATGGGATGAGGCCGGGGTTGGGGAGATTTTGAAACTGGTAAAGTCCACATTTAGACCGTTGGGCTGCAGGCTCCCAAGGTGGAATATGAGGTGCTGCTCCTCCAGTTTCCTTCCTTTTTCTAATTATTTCTGAGCTCCCTTCCCCATGTCTGAAGAAGTGTCCTGATCCAAAACGTTAACTTTCCCACTCCTCTGATGCTGCCTGGCCTTCTGTGTTCTTCCAGCTCCACACTGTGTTATCTCTGACTTCAGCATCAGCAGTTCTTACTATCTCTGAGTGAGTTAACAATGAAACATATTTATTTCGCCACTGTCCAAACAGACAGAACATAAAGATAAACAATAAAGCTCACAAAACAATCATCTACCTACTGCCCTTTTCCCTCACTCCAAGAAATCTCTGCTGTTGTTTTTGAACATGGTGGTCTTGTTATCCCCACTATTTTCTTGGGCCTCTGCTGTGCCTTTTCGCAGAGAATTTCAGAGTACCAAGGATAGAGCATGAAGCCTGATATCTTGGTTAAAGGTGAAAGGAAGAAATTTGCACGAGAGATCAGGTGTCTTGAGAGAAGGTGCCGGTCGTGGCAGCGACAAGCATTTGTACTTCTGAAGGTTACAGGAATAGGAAGGGAAAAAATGTAAAGGATTTAAACTTGTTGAGAATTAAAGAAAATAATGGGCTCAGGGGTACCATTAGCAACTTAGAGGTCAGTGGAAATTAGTGCAGATTAACATGCTGTCTGTTGCAAGGAAACAGGAGTTTGGGACAGGGCCAAAAGATAATGATTTTCCTCGTATTTAATGGTGACTTACCAGCTACTGGAGGTCGAGCAAGTGAAGGGGTCAAGACAGATGGTGAGCTGGGTGTCATCAGTGTACACATGGAATTTGAATTCTTGGCTGAATATAATACATAGCATCCACTTTTTCTTTTACTATGATGGTTAATTCATGTCACAGCAACTGTCTATTCAGATTATGTTTTTCCCCACAATATTAACATTATTTTTGTTGAGCATACTGTAATGGTGTTAAAAATTGTAAATGCATGTTGGCTCAGTGGTTAGCATTGCTGTCTCTCAGTGTCAGGGACCCAGGTTTGATTCCACTCTTAGACAACCGTCTGTGTGGAGTTTGCATATTCTCCCCGTGTCTGCATGGGTCCCCTTCGGATGCTCCAGTTTCCTCCCATAGTCCAAAGATGTGCAGATTCAGTGGATTTGCCATGCTCAATTGCCCATCGTGTCCTGGGATGTACAGGCTAAGTGGATTAGCCATGGGGAATGCAGGGTTACAGAGATAGGGTAGGGACTGAGTCTAGGTAGGATGCCCTTCAGAGAGTTGGTGCGGAATTGATAGTCCAAATGGCCAGCTTGCACACTGTAGCAATTCTAATATGTTGAACACAGTAAGTATGCACTAATTAAAAACAAAACACTCCCTGATTGCTTGTCCACTAAAGTGAAAAAAAAAAGGACTACCATCTGAGATAATAAGGTGTAGAGCTGGATGAACACAGCAGGCCAAGCAGCATCAGAGGAGCAGGAAGGCTGGCGTTTCAGGCCTAAACCCTTCTTCAGAAATGGACTACCATCTAGTGGCCAGATAGATTACTGCATCTGTCTCATATTTAGAAAAGGTAACTTGGCTTTGGTTAAAAACATTCATTTCAAGTCTTCTTTTTAAAAAGATCAACCCAATAAATCTAGCCTTTGAGTGGTGGTATTTTATTTTGCATACCAAGTAGACATATTTAATCAGTATAATATGCCCTTTTGTGGTCTGAAGTAGTGGCCAGGAAAACTCTAGTGTTTAAATGAAATCATGAATAGTTATTGATGAGGGATGTCCTCAGTAAATCTGATATTATTCATCCATTTCATTATGGTCCATTGATCATTATGATTCATCCATTGATTATTATGAATTTAATTAAATCAGTGCCAAACTTACTTTTATACAAGTTGGGACCTTTGTTCCTTGCTTTGCTCTCAGTTTAAAGGAATAATCTGTATTTTATCAATTACATTCTCTTCAATATTGGAAGCTGCCAAGATATGTTGTCAGAGAAAATATGATGCTGATTACAGACCAAATTGAAGATCTGTTGGAGATTGAAGACATGCTGAACTCTCTAAATAATGCTTGAATATTTACCACAAGTGAGGAGCTTGCTAGGGTAATGGATGAAAAGAAGGCAGGTGATAAGACAGAGATTGACCATACCTTAAGCAGAACTTAGTCCAGACGGGATGCATTCTCAATTGCTAAGGGAAAGGGAAAAATTTGCAGAAATGCTGGTCACATCCTTCCTTAGATACTAGTGCTAGACTAAAAGAACTGCAAAATTTAAATAATTTAGTTCAAAAAAATGGGCAATATGATTAAAGCAGTAAATACAGACCATGTCCATTGTAGAGACACTTTCAGAATTACTAATACAGGAAAAAATTAACAATTTGGATAGGCATGAACTAATAGAACAGATTTGTTAAGATAAAATTGTGTTTGACTAACAAGTTTGAGTTTTTTGATGATGTAGCAAAAGAGGTGAATGAAGACAGTGCAGTTGATGTTGTGTAAATGGACTTTTTAAAGGCATTTGATGTAGTCATACCATCATTTACAGAGTAGCAGGAAGCTACCTGGCCCATCAAGTCCATCCTAGGTTTCTATTCCACATCTGTTCCTGCACACTCTGTAGCCATACATGTTTAATTCCTTGAAGTGCCCACCAATTTCTTTTAAAATAATTAACAATTAACTTGTTGCAGATGATAAAATAGGTACAGCAATATTCACTTCTCCACTAATTGGTTCTTTTACAATTGTTCTTCACCAGCAGAGATTCCTCAATCCAGGCAATGTTTAGAGTGGGACAGAGACAAGCCATCAAAAGTTTAATGGTTCAATTAGTATTATCTTGTTAGCAAAATTGAAATGCATGGAATAAAGGTGACAAAGTAACACGAATGTAACATTGGCGAAGTGGTAGAAAATTGGGAGTTGTGATGAAGGTCTGTACAAATTGGAGCAAGCCACAAAATGGATTTCCCCAGCATTCAACACTCAGATCACCACGATTTTTGATTCAACTCAACAGCATGGGAGCAACTTCAAATTTAAAAATGACAAATCTGGACGTGTAGTCCTGTGATCAGACAGAGTAGTAATAAACTTCAAAAAGACACAGGCAGGATAAAAGCATTGGTGAAATCATGACGTATTAAATTCAGTATAAGTGAGGCAATATGACTTTATAGGAAGAATGAGGAGACACTACATCTAAATTTTGCAACTTCAAAAGGCTACAAGGAGGAAAGGGCTTGGTGAGGTTATATACAAACATTTGGAAGTGGCAGAATAGGTTAACAAAGCAGTTAATGAGGCACTTGTCTTTCTGGGTTTCGTAAATAGAGGTGTATACTGGACAACAAAACCTAATTATTTGTGCTACAATTTATATAAAAAGGCTAGATTGTCTACAGCCAGATTAATACATTCAATTCTGGATTTCACACTTTAGTAAGGATGTGAAGACTGCTAAAATACAATAAGGGATTATAATTATGCACTGAATGAAGAAGCTGGAGTTGTTCTCCATCGACATGGAAAAGGCAAGATACACTGAAGGTATTTAAAATCTTGAAGCACGTAGATGAAGTAAGCAAAGATTGTTTCCAATGACTAAAGAGTTGATAAATAGTGAGCACACAATTAAGACGATTGGCAAAAAATTAGTGGCAAAAGAAAATTTTTGCACAAGTATTTTAAGATTTGGACTGTACTGTTTGATCGGGTATTGGATATGGATTCAACGGGAGCCGTCAGAGGGGAATTGGATAAATATATGGATTGGAAAAGAATACATGAGTAAAGAGATAATAGGTATGCAGATGCTGGAGAATCCGAGATAACAAGCATGGGGCTGGATGAACACAGCAGGTCAAGCAGCATCATAGGAGCAGGAAAGCTTGACGTTTCGGGCCGAGACCCTCCTTCAGAAATGGGGGAGGGGAAGGTGGATAGAAGATGGATAGAGGAGAGGATAGGTGGAGAGGAGGCCGACAAGTCAAAGAGGAGACAGCAACACTGAGCCCTGCCGAGTCTTCACCATCCCCCCCGACCTCCCCCTTACTGAGGACGAACGGTCAGTCCTCAGTAAAGGGCTCACCTTTGTCCCTCTCCACCTACATATCAATGAATACCGCTCATGCTGGGATATTGAGCGGTTTTCCCGCCGCATCCACCTCCACGCTTACTTCTCCAACCGCGAATGAGTAAAGAGATAAAAGGTACTGCAGATGCTGGAGAATCCGAGATAACAAGCGTGGGGCTGGATGAACACAGCAGGCCAAGCAGCATCATAGGAGCAGGAAAGCTTGACGTTTCGGGCCTAGACCCTTCATCAGAAATGGGGGAGGGGAAGAGGGTTCTGAAATAAATAGGGAGAGAGGGGGAGGCGGATAGAAGATGGATAGAGGAGAGGATAGGTGGAGAGGAGGCCGACAAGTCAAAGAGGCGGGGATGGAGCCAGTAAAGATGAGTGTAGGTGGGGGGGTAGGGAGGAGATAGGTCAGTCCAGGGAGGGCGGACGGGTCAAGGGGGCGGGATGAGGTTAGTAGATAGGAGATGGAGGTGGGGCTTGAGGTGGGAGGAGGGGATAGGTGAGAGGAAGAACAGGTTAGGGAGGCAGGGATGAGCTGGGCTGGTTTTGGGATGCGGTTGGGGAAGGGGAGATTTTGAAGCTTGTGAAATCCACATTGATACCATTGGGCTGCAGGGTTCCCAGGCTGAATATGATTTGCTGTTCCTGCAGCCTTCGGGTGGCATCACTGTGGCATTGCAGGAGGCCCAGGATGGACATGTCATCTGAGGAATGGGAGGGGGAGTTGAAATGGTTTGCGACTGGGAGGTGCAGTTGTTTGTTGCGAACTGAGCGCAGGTGTTCTGCAAAGCGGTCCCCAAGCCTCCGCTTGGTTTCCCCGACGTAAAGGAGGCCACAACGGGTACAGCAGATGCAGTATACCACATTAGCAGATGTGCAGGTGAACATCTGCTTGATGTGGAAAGTCTTCTTGGGGCCTGGGATTGGGGTGAGGGAGGAGGTGTGGGGGCAGGTGTAGCACTTCCTGCGGTTGCAGGGAAAAGTGCCGGGTATGGTGGGGCTGGAGGGGTGTGTGGAGCGGACAAGGGGGTCACAGAGGGAGTGGTCCCTCCGGAAAGCAGACAAGGGTGGGGAGGGAAAAATGTCTTTGGTGGTGGGGTCGGATTGCAGATGGCGGAAGTGTCGGAGGATGATGCGTTGGATCCGGAGGTTGGTGGGGTGGTATGTGAGGACGAGGGGGATTCTTTTTTGGTTATTATTGCGGGGACGGGGTGTGAGGGATGAGTTGCGGGAAATGTGGGAGACACGGTCGAGGGCATTCTCGACCACTGTGGCGGGGGGAAATTGCGGTCCTTAAAGAATGAGGACATCTGAGATGTGCGGGAGTGGAATGCCTCATCCTGGGAGCAGATGCGGCGGAGGCAAAGGAATTGGGAATGGGGATGGCATTTTTATAGGAAGGTGGGTGGGAGGAGGTGTATTCCAGGTAGCTGTGGGAGTCAGTGGGCTTGAAATGGACATCGGTTTCTAGGTGGTTACCCGAGATGGAGACAGAGAGGTCCAGGAAGGAGAGAGAAGTGTTGGAGATGGTCCAGGTGAACTTCAGGTTGGGGTGGAAGGTGTTGGTGAAGTGGATGAACTGTTCGAGCTCCTCGTGGGAGCACGAGGCAGCGCTGATACAGTCATCAATGTAACGGAGGAAGAGGTGGGGTTTCGGGCCAGGGTAGGTACAGAAGAGGGATTGTTCCACGTAACCTACAAAGAGGCAGGCATAGCTTGGGCCCACGCGGGTACCCATGGCCACCCCCTTTGTCTGTAGGAAGTGGGAGGAATTGAAAGAGAAGTTGTTGAGGGTGAGGACGAGTTCGGCTAAGCGGATGAGGGTGTCAGTGGAGGGGGATTCGTCAGTTCTGCGGGACAGGAAGAAGCGGAGGACCTTTCGGCCATCTGCATGGGGAATACAGGTGTATAGGGACTGGATGTCCATAGTAAAAATGAGGTGTTGGGGACTGTGGAATTGGAAGTTCTGGAGGAGGTGGAGGGCGTGGATGGTGTCACGGACGTAGGTGGGGAGTTCCTGGACCAAGGGGATGAAAATGGAGTCTAGGTAGGTGGAGATGAGTTTGGTGGGGCAGGAGCAGGCGGAGACAATGGGTCGACCAGGGCATTCAGGTTTGTGGATTTTGGGAAGGAGATAGAAGCGGGCGGTGTGGGGCTGGGGAACGATGAGGTTGGAGGCGGTGGGTGGGAGGTCACCTGAGGTGATGAGGTTGTGGATGGTTTGGGAGATGATGGTTTGGTGCTCGGGGGTGGGGTCGTGATCCAGGGGGCGGTAGGATGAGGTGTCGGAGAGTTGGCGCCTGGCCTCAGAAATGTAGAGGTCAATGCGCCATACTACAACTGTGCCTCCCTTGTCCGCGGGTTTTATGATGAGGTTGGGATTGGAGCAGAGGGCTGCACGTTCTGCGGGGGAGAGGTTGGAGTGTTTGAGAGGGGTAGAGAGGTTGAGGCGATTGATGTCTCGACGGCAGTTGGAGATGAAGAGGTCGAGGGAGGGTAGGAGGCCTTGGGGTGGTGTCCAGGAGGAGGGCTTGTGTTGGAGGCGGGAGAAGGGGTCAGTAGAGGGAGGGTTAGATTCGCGGTTGGAGAAGTAAGCGTGGAGGTGGATGTGGCGGGAAAACCGCTCAATATCCAAGCATGAGCGGTATTCATTGATATGTAGGTGGAGAGGGACAAAGGTGAGCCCTTTACCGAGGACTGACCGTTCGTCCTCAGTAAGGGGGAGGTCTGGGGGGATGGTGAAGACTCGGCAGGGCTCAGTGTTGCTGTCTTCTCTTTGACTTGTCGGCCTCCTCTCCACCTATCCTCTCCTCTATCCATCTTCTATCCACCTTCCCCTCCCCCATTTCTGAAGGAGGGTCTAGGCCCGAAACGTCAAGCTTTCCTGCTCGGCCTGCTGTGTTCATCCAGCTCCACACCTTGCTATCTTACATGAGTAAGGAACTGGGAATGGGGCTAATTAAAGGGTTCGAATGGCCACTTTGTGTGCTTTATTATCCTATCATTATCTGCTAAGCACATCCCAGGCTGAAATACACAAATGGGCTAATTCTGAGGCTTTGACACCAGGAAATCTAGAATACTGGGACCTTTTCCAGGCCCTGGACCCACTCATTACAGCTATCTGTTCACCAGTGTAATCTCATGTTGGTGGTAGTCCATTTGCAGACCACCCTTGTGCTTGCTGTCCAATTTGAGATGGCAGACATTACAAACAATTGTTCTGGTGGCCAGCAGGTGTCCCAGTGAGGCAACTGTTGAGGACCAAACGTCAAAAATGGCAGAAATTAGATGGACGTTGTGTAACATACTGTTTGAAAATAACTAGGAACTCACTGGTATCCACATGCATATCCAAGGTACCACATTTACTGTTGCTAGCAGGTTGTGAGCAACAATGTCTCATTCTGACAGCCATATGGGCAACAGCAAGAAATACACTCAGTGACATCATCATAGTCATAGTCATACAGCACAGAAACAGACCCTTTGGTCCAACCAGTCCATGCCAAACATAGTTCCAAACTATACTAGTCCCACCTACTTGGTCCTGGTTCATATCCCTCCAAACCTTTCCTATTGATGTCCTGATCCAAGTGTCTTTTAAATATTGTAATTGTACCTCAATTCACCACTTCCTCAGGAAGTTCATTCCACACACGAACCACTGTGTAAAAAAAAATTTGCCTCATGTCTTTTTTAAAACCTCTCGCCTTTCTTTATAATCAAACCTCCCATACGTGGCAATATCCTGGTAAATCTCTTCTAAATTTTCTCCAGCTCGATAATATCGTTCCTATAACTAGGCAACCAGAACTGGACACAGTATTTGAGAAGAGGCCCCCCCAATGTCCTGTACAACCTCAACATGACTTTCCAACTCCTATACTCAAAGGACTGAGCAATAAGGGCAAGTGTGCCAAATGCCTTCTTAACCACCCTGTTTATGTGATGCAAACTTCAAAGAATTATGTACCTGCACCCCAAGGTCCCTCTGTTCTACAACATAACCCAAGGCCCTACCATTAGTTGTATAAGTCTTACCCTTTGTTTGTTGTACCAAAATGCAATACCTCACATTTACATCTTCATCTTCATCTTCCCAATTCATCATGGGCTGTAGCTTTGCATTCATTGTTGTCATTGTGGCCATTGTATTTTTTTAAGCCCAATTTATTTGTTATGTACTCTGTCCATCTCCAAATTTAGTAATACTAAATAAAAACCAAAAGAATTGTAGATGCTGTAAATCAGGAATAAAAAGTTGCTGGAAAAGCTCAGCAGGTCTGGCACCTTCAGTGAAGAAAAAAAAAAATCAGAGTTAACATTTTGGGTCCAGTGATCCTTCCTCAGAAGAAGGGTCACCGGACCCGAAATGTTAACTCTGATTTTTTTTTCTTCAGATGCTGCCAGACCTGCTGAGCTTTTCCAGCAACTTTGTTTTTGTTCCAAATGTAATGAATTCTGGACAATATCCAGGTTTGGGCTGAAAAATGGCAAGTGCCATACAAATGTCAGGCAACGATCGTCTGTAACAAGAGACAATCTCATCACTGCCTCTTGACATTCAATGGTATTACCATCAGTGAATCCCCCACTAATACCATTGACCAGAAGCTCAGCTGGACTCACCACATGAACACAGTGGCTACAAATATGGTGGTGAGTAACTCACCTCCTGACTCCCCAAAGCCTGGCCACCTTGGATGAGTGCAGCTCCAATAAGTGCTCAAGAGGCTTGACAACATTTAGGACAAAGCAGTTGTTTGATTGGCACCACATCCACAAACATCCTATTCCCTGCAGCATCAGTGCTCAGTGGCAGCAGTGTGTACTATCTACAAGATGCACTGTGGAAATTCACCAAAGAAAGATCTTTAGACAGCACCTTCCAAACCTGCAACCACTTCCATCAAGGAGGACAAGGACAGCAGATACGTGGGAATATCACCATCTGCAAGTTCTCCTCCAAGCCACTCACTATTGAGTTGGAAACATATTGCCATTCCTTCAGTATTACTGGGTCAAAATCTTGGAATTTCCTTCCTCATGGAATTGTGGATCTACCTACTGCATATGAACTGCGTGGTTAAGGTGGCAGCTGATCACCACCTTCTGAAGGGCAACTAGGGAATGAACAATAAATGCTGGTACAGCAAGTAACAGCTATGTCCTGCGAGTGAATAAGAAGAAATCTCCAGCATTTTGAGTCTGATTGTTATGTTATCTGTTCCCATAGGTTCAAACCAATGTGATAGCATGCACTTGGGAGACTAAAATATTTTAAGTAGATTTAATGTTGAAATAGAGAGATAAAAAAATCAACTCAAATTATTGCCAGAGGAAATAAAAAAAATAAATTGTTCAAATAATATAGCAGTCACTACCAGAACAATGACTACATAACGGTCAGGTACATGCATTTGTGGTCAAGAGAGGAGTTATGTTTGATCAGTACCTAAAGAAAAATTATTGCATTGACCAATGTGGATTTCAAAGCCTGAGGCAGGAATTAGGTGAGCCTGTTGTAAATTTCTTTTACATGATTGAAGAATGCAGCCAGAAAATGGATATTCAAGAAAATAGATGACTGAATGATAGGTCAGCTTATTTGGAGCTCTGCACAACCTGAAATATAAAAACTTAACACAAGCTGAAAATATTGCAGGCTGCAGACACGGTAGAGTACATAGAGCCACAAGATGGTGGATGAAGACATGGCTATCCAAGAGGCTGGTATTCAGGTTAATCAGCAGAGTTGTTGTAGTGAAACCGCAAACAAAAAAAAAAAAAAAAAAAAAAATGCAGACCAGATGGAGAGAAAGATGTGAAAGAGCTGTGGACGACCATGACTTCTCAGGCAGAAATTAATGTCCTGCATATATAACTAAGAATACTAATCGCTGATTAAAAGGAGTCATCAGAACTACAGTAACAGGGAGAATAGGACAGAAAAGAAACTAAAATATCGATCCTTAGAAGATAAATAGATGATAGGCACTGGAATCATCCAATGCATGAAATGACTAGATGTTACAATACCCAAGGAAAAAGAATCCCACAAAACCATTCAGCTCGGCAAAGTGAAGACTAATGTTCAGGCATAGACTGAGCTCATTCCACTCAGATTATAATCAGAAGATCTTTCCAGAAAATTCAAAAGAAATTGGTCGAAGGAAAATTGCACTGAAACTGAGCAATCAGGCCAAAAGGATATAGAAAACCGACTTGACAGTTAAAACAAGCCAAATTAGATGGACACAGAAAGGGAATAGACATTAACTACATGTCCTACATCATGTTGCTGAAACAGATATGGTCTTGATATCCTGGTGTTGAGCAGTTTTGAAGACCTGCAGTTCATCTCAGTAAACCCAGGGATGATACTGAGGGTTGAAGGTTGAAAACCTAATGAAAAATATTCTCTCATCAAAAACAAGCAAGTAATTGGCAGAGTCAGAGGCCATAGACTGAGTAAATCCCTTTGTTGTACGATAGAATGCAAAACTAAATGAAGGAGTTGAAGTCATTTTGAAATTCTCAAGGCCAACCTTGAAAGACATGAGCCTTTGACAGAAAAGGAAAGATAATAAATTTGGAAATTTCAGGCAGCTAAAATGATTTCCAAAAAGTTAAGTACTCCAAGATGACGGTACAACACAGTAAATAGTAAACAAAATTAGAGGACATGGAATAGAGTAATGTAGGATGGATAGAGGATTGGTTAATTGAAGGGCAACTGTAGGAATGAGAGTCATTCTTCGGTTGTCAGCTATGACTAGTGGGATACTGCAAGGATTAGTGTTTGGGTCCCAATTATTCATGAATTACATCAATATATTTGGTCCTTGCATCCAAATCAAATGGTCCAGATTTTCAACTGGCCAGTTATTATTCCAGCATAGATAGGAGTTGCACATAGGGTCCGGGGGATCCCATCATCGAACGCTCTGAAGGAATTGTTGAGAAATTGAATTTTCCACTGGACAATTCCTCTGTACCTGGAATCTTCTGAAAGTCTCCACAAAAATCAGATAGAGTGGTTCTGATGAAATTAAGGAAAACAGGTGCAAAGGAAAATTTAGAAATGAGATAAAATTAAGAAAGGTTAGGCTATTAAATAAAAAGTTTAACTCCTGAGTAACAATTGAACACACTCTATATTTACACCCCTCAACCTGGCTCCGCCAGGCCAGAAACTCTTGATCTTCCCACCCCAACCCACCCCACACTGGACCCAACCAGACCCATTCCACTCCCCTCGGTCCGAATATCCACACTCCCTACGAGGCCCCCACCACCACCCTCATCCCCCAAGCTCCCAACAAACCACAACTAATCTAGTGAACCTTTGCTGTATAGGGCAATACAAGTAAATAATTTAATTGACCAGAAAATGAACTAGATAAATATTGCAGCTGCAAGAGCAGATCAGAAGCTGCAAATCCTGTGGTGAGTAAATCACTTCTTGTCTCCCAAAGCCTGGCCACCATTTACAAGGTATAAGTCAGGTGTGTGATGGAATACTCCTCACTTGCCTGGATGGGTGCAGCTCCAACACAAGAATTTTGACACCATCCAAGTCAAAGCAGCCCATCCACCACTTTGAACATTCACCGCCTTTGACACAATTACAATGTTTAAGTGGCAAAGACATTGGGATAAATACATGAATAGGAAAGATTTGAAGGGATACGGGCCAAATGCAGGCAAGTGGGACTACTTTGTATTGGGAACATGGTTGGCATGGACTAGTTAGACCAACAGGTCTACTTCCAAGCTGTGCGACTCTGACCATGACAATGACTTACCTGGCCTCCTTGCCAAGTGGCACCATACCCATTTGGCACCTCCCCTGCCCAGCTATCTCTGCACTTTACTGGTACTCTATCGAGAGAGAGGGTCAGCCCTAGAAGTTGTTCCCTTCCCCAGTGCCTTAATTGGATTCATGTTACTGTTGGCAAGCTCCCACAACCAATGTGAACCTGCTTCCAGCAAGTGTGTGGAGTTCAGAACACGTCAGGGAGCTGGCTGACCTTTCTCCTGGACAAACCTCCAAAGACATCTTTACAGAGTGTCCTCGGGCTCAGCCTCAGCATTTTTCTGCATTATGTCTGGGATTTCTAGTTTTTTTTTTTCCCCCTTTTATATTTTGGCAACCAATACCAGACACAATGCTCAATATGCTAGTTAACAACAGCCTCACAGTTGCTCAAGAACTTCTACTTGTAGGTAATTGTGGCATAAACATGTACACCTGATTCATCGACATGACACTGTGTTCAGGGCTGAGCTGATTGATCCTTTGCATACAGTGGACAAAATCTACATGGATCCCTCTGTCACTCTGAATTCAGAGAAATTTCAGCTTCCTGAGGCTATTCCTATGGACGTAGATTCATAAAAATTGGGTAAGCATCCAATTGCTGAACACTGCTCAGTGAGACAAAGAATGGAAGTGAAAAACAATACACTTGTTTTAAATAAAAAAAAAAATTCACCATGCTTAATTTCTGCTGCACTGCTTTCATTTTTTGGTGTTATTCTATCTCCTATGTGATATAATTCCACTTGCAGTTGCTGAAAGTTGTCCCTAAGGGAATCTCTGAAACCAACAATTATAGCAAAGATTGAAAGTGAAGGGTCTTCAACCTGCAGGATAATACTCAAGCAGAGCTATTGGCATCAAGTTGTTGATGTGGGCTTCTGGACAAATAGTGAAGTCAAACCAACAATAACCAATGCAGTAGATTATAATTTTTATTGGCAGTTTTTTTTTTTTTTTTTTAAACACAATGGTTCACTCGAAGAGGACATTTTTGTTGAATCCGATTCTTCATTGAGCCATTTTGGTATTAAGAATATTTAGTAAAAATTTATTTCTGATAATATGAACTAAATAACATCTTTTTAAAAAAAAAAACTTGCTTTATAATCTCGTATTATCTTACTTGGCTAGCTGGTCACGTACAGACAAGAAAGCTCTGAAAAACAAGAATCTAGAAGTCGGTACAAAGAGTGTCCCTCAACTAAAGAATACTTTTGTACATATACGTGAGTGTACAGTTTATCCATCTCTAAGTCCAGGATAACATCAAAGGATTCGTTTTCTGAGATATTAGTAGTAAATATAGTATTTCCCTCCCTCCCAAATCAGAAAACAGTAATACAATTTCAGTTCAGAAAATATAAATAAAAGACATGTTCACATCTTTGTAGTCCTGAGTTCCTGGAGAAGTAGTAAAGTCCTGATCTTCTTTAGGATGACTCTGAAGTAAAAGGGAAAAATTTGGCAACCTTGATTGGAGAACTTGGACTCTGACACTCTGCTTCTTCACTAATTTTAAAGAAGATCTCCTGGTCTTTCTTTTTCTGGGTCAGCTCTTCTTCCAAAGCCTGCAGCAAACACATCACTATGAAAACCGGCCAAAATATTCAAGCGCTAGCATTTAAAAAGACTTGAGGAATCAAGTTCTAAGTACTAACCATGAGTAATATTGTACAATATCACGGTTACTTAACCTATGAAATTAGAATTTCGTCATTGGTCCACTGCTGTGTAATTACAGATGCTTAACTTTAAAAATCAAACTTGTTAGCATATGATATTGTGATATCTGGTTATCACTATCTGATATCATTTTAAATCCAAATAAAGGAGCTAAATAAATGTAAATATTAAAAACCGTAGTTTGATGCAAAAAAATAAGTCACCTACAGAAACAGAGCAAATAGGAATAGACCATTCAGCCCTTCAAGCCTGCTCTGCTATTCAACATGATCATGACTGATCATCCAATTCATTAACCTACATGCCCTTCTACTCCAAGCCCTTTGACCCCTTTAGCCCAAAGAATGATATCTAGCACCTTCTTGCAAATATTCAATGTTTTGGTCTCAACTGCTTTCTGTGGCACAGAATTCCACATTCAAATTAAGGATTGTATTTCAAAAATATCTGTGCCTTGTTATTCCTCTTAAATTATGTGCCTCAATGTCTAACAGTGAACTGAAGTAATGAATAAACTCTGGAGTAAAATATAAAACAAAAAATGCTGGGAATATTTTTTAAGTTAAGATGTCTTGTAGTACTGTGGGAAAAGAGCAAGAAGCTTCAAGTGCCAGACTTGATGGCTAAAGAAAGTGTGCTCATAACAAAGCTAAATAGGTCGAGTGTCAAGTTCTAAATCCTGTAACATGCACCAATGGCAAGCAGTCATGAGGAGAAAGAGATTCATGATGGGAAAAAACTGGAAGCTTCACCATCCATAGCCCAAGGCTACAAGACACATGTAAAGTATCGCTGCCTTCCAGGATCATGCCACTTTTCAGGTTTCAAAATGGGGTTATAGTGGGAAGTATAGGAAGCACTTCACTGTAGCTGTTGGTTCAGTCAAAGTGCACCTTCTAGTGGGGCATTTATACAATGCTACCACTTGAAATGGAATGAATGCAGATAAAAAAAGATTTATTTTTGAGAGGGGCAAGGGAATTGTCCTGACATACTGAATTACATTTATCTTTCCACTATTTCAAAAGCAAAACAGCTTGACTGATAGTTTGTTTCAATCGAGTTCGCGAGATTTCACTGCACAGGAAATGTCATTGGCTTTGATGCGATCTGGGACATTCATGAAATTTGTTGTGTAAATCAAAGTTCTTTTTATCTTTATCCTAGTATGATGGCATTCTTGATCCTGCTCAAATACCTTGGAACACAAATTGTTTGAAATTTTTTGGGCACTGCTCTCACTGCACATCAAACTTCCACTGCAGATGAAAATGCAGCCCTGATCCCACATCTGGCCTGCAGCAACTTAACGTTGGGAGAAGCATTAATTGCTTTAAGGTACAACTCCCTTTCTTGGGCGTAAGCCTGGTCTTAGACAGCCACTGTCTGGTACACGAGCAGTCCCAAAACACCAAGGAGGACAGGAAAATTCCTGGTGAGTAAAGTACTAGTGGCAGCAGGCCAAGGCCTTAATTGGCCACTCAAGGACCTCAAGAAAGAGGTCCATCACTTTCTGCAACTTCTGTAAAATTTCAGGTTGGTCAGGGATGGTAGAAAGGACACATGCTGGCTTTTATGTGCACCCCTCACACATCTGTGCCACTGTACATCGGAAGTCAGACATAACATCAGTTTTTCCCTCAGCTGTTGCTTAATAAATGAAAGCCACAAAGCTACTTGACACAAACTTGTTTTGATTACAACACCATGTACAGATGAACTATTGGATATAGGAGCGATTACCAACTTTCACTTTTTAAAAAGGTAAATCATACAGAATGAGCAAGGCTTAGCCATGAGCAATTTTTTCTTCATCTTTTTGACTGTTCATAATCACTTACTTTCTTCCTTGGCCTGAGCTTCTCGTGCCATTCCTTGAGTTGCTGGTTATGGTTTTCATCAAGTGCTTTTAACTTTTCAGTCTCGTGTTCAATCAGAAGATGGCACTTTTCATTCTGAAGAATTAATGATAATTAAATTACTGCAGCTGATCAATTGCCACATGATTATTTACATTACCAAAGCACTATTAAAAAAAAAGTTTCACATGATTGAATTCTCAGCTATTGACAATTTGCTGTTGAAAGTAAAGCAAATGTATACACAACACAGGGCATTCCATTTAGCATCTCCAAAATAACAGATACAATTATTTAATTAAAAGGATACAAGTACAATGAAAAGTGATTCATTCAAGGAACAACTGTGCATTACCATCATAATATTGGTCATATTGGGTGTTAATTCCTGTAAGAATACTTAAGGGAAAATTACTGCCAAGTCCTATTAAGATCTGTACAAACTGGATAGCTGTTCATAGTAGCCCCAAAAATTAGAAAGACACAACTTAAGACAATCTCAAAAGTTTACATTAGGTATAAATGTCTTTAATTTGTGATTCAAATAAAAGTTTTACAGGGCTACCTGTAGGAATCAAATAGAACCAACAGCAGGTTCAGTTTTGACTCTACAGACTTCATTGCCCTTACAGCACACATTGATTAGCTGTTTTAATTCTCTTAGTTCAGTCATTTACTCATTTATTTAGATGGCTTACAGTGCTATTTTTCTAGGCAGGGGACTTTTTTTTTTTTTACATCAAATTTACAAAATCACAAAAAAAACTGCCAAAATTCACCCAAGGCGATGAATTAACGTCAGGAATGAAACCGATTTGTTTTAAAATTTGCACCTAAAGCAGATGGCAATGATAGCCACTAGTACTAATGACTGTACAGAAATTGTGCAGATAGCACGTTATCAGGACGAAAGAGCATCTTATAGTCACTACAGAAAGTGAACATTCTACTTTCAACTGAGACAGCATGAAAAAACCCAAATGTTAAGACAGCAAAATCAAATAACCAGAAGATTGACAAAAGGTCATCAACCTGAAACACTAACACCAATTCACTCGCAAATGCTGCCAGACCTACTGGGTATTTCTAGCACTTTGTTTTACAATGTTATAATGTTCTTTATACAGAAAAAAAAACTGATAAATCTACAAGAACTCTTGCAGCAAATGTTTTTTCCATTACCTGTAGCTGCTGGAGTTCCTGGATATTATTGTCACACGTGTGTTGCATGTCTTTCATTTGGGTTTCATGTTTTATTTGTTGGTTTTGTTTTTCCATCTTTTGTCTCTTCTCTTCTTGCAGTCCAAACTGTTTTGGTAAATAACAGCATGGCATAAATGAGAGAACAAATTACGTGAATGTCACATGGCACTGAATACAGGATCAAACAAATGGTAGAGCAGACTCAACATAATCATATTCAGCTGTCGAGTTATTCAAACAGCATATTGTCCAGAAAATGGAAGTACTAGTTGATTACTTAGCTTTGCTGGGACACCTCAATTCCTTGAATAGAGGCATTTTCCATGTGCCACAGGCACTTCTGGAATTTATACACCATTCATCACTGAATTAAGAAATAAAGAGAGATGCAGATTCCTATGGTACATGGAGAATATGGAAGAACTGCTTTTGTTGATCCATGTCTATGTGTCAAATTGTCAGACTAAAGTAATGAATAAGCCGAAATCTTTTACACTTCCACCAAAACCTGCCCAAAAACAGTGGTTCAGTGGTTAACACTGCTGGCTCACAGTGCCAGAGACCCAGGTTCGATTCCATCCTCAGGCAACCATCTGTGTGGAGTTTGCACATTCTCTGTCTGCAGGGGTTTCCTCCAGGTGCTCCAGTTTCCCCCCTCAGTCCAAAGACATCGAGGCTAGCTGGATTGACCATGCTAACTTTCCGATAGTGTTCAGGGATGTGTAGATTAGGTGGGATGCTCAGAAGGTCAGCAATAGACTCGTTGGACTGAAGGGCCTGTTTCCACACTGTAGGGATTCTATGATCTATGATGATTCTCAGATTTTTCTAACTTCAATGACCAAAACCACTAATCCCACATTATATTTCTGTTGTAAATTCTACCCATGTCTGATTAGTTTTCTTTCTTGTAGTCCTAAATTTTAATTGATAAATTCCAGGTGCAAGCTCAAAAGAATGGAGTATAGTCTTTTCAAAAAAAAAAAAAATGGTCTGTAGGTTGCTCTTCCAGAAAACTGAGGATCAGACAAATGTTGAGTCTGCTCTACCATAATCATATTCAGCTTGACGAGGTACACATTCACAGTTGGACCTGCAAATGTAAGTTTGAGTTCCAAGTTTAGGACAGCTTACTGCAATTATACTGGGTTTTGACAAGACCGCACCTGGAGTTCTGCATGCAGTTTTTGGTCTCTCTGTATACAAGAGGATATACTTCCCATAGAGGAAGTGCAGCGAACGTTCACCAGGCTGATAGCAAGAACTGCGTAACTGTCCTAGGAGGAGGGAGTGGCTTGATTTAGCCGAGTTTAGAACAATGAAAGGAGATCTGATTGAAAAGTAGAAAATTGTAATAGGGCTAGACAGACTGGATGCAGGAAGATGTTTTCTCTGGTTGCGGAGTCTAGAACTAGGAGTCACAGTTTCAAGATACGGGATAGGCCATTTTAGACTAAGATGAAGAAACATTTGTTGAGAGTAGTCAACCCGCAAACGTCTACCAGAGAAGTTTGTGGAGGCCAGATTCAAGAAAAAGATTGATAGTTGTTTAGATTTCAAAGGTGACAAGGCGAATGGAGAGAAAATGGCACTGAAATAGAGGATCAGCCAAATGGTGGAGCAGACTTGACAGGGTGACAGGCCTATTCTTGCTCTTTGTTCCTTTGTTTCTAGGACAAAGATAAAAACTAAAAGTTCTGCTCGAGAGAAAATAAATCTCCAGCTTGATAAATTTTCAACACTCAGGGACAAACAAACTTGGAGCAGGCCCATCAGCCCTGCCATTCAGTAAAACTGCAAGTGATCAAACTGTGGTGTAGGAGTGAATAATTAGTATCAATAATTAATAACTTTTACTAGAATAAACAAGCAAGGAACTAAATTATATTTGCGTGGTTAGTTGTAAATAGTTTTGAGGAAGAATGCCATACTGCTTGGTCAAAAGCAAGGCTTATGGTTTTATTGTTGTTTAATGGCTCAGGCTAATATTAACTTAGGCTAACAAATGAGCATGCTTTTGAAGTGGACAACTTTTGCTCAAATATAACAGTATGTTTTAAAACATTGAGTTTTGTAACTTTGTAACAGGCTTATGGGTGTATTCGTGCATATGTATATATTACTTTGGATTAGGTTCTATAGCGACTTTTAGTTGCTTTGAACTTCTTAGTTGGGATATGTGGGATGATAGCTCATCACTAGGTGGTAACAACATTTCCCGAGGTGGATGAATAAATTACCTCAAAGGGGCCATGTTATCTTGGTTAAAAATATAAGGAATTGCTAAAACATAGAATCATACAATATAGAAGAGGCCTTTCTGCCTATAAAATCTGTAAATAAAACTATCCACACTAAACCCATAACCTTGAATATTATGACACTTCAAGTGCTCATCCAAGTACTTTTTAAGATTGAAGTTTCTGACCTCAACTACCCTCCCATACAGTTCGTTCCAGACCACCACCATTGTCTGGATGAAAACATTTCTCTTTAATTTCCCTCTAAATGTTTTGTTCTCACTTTAAAATTCTGTCCCCTTGTTATTGATCCTTTGACTTTCTATTCACCTTGTCCATAGCCCTCAACTTTACATATCTCGATCAGGGCCTCAACTTTTGTTGATCTAAACAAAACAGCCCAGCTTCTCTTGTAAGGACAAGCTGTCATAAAGGGATAATCTTACAACAGTGATTGCAATATCAAAGAATGAACTAGGGAAAGACAGTAGGAAATGATAATCACCAAATGAACATTACTTTTAATGAAATAATGAGGAATTGGGATATATAGTTGAGCAAATCCAAGATTGACCATGAACTGTAATAAGCCTTTTGGAACTGAGGATCGTTCTGAACACAGACAGCAAACAATGGCGAGATGGTGGCCTGGGTTTTATGACCCACTGTACATGAAAGAAGATCAAACAAAGGAGGAGATCTTCAATCACTCAACAGAACAAGGGATTTGTGCCCAGCTAACCAATGTTCCAAACTGGCATCCCAACCTGAACAGGCTGAAAACTACTCATTTTATTAAGTATCATTTCTTTTGTACTTGTCATGATAAACTGAAATTCTATTCACACCTGGCATGGGTCTCGTCAGGAACCAGTAAACTTTAGATTGGCACTCCAACTTGGTCTTTAATTGCAAATAATGAAGGTCTTACAATGAAAGTGCTCCCCAAAAATCTTTGTAGCTTCAAATTCACATTCTTGCCCACCCTCATTACCTTTTTACTCCCTTCTTAGTCAAGAATCTACCTCTGCCTTAAAAATACTCAGTGAATTTGTAACCACTGCTTTCCAAAGAAGCTAGTCCTAAAGACTCTGACTTCAGAAAAAGTCCTTAGTGGCATCTTAAATGGGAGACTCCTAATTTTTAAATTGTATTTCCTAATTTTAGTCTCTCCCAGCAGAAAAGTCATTGTTGCATCCACTGTCACGGACATAGGCTCAGCCTATACAATTTACCCTCAACCATAAAACAGAGGAGCAGAAGTAGGCTAATTGGCCCATCAAGTCTGCTTCACCATTCAATGAGATCACGACTGATCTGATAATGCTTTCCTGCCTTTCCCTAAAGCCTTATTTAACCTCTTTATCACTTTGTACCACTATGTCCTCTTCATAACTTACTTTCTGACCAATCTTTGTATTAGGTGCAAATTTAGCAACTGTACATTTGATTCTTCCATCCTAATTATTTATATAATCACTGATATGAACTGTAAATAACTGGCACTCCACTTCTTATGTTACACACCGAAAATAACTCATTTATAACTGCCCCCTGCTTCCTATTAGTTAGCCAATTCACAAGCCATGCTAATGAGTTACCCCCATACTGTGAACTCTCAAGTATTTAACATTGTCATGGTAGTTTGGAAACCCAAATACAATAAGTTCACCAGTTCCCTTTATCCGTATTTCTTGGTACATTCACAATGACCCTTAATAAATCATTTCCCTTTCAAATAATTTTCCCTGAAAATAGTTAAGCCAGCAAGAATATCTAAAATGTTATGAGATATTTTCAAGCTTTCAAGATCTTAAAGGAAACCAGCAAGTAGATTAAAAAATTGAGGTATCTATGACTAGGCCGTGTCTATAAATAATGGGCCAGACCGTAACACTGGTGAAATGGGATGGCAGTGACACTAGGCAACATTTGTTCATACCTCTAATGCAAGCAGCTTGACAGGTTTTGAAGCGATTGACCACATATCCCAGACCCTGGAAAGTTGGTAACTGCAGCAGAGTGAGAAAATTGAGGGCAAAAGACCTCGATTGAGGGCCAGGTGGAACAGATATAGTTCCCCTGCCCTCACCTATTCTTGCCACAAATGAAAAGCCTTCAATGCTTCCTCCTCACTCAGAATCAGATCTACTCGATCTTGTGACCTCCTCTGGAGTTCCCCAGCAGACTCCAAATCAATCCAGGATCAAATCAAGATGACATCCCACTAGGGGATCTGTCATAGTTAAGCGTTACACCATTTGAAACCACACTGGCCCAGCAAGCTGCCTATCGAATTTTCCATTATTTTAAAAAGGAATAAATCTGTTTTGTATATTTATGCAGGGGTTTTTTATTTGCCTTTTGTATTGACAGCCTGTCAGAAGTCAGAAAACAGCACCTACTACAATAATGGAGATTAGGTCATACCTGTTTGATTTTTTCTCTGTCTTCTGTGTGACTCCCCGTAGAGTTAATGCGTAGACTCTTCTTGTACATCACCATTCTGGTCTTCCCTTCACTTCTTTGGATTTTGGGAAGTCTGTTCTTTTCCTGTTGTTGTCTGATCTTTAGCTGCTCAATCATTCTCTGATTGTAACGCTGCATTTGCTCTAATTCCTTTGGCCATATAAAATAAATGAAGGGAGAAAGTATGTAGGTAAAATGCAATTTTCCCAAAATTCACTGCAGGAAGTTGATTATACCAATGACCATATAATTAAAGATAAATCTGTTCCCTCACAATAGTCTAGAATGTGCTCTCCTGCCCTGCATCAACAATTAGATATTCTCCCTCTTGTTCTCCAGATGCCAAATCTATCTTAAGGCACTACGCCATACTGGAGTTTCCAATGTTTCATTTAAGTGGCTCCTCTTCACCAGAGGGATCAAAACCAGTTCTGCAGTAAATTAACCAACCCAAAACAGCTTCACAGCCACAACTGATCATGTCCTCACTGCAGGATATTCCAGCAAGTGTTATAGCTAGTTACACTGAGTTGGATAATGCTTTTCGCTTCTAGACCTTGGACCAGTATGGCCATTTGGAGTGCCACTGTTATGCATTTTAAAGAAGTGGAAACTTAAAGATCTATAGGACTCATATCCACGCAAGCAGGTAAGCCTTCAGTTGTGATAATGACTCCTATCTCTTGCCTGTTCTGAGCCAGAGACCATTACAGATAAATAAGTGGAGGGACTCAACACTACTTCCCATCATTTAGTCAATTAAAAATCATCAGATTATACATGCTGGTCAAAAGTGTGCCAATTAATGTATTGACAGTCCATGTTTTGATTTGAATGACATATCCTGTAAATATAAAATTCTAATAATGACAGCAAGATCAATTTATTCATTTCTAACATTATAATTGTAGAATTGGTAAAAGAGAGACATTTCATGTAATTGTAATTATTAAAGTCTTAATAAGTATTACAAAAATTCATTTTGGAAGGTCAAATTTGAATGCAGAATACAGGGTTAATGGCAGGACTCTTGACAGTGGGGAGGAACAGAGGGATCGCGGGGTCCACGTCCATAGATCCCTCAAAGTTCCAACCCAAGTTGACAGGGTTGTAAAGGCGGCATATGGTGTGTTGGTTTTCATCGGCAGGGGAATTGAGTTTAAGAGCCATGAGGTTATGCTGCAGGTCTATAAAACCCCGGTTAGACCACGCTTGGAATATTGTGTTCAGTTCTGGTCGCCTCATTATAGGAAGGATGTGCATGCTTTAGAGAGGGTGCAGAGGAGATTTACCAGGATGCTGCCTGGACTGGAGGGCAGGTCTTATGAGGAAAGGCTGAGGGAGTTAGGGCTTTTTTTCATTGGAGCGAAGAAGGATGAGAAGTGACTTGATAGAGGTGTAGAAGATGATGAGAGGCATAGATAGAATGGACAGCCAGAGAAATTTTCTCAGGGCGGAAATGACTATTACGAGGGGGCATAATTTTAAGGTGATTGGAGGAAGGTATGGGGAGATGTCAGAGGTAGGTTCATTACACAGAGTGGTGGACGTGTGGAATATGCTGCTGGCAGTGGTAGTGGAGTCAGATACATTACAGACATTTACGTGACTCTTGGATAAGCACATGAATGATAGTATAATGTAGGGTAGTTTGATCTTAGTAGGATAATAGGTACTGTGCTGTACTGTTCTATGTTCTATTACGTCTGTTGAAAATGGATTGATGGTTACAAAACTGAATACCATAACAGGCAAATTTGTCAAAATAGCACAAACAAATTCCAAAACAGAATGACTAAACCAAGTCTACAAACTCTCTAGAAATACAGAAATGGTGTCTCCTAGGGGTATTTTGGACACATCTTTGGAAGACATTCTCTTACAGTAGGTGGCAATCCTTTCTATAAATTCCTGCTATTGGATATTGTAATTGTTAGCAACATACATAAAAATAGCTAGTTTATGATTTGGGATCTCTTGGACAAAGCAATCCAGAAAGAATTCCTACTTATGTGCATAAGCTCTCGCATTCACAGGTGAATTATATTGAAAATTTCCATTTCTAAACACAGTCTATACGAACTGGAAATGCTAATTTCTGCAGACAGGAACTAAGTGTATGCTATTTTCAACTCAGGAACTGACTGAATGACTTTATTCAGTGGGATTAGCTCAGCTCAAGGAAATAGCTTCCAGCGATCAGGTGCTAGTGAACTGCCCAAATTTTGAAATTCAGTCGACGTTTATTTGCTCCATTATCATCCTTTCTTCTGTTAAAATAAATACTCAATATATACCAGATTATGGTAGAGGCAATTTGGCACCAGTTCCTTTCCTGAAAATTTTGACATTATCGGGGACCGTTGTGGGTGTACATGCCAGGAAATGATCAATAGCTGATGGGTCACCTGAGGTTTGGTTTTATAGAGTGGATGGAAAGTGGGAAGGAATGTAGTAAGAGGCTATCAATACAAGATCATCAGCAAGGAATTCAAGAAGAAACTTCATTACCCAAAGAGTGACAAAAAATGGAACCTCCCATCGCAAAGAATGGCTGATGCGAGCATTATAAATGCATCTGAAGCGAAGGTAGACAAATGTTTGAGGAAGAACAGAATAGACGGTTGCTATGATAGACTTGAATGAAAAAGATTGAAGATAGTTTGAATGGAGTATAAAGACCAGCATGGATTGCATCATGTGATCGTGTCATATATTCAACGTAACATTTTTAGAAAAGGAAAGGTGATTAAACAAAAAGGCTTCCAAAGTAGGCTGAAGATTAGTAAAATTCATTGATCATGTGGATTAAAACAGTTCTGTCTTTGTAGACAAAAAATATTTCGGTCTTTTAGGGTCTGATGTGCCTTTTTCAATTTTGAACCAGCTCCTTTACCTTTTCGTGTTTCTTAAGCAATTGATGCCTTTGCAGGGAGTATTGATCCTTCAGCTGCTGCTTGAGGAACTGATGTTTCTCCTGCAGATGGTGCTCCTCCATCTCCCAGAAAGCAGCCTCCCTATCTGCACCGAGAAATGAACAGGTTCAAGGTGGTGAAATCAATGAATCCAAAGTAATATATTTTCTTTCAGACTGATACCAGTATCACATTATATCCTGATTCTAATGTAATTAAGATGACACAAGAACGTATTTATGCAGGTCAGTTCATCCCTTTGACTCAGTTCAGTGAGCAGCAGGAATCTTCCAAGACCACTGGCCAATATTCATGAAGTAGCATGAACAATGAGCATGATGTTTAAAAGTATGTCTTAGCATCTGAAAACACTCACAAAGCTACACTTTCCCTAATTTGTTTGGCTTTCCAAACCATCCGAGTGTAAATTATTAAACATAAGCATCAGTTTTAACCTTGGGGGCGTGGATCAAGCAGGCAGAGGGCCAATAATGCAAATACCTGGTTTGACCACTATTACCAAGGTGATACCTAGGTCAAGTAAAATTTGAAAGAATTGCAGATGCTGTAAATCAGGAACAAAAACAAAAGCTGAGCTTTTCCAGCAACAGTGATACTGGGGTCAATTATATTAGCAATTAACAGTGCGGTCCTGACTTCCAGGGGAATTGACATGAATGGGTGATGGATTCCAGAGACTAGCAGGAACACTTCCAGCTAGACAAGTGCTGGTTCGAGAGAGGGGTAGGTGATTAGGATGAAATCAATGTCAGAAAAAGGAGAAATACCATTCTGCTCCTTGACACACAGAAGTATTCAAAATGTAAATTTTCTGGCCTTATCCAATACCTTAACAAGCCAGTCTTCCCAAACATGAGTTGCAGTTGCACAAGTAATACATGCAAAAGTTAATATAAAGTCGGAGTCTGAATAACATCATTTTCAGGAATGCTTCATTGATGTACACAGACATCTGCCTATGTTGAGTGTTGTGCACACTAACCAAAACGTACACATTAAACTGGGGTATGACAGACTGAAGGGTGCACAAGTACCATACTAACAATATTTTAAAGATCCTACACAATATATTTTGGTAAAATATGGAGGATTAAAATTGGATCTATAATGTGGGACTGAAATATTTATGGGTCTGACTGATAGGCAAGTTCTCGTGTGAAGGTTTTATAATAATCCAGAAAGCTGTGCATGTGTGTTAAGATAACTGAATGTTCTGAATTCAATTTCACAACCTGTGGTGCAATACGAGCTCAGTTGTACTGTAAGTGTCTTTTTGATTACACAAGGGGGCATTGCAGTCAAAACATAAATTATACATAGAGTTTGGAGATTGGACCAGACACGGTTCTGGTCTCAACTGCTGTAGTCACTCATTTGATAACTTCATTAACTCATTACAGAAGCTGGAGTTGTTAATTTTCATGCAAATATCTGTAGACCCAGTAAACTTTGAAAAATCAGTCCAGCATGGCTAACGTTTACATAAATTTTGCTCAATATGGCCATTTGAAGCATTTGTCGTGGTATCTCTCTATTTAGTATTCTCACAAACCAAATTATTTTCATTCACATATATTTCAAAACACCAAGTTCAAATCATGACTCCAAGAAAGCCTCTTACCTCTCATTAGCTGCTGCTTCTTTGCAAGACACACCCTTTCCTGGTCAGAAATTTCCTTTTTGTTCTGTGCAATTATTTTTTTCAGTGCCATATCCAGCTCTTGGTGCTGTTTTGATTGAAACTCCTGCTCCTAGACAGTTGCACAATTGTTTTAGTGGAGTTAAATAGCCATCTAAATGAACCACTGGTAACTACATTAAGTTGTTTTTATCTCAAAAAGTAATTAACAATGCACCAGTTGAAGTTCCCGTGTCTTAAATCTCCAGGGTGCATGTTTATACTATCAGCTTCCAGTAATGACAGATGAACATCTCGGTGCAAAAAACAGCAAATGGCAGCTGATGTGAATAGTCACTTTGAATAAGGTAGATATTTATGATCATTGAAAAGGAGTCATGAAAATTCCATCATCAATTGCGCTGAAGATCCAAGGCACTGTATCATAATTCCCCCCCCCACCCCCAAGAACATAAAATGTTTACAAAAGGAATTTTTGCACATTTAAACTAAATCCGAGCAAATGATTTGAAATGTTGCTTAAATAATACAAAGCTAGTGAAAGTCACAGCTTGTCGTCTTTTGGTCTTTGTGCAGGAAAACAAAAATTTGACTGAAATATTCATATGTAAATATTAGGCAGAAGGGGGATAAACAGACATGGGCCATAGCAAGAGCCTGAAAGGTTTTGGTTTTGAATCCCCAATCATTAAACATAAACAATAGCTAAATGAGCTCAATATTCAAATTCAATGTTAAACTATTCACATAATACTGCAGCTTTTTTTCTAATGTATGATGGAGGAATGAGCTGGTGAACATTAGATTTATTCACAGGAAGGGTTACTATGACTTTGGTACATCAAAAAAAAAAGTTGAAAACAGAAAATGACTGAGCATGATTCAAGTTTTTAAAATAATTAACTATTGTCAACCCTATAGAAATTCTGGGCAAATGAGTTCAAGCATGGAATTAAAGGACAAGGTCAAGACAATTAATCAAATTCTGCACAGAACATAATTCATTTCCAAATGGTACACGCCAAAACAAGCCCTTCAAAGATTTCTGTTCATTACACTTCAGAGTTGAGTGTTTAACATCTTGGAATGTTTACCCATTGCTCTTTCCATCAATGTTTAGTGAGCTGGACATGATCCAAGAGGATAAAAATGAGGAAATAAGCTCAATGGACAGCAGTCACTCAATATCTTACTTTAAGTGATTTAAAGGCACTAAATTTGCAAATATGTTACTTGGTAGCCAAACTATTATTGCTACAGAGAAGGGTATAAACACAGCAAGACTTCAGTGGGTCATAACATGGTAATTCATTAAATAAGGTTCAATAATTAAAGAAATCTTTACATGATCATTAACCCAAAACTGTCATTATTGCTTTAAGGATTTATCCCAAAATGCTCTCTTATTTCTGCTCCAGTCTTTTTAGATAGAAAATTATGTTGAAAATTGCTTGCAGAACTCATTTGCCTATGTCCCGAATATAAAAACTGGCATAAAATGAGCATGTTTAGCAATACTATCATCTTTCTGGTTAATTTTTAGATTGTGGATAGCCAGACAGAGGCTTAAAGCAATGGCTAAGTTAGTCATTTTCTGACAGAACTGGTCAAAAGGTTTTCCTTTTGTTGATTCTCCATAAGTGTATCTAATTCAGGAACATTCAGAAAACATTTTTTGAATAATACCTACAAAATGGTTGTTGTGGTTCTACATAATTATTGGAATTTACTGCTGAATTAGACCAGCTTTTCTAAAAATAGGGATATAAATTGCATTTTCTATTCACCAGATATGTTTCTTTACATAAATAGAAATAAAAAAATTTTGATAATTATGAAACTTTTCTAAGAAAGAGGAAATAAGGCTAATGTCTGACAATGGGGCAAATTTGGCAATTTGCTGATATAAAGTGACTTAGTCTTGCTACACTTACATTTCGACAGTAAATCTGCACTAGCACATCACTGCTATACAAGTACTCATGAGAATGGTCAGGTAGGTGATAGGGAAGTTAGATAAATGATTGGCACAGAGTTTCTGCAGATGCATCTTGGAATCAGTTATGGGTGAATCTCCTTGATCAAAAATGGCACAGGCATGTAGATTTGCTGATGAATTCTAGGGACGTTCAGGATAATATTTCAGCCAGTCGGCAGAATGTCCAGGTGCGGGCAGTGAATTAGGTCAGCACAATTGGGCACACCTAGGAAGGAGTGTTTGGGAAGCAGGTGGATAAGAATGAAAAGAAGGTGGATACCATCTTATGTGGTGACGTGCAAGTGTCGCTTATGAACAAAGTTTATGCCCACATAAGATAGTAGCCCCTCCCTTTTAAAAACTTTAGTAAATAAGCTACTGTTCTACACACTACTCTGCTTTGATATGTAGGGTATATTAGTGGGGTAAATTGGCTTATTCACAGTTTCAATAGATCTGTGATTGTTTACATAAATGTGGGGCAGACTGCCACTTTCAGCATCTATCTATCTTTAGCGTTAGGAAGGCAAACTCAAGGTGAAAGGTATTGGACATTGCATACTCCTCATTTTACTTGCCACTCACCAAAAAAAAAACTGTCACTGCATTCAAATACTTAGTTCATTTTGAAGAGAAAACTGGTTGAAAGTACAGAGAAATAACACAGAACTTCAGTTTTATCAAAACCTTCACCTAAAGAAAGCAGCAAAAAAGGTACAAGCCTTGAGGTGGAGCTCCACTTAGCACACTAAAGTTACAAAGAGTAGCATCCACCCCTGTATTAATTACCTTATAGCATGAATGTGTGAGGTTCATACCCATCATGCAAAAACAAGATGAACCATAACCACATGATCAGGAACAGAGGTAGAAAAAGATCTGAATATAGTTATGGAAATCCTTAAAGCCCATTCACCCAGATAAAGTAAAAGCTGGAAAGGAAGAGACGGCAAGATCTGACAGCAGAGACTGTGGGGTCCATTGATTAGCTCCCAAGCACGTTACACTGCATTCTAGTTGCAGTTATGATTATCCAAAAGCAGATTTAAAGATTAACCATACTCCTTGAAAAGAAAGCTGGCTCACATACCAGAAATAGTAGGAACTGCCGATGCTGGAGTCTGAGATAACAAGCTATGGAGCTGGATGAACACAGCAGGCCAGGCATCATCAGAGGCGCAGGAAAGATGTTGTTTCAGGTCCAGACCCAAAACATCATCTTTCCTGCTCCTCTGATGCTGCCTGGCCTGCTGTGTTCACCCGGCTCCACACTATATTGGCTCACATACTAGTTTAGTCAGCTACTGCTGCTAGCTCTGAACAAATTTAGAAATATTTAATATCTTACAGGGTAGTTGGAATTACTTTAAAGTTTTAGTGGATGTAAAGTTATAAACATTGGGAAGAGTGTGTTGAAATAAAGCAATTAGTATCTGCTGTTGCCATACGGGCAATACTGTTTTGCTTCCTTCCTTATTTAAACTGGTGAAATGTAAAAACAGGAGGCATTAAGAGTCAACTACAAGGGTATCGAAAGTTGATTAGGTAACAAATTCCCTGCTCTCCAAGACATTAGTGCAAAAGAAAAATTTTTAAAACGACAGTCTGGGAACTTTTGAACCTTTTTTCAGTTGACAATTCAAATGATCAGCTTTTTTGAACCTAACTTCACTATTTAGAAGTAGGTTCTGAATTAGTGTCTGGAGTTAGTATTTCAACATAACTATCCCTCCATAGAAAAACATCCTTTCAAAACAAAAGTTAATGTTCTTTCTCAGAGAATGAAAAATTTGGGCGTTTACTCAAATTAAAAATCATTGAAAAACACAGAAAAGCCCAGTAAATTAGGGACAGGAATCTGATATCAATACTACTATCTTACAAGTTATACCTTCCTATCAATTGCCACATTTTCAAGGTTTGGCAAGGAAATAGCATGTTTTATCTAACTTTGGTGTAGAGTATCCATAATGATTTTCATTACTCCCACTCCTCCAATGCTTTTTAAAATGCAATTTTCACTGCCTTCAGAACAGGTAGAGACGTTTCAAACCTTTTCAGACGATGATTATTATTGTGAAATGTATTTAAATATAATAAACTTGTCTTCTCCATTAAATGGCTTGAAACTCCACTCCATGACAATGAAATTAAATGGATAGATGATTGTTTACCCATATAAAGATTACAGGATAACTTTCAAACATACCTCAAAACACAAGGCTGTCCATTGTAGAAATGCATCTGCAATACACCAGTTCTTCAAATACAGTTAAATATTCAAGTGTACACGGATAAATTATCCTCAAAGTAGACTTGTACAGGACAGTTTCTCCAAAACTAATTGTTTTATCAGTTGCATAATTGGCACAGCAGTCAAACATTTAACACCCTGCCTGCAGATGACAACCTTGCTGTTGTTAATGCAACAAAACACATATCACACACAAAGCTTAAGCAAATGGGTTATAAAAGAGCAGGATTCAACTTGGTTCTCCAAGCCAAGAATCCAATATTCCAGTGTTACCATTAAGGGTTGGTTCTGATCTATCTTGAATTTGTGCTAAATCCAGGTCTTCCATTTGCCTAAAGTAAAAATCAGATTTCTTCATCGGACATTTCACTGGATCAAGAACTGAATTACATTTTCAAACCTATTCAAACTTGAGGAGTGAAATTTGGGTAAAAAACAAGCTTAACCTATGGAAGGGTAATTTTGGCTCATTCAGATTAAAAAAACCCAAGGTATTGAAACATCAAGGGAGATCATTACTTCAAGTTTGTGACAACAAGACAATTGTTTTTGTGCTGAAAGAGGATTAATTCGGAAAGAACATCCAAGTCTGCAGAGTGGGTTAGAACTGTAGATTTAGTTGCTAGACATTATTCCACTTACTAAAGAAAAATTAAGGAAAGCAAATTAAGAGAGTTTCGAGCAGCAGCTAGGTGAAAGAAGTGTAAGAGTCCAATGGGTTTTGGCCAATTCAACTCAAGAATGGCGGGAAGCAGCTTACGTATTCAATTTTAGGCCTTTCTAATCCAATGTTACTATTTACTGCTGCTACCTGTGTTTGTTTCTTCTGTGCAAATTCTCCCATTTTTTGTTTCATGCTGTCTCTGCGTTGGTTTCTGGGAAGTTTTTCAACTTCACTCTTTACCTAATGTACAACAAGAAAGTACATATTTAAACAGTTAATCTAATAATCTGCATTAAATGCAGAGATTTCAGGATCATGAACAAGAAAGCCCAAGCTACGCATGAATGTTATTTACTTGTGGCTAAGTAAAATAAATTGCAAAATTTATTTTGATTTTCCATTGCCTTGTAGATGATAGTCTATTGTATCTCAGATTCCGGTCAGTCAACAATTCAATTAAAGCGCCTGGCTAGAATTGCACCCCAAAAAGGAAGGGGGATAAATTCAGCAATGACTCAAAGTCCCAAAAAAAAGTATCCTAAACCTTGTCCCATCCCTCAATAGACTTACACTTCTCATGCTGTAAAATCAGGACAGTGCATAATGGCAACCCACCCCTCAAACAGCAATCAATTTCCTGAATTGCATTAAAAGCTAAACTTGTTGTGATGCATAAGTAGCAGTAAAATGGAACCATGACAAAACTACAGTAAAGGTGTTTCTTATTTAATGGACATAGGTTCTGCAGAGAAAAGAATGCTTCAAGAAGTTACTATCCTCCTAGAAAGGAAGTATTTCACAACCCACAGCTCCCGGACAAGATATAATCAACAATAGTCTGTTTTCTTTAATGTGTATTAGTGTAATTTGTTTTAAAGAAAAGCGTAATTACATGTTTTGGTTAATTACAGAAAAAGTACTGAACATTATAATGGGCTGAAAAACTTCCCAATAATCGTATTTTTGAAAAACAGTCTAATTATACATGAAAGTTGAGATATGGACATTTTTCCAAAAACAAAATCACAAACCAAAATGAAGGGCCAAAGTCCACAGTGCATCTTGAATGAAGAGACTTGGTGTGGTTGGAGAAGAGATTAAACTAGTAGTAATTAGTCAAAGTTGACGCTCAAGTTGTTAAAATAATGGACCGAAGGGCAATGAAATTGACAGTTTTGAAGTTGTTGAAATGAATGAAGCGAGAGATATTGCATCGTCTCCACCTCCACAGAATTACAGAGGAAGGATGAAAGAGTACTTAGTACAGTACTTTTGCAGCTCAATGGAAATATGTGAAACAGTCACATGCAGCCAATAGTCAAAGCAAGATAAAAATCAGAAATGCCAGAGGGAAGTAGTAAGTAAATGATTATGGAACAAATCAGTCTTCCTTTTCATACAATCTAAACATTAAATGGGTATAAGTGGGTATAAGAGAGCCTCTGCAGGGGAGAGAAACTCCTCTGCCTTAACTACTACTTTATTAAAAAGAGTGGTCAGTAAAGATAGAATTTAAATATTTCACAAAACGTTCATGAACAGAGGAGAAGGGAACAGAAGAATAAGGGTTCCAGTAAATTAGAGTGGAAGTAGGCTCATGCAGAGCACTATAATCAATTGTGCCAAACCAGTGCCATACATTCTACGTTATTCTATTCATAGCTTTTGGATTGAAGAAAATCAAAAACAAAATATTTCAAAGATAGCTATCTTCCAAAGTTTGCATACAACCTGAATAAATGAATTAGTTCTTTTGCACTGTTTACAACTAAAGAGCCTCCCACATCTTTGTAACATAAGAGGTTGATCTCGGTGCAGAATCGGACACCATTCTTTTGCACTGTGTACTACACATTATTGCTTCCTGCACATGGGAGATTCTAGGACCGGAGGGAATAATCTCAAAGCAGGGGATTACGTATTTAAGACAGAGGAGTAATTCAATCTCTGAGGGTAGTGAATCTGTGGAATTCTTTGACACAGTGCTGTAGGGCTGACTAGTTAAGCACATTGAAGGCTGAGATAGACATTTAAATCAGAAAGGGAAGCAAGGGTTTTGGGGATATGGTAAGAAAACAAATTGGGGATTATCAGATCAGATCAAATAGATTACTTATGTGTCTACATCTTAAAGACACAGCCCTGTTTTATCAGCACTAATTTTTTGAGAGTTTCAAAGAATTTTGCATTTTTTTTTAAATGGGAGCTACTGGGTGAAATGTTGCTCACAGAATCAAGTACCTAAATATTGATAAGAATAGCTTCAATTACCATATTATGGTGTGTAAAGTAATTTTGCATGTTTCCTGCAAAGATGCCCAATTCTAAAACAGCACGAGAGAACAAGGGGCTGCAACTTCTTACAGTGGAGGCAAGCAGGGACAGCAGCTTCTGAAATAGCAGCTGCACAAAGAGCTGTGGGGGAAGGGACAAGGAAGCTTCATGAAGCAAGAAACTGAGAAGGGCATGACAACAGGAGATTAAAAAAAAAAACGGTGACAGAGAGCCCTTTTAACATGTTTCTACCGGTCAGATGAAGGATTCAGTTGTCAATATCAATAAGACAGATAGGAGTGGGAAAGAGGTGCTGCTGAGGGATTATAAATAGCTTGGAGACATATTAAAAAGTGGAACCACAAAAGATTATTACCTGAGCCACATGCAAATTGGTGTGGGTGCATTAGATTAGAGGTAAATGTGTGGCTCAAAGACTGATGAGAGAGAAATAGGTTTCAATTCATGGGATCAGAACTGTGGAAAGAAAGCCGTTGAGTTTTAATGGATTTCATTTTAACCACACCGCGACTAGTGTTGCAAAGTTGGATAGAGATCAGAAGGCAGTAAGTTAGAATTTGATGATGGCGGCCGGGGGGGGGGGTGGAGTGCATGGTCCCTTTAAAAGATGATGTGTGTGTCTAGGCCTGCAGATTTAAAAAGGCAGGTGCCCAGCAAGTTCCTGAAATTGAAACACTGCATCAAAAGTTTGTGTGGTTAACAACCCAGGCAGTAGTTTGGTTTTGTTGTGAAGGCAACCAGTTTGAAAATCAGTAAGTTAATTTAAACCAGGCATTTTGAAACTAAAAAACAAATTAAATTTAAATCTGATTGTTTTGACAACATAGGACTAACCCTATTGTAAGAAATTAATAGGTCATCAAGGGTATAAGGGGGCATTTGCAAGTTAACAACCAGCAGCCCTAAAGAGAAAATCACTGGCTCTCAGAATTCTCTAAACTCAGAAAACCATCATTTTACCAAAGGTACAGCTGCCCTCTTGGCTAATATTCAACGGAGGCATTCCAGACTGAGGATCAGTAGAGAGGGTGCAGAGCATTCTGGAAGACGTATCCTGACTGTAATCAAGAGATTAAGTTTTAAATATTTTTATTATTAATTTGGTTTATATAAATGGGACTTGCATCTATTGGAACAGGGTACCATTAAAATTTTGTTTTATTTGGGATTAGTTAGTAGTTAAAGGGGAATTGTTTGGTTTGTTAGTAGTTCTGTTGATTTGTTCATTGATCAAGTTAGATAAATAAATTGTTATTTGCCGATTATACAGTGAGTGAACAGGATTTTATTTAACCACTCCTTTATAACGGATTGGGAGGGGAGAGGCACACTTCTTCATAACATATTATGAGGCAAGCCGTTCTAGGCATTTCAGTTTTAGTTGCCAGGAGGGCACACAATGCTTCATGGAGGAAAAGTTAACATAATCAGAGTTGACATGGCTTTGTGAAAGGAAAATCATGTTTGACAAATTTATGAGATTTGGAGAATACAACAAGCAAAGTCAATAAAGGGGAACTGGTAGATATAGTGCATTTGGATTTTCAGAAAGCACTTGATAAGGTGCTACGCACAAAATTATGTAAGATTGACCCCACGATATTGGGGTAATGTATTAGCATGGATGTGTCTTCTGTGTGTTAAGCAATGCAGAGGTTGGACTATGTTTTTTTGCAGGTTGGAAAAATAAACCTAGTGCATTGCCACAAGGATCAGTCCTAGGGTCTCTATATACAAACTAAATTATGACTCGGAGGATGGGGCAGATTGCAATGTATCCAAGATTGCTGATGATACAAAAAAAAAGTTGTGTAGTGACAGAAAGAACACAAGGGTATGTAGTGGAGGACACAAATCAGCAAGGAGATATAGGCAGGTTGACTGGGTGGGCAAAAACTTGGAGATGGATGGTAATATAGGAAAACATGATCATGCACTTGCAACAAAAGAATTTCATCAAATGAAGAAAATCCAAAAAAGTCCAGCACCGAGGGATCAGAATGTTCTTGTGCCAGAAACACAACACATTTGCATGCAGGCTCAGCAAGTAATTAAGGCAGCAAAGATAATTTTGGTCTTTCTGGCTAGGAAGTCGAGTTTAAAAATAGGGAAGTCTTGTTACAACAGTCCAGAGTGTTGGTGAGGCTACACCTGGTGTAGTGTGTATACAGTGTTCATTCCTTCTATTTAAGAAGGGATGTACTAGCATTGGAGGCAGTTCAAATGAGATACACTCAGCTGATTCATGGGAGCAAGGGATTAACTTAATAATGGATAAAGAAGTTAAGCCTTAACACACTGGAGTTTAGATGAATGAGGACTGATCTTATTAAAACACACAAAGATTCTAAGTCAGCTTGATGGGCTAGATATTGAGATGACATTTCTGGTGAGGGGAATATCTCAACTGGGGATATAGTTATAGAATAAAGGCGAGACTTAAACTGGAGATGCAAAAGAACATCTTCTCTTGGAGGGTAATGAATGCCTGGAATTTTCCACCCCAGAGGGAGTTAGAAACCGCATCACTGCAAAGTATTTAAGGAAGACAAAGTTTTGAAATATTGAGGAGCTGAGGACGATGAGGTGCTGGCATAAAACAGGAGTCGAGACCTGGGGCTGATGAGTCATCAGCTTATAGAATGGTGAGCTAAGCTTGAGGGCCCAAACAGCCAATTGCTGCTCCCAATCCTTATGCTGTTCTGTAAAGAAGATCTAAACAGTTATGAACGCAATGCAGATGCAGGAGGATTAACTTGTGTGGGAATATGAGCTATCCTCACTTACATCCCAAAAACTACACGTTTAGGCATCTTATGCTACAAACAGATCAGACACAGTAGGGAACGATAGGAAAATCATTGAAAATATTATACTTTTTCTACTCAACAACTGTCCCACCTTCCCCAACTCTTCCACCCACTACCACCACCACAACCACACTGACTACTCTTATACACTTTAAAATGGCCCAAGTAAAGTGAGACAGTACCAGAGACGCAGAGCAAATGTTTGTGTTACCCACATCTTTAGAAAGATACAAGAATTACAGATTGATGACAAATAACCAACCCAAGTCACTGAAACGTTGTGGTAAGATCTCTAATTGAAGCAAGAATTTGAGAGTCACCAGGTTTCGATAAAAAAAAGGAAATGTCAGCGTTTTCAGGTGAAGTATAGTGCTGCTATAACGTATGTTTCGTTAATGCACATTGTCTGTAATGCAATTGATGAGTAGCAGATGCTGTTTGGATAATGCAAACTTTCTGTTGTAAGGGTATAGCAATTTCTATCGCGCAAGGTCACACAAGAACGCAACTACCACATTATAGGAGAACTACCTGTACAAAGGTCAGATATAAGTGACCATGTTGACATTAAGATCTTGAAAGGAAATTTCACATCCTGTGCACTAAGATCTTAAGATTTTTTTGATGAGAAAGTTGGAACAGAAAGAAAATCAGCAAAATTAAAGAAACAAAGTAACCAACAGAGGAGTCACGGTACACAATTGTATCCAATTTTCAAACCATACAAACAAGAATGTAAACCCAAGTCCAATGTTCATGGGTTATGCATGCAGTTTGCACTTGGACATTAAATGACTTGCAACTTGAAGGAAAAGAGAGCTTCATGGATCAGAGATCTTATTTTAAATAATTACTACAAATATCTACCATGTTTGTCCAAGATGATATATGTAGCTATCATGGATTGTTAAGTTTTAACAAACTTTCTATGCAGGTTTGCTGGAAAGCTTTCAACTTGAAAAGGTACTTTATTATATTATTCCTTACCTCTTTCTTCTGAGCTTTCAAATGATCAATAAATTTTGCATATTCCCTCTCTTGTTCAGTTTTAATTCGCTTGGCCTCATCACGTAGACGGTTTGTGTGATCTTGTTCCATTTTTTCAATCTGTTGCTTTTGCTGCCTTTCTAGATTCTCCAATTCTGTATCATAGAATTTCTTCTTCGCCTGCAGACAAAGAGCAATTATATTTTCAGGTGACATTCATTGTTAGAAATGAATAACTGGGAAAAAAGTCAACCATATCAAAAGATAGCTTGTAATCAAGAAAGACAGCCTGTAACCGAAAGATTAATTCCCAACTCATTCCTAAAAACATTTCCATTAAAAATTAAAACAAACTGTACTCAAACTAATTCTCAATTTCTCTGAAGGAAGAATGCCATGACAGTCCATGCATTCTAATCAACTTTTGCTACTTTTCTGATTGTTACCTAAAACAAATACCCATGACCAGCAGTGCTTCTCATCCCCAACTCTCCCAATTCATACTGCAAAGAATCTACGAGGATGCTATAAGCATAGATGTAGGCTTCGATATATTCGTGTGGAATGTCTTCAGCCAGATGGAACTCACTACCATAGTGGAGACCAAGTCATTGAGTGTGCTTAAGATAGAAATACATAGGTTCTTGATTATAAAAGGAGATCAAAAGTTATGGTAGGAGAAAGAACTTGAGAAACATATCAGCAGCGATTGAAGGGTGGAGCAGACACAATGAGCCAAAATGGCCTAATTCTGCTCCTGTATTGTATGGTCTTATACACATAACACTTGGACAGATCATAAAAATGATTACCATCATCAGGTGATAAACTATCCTTGTGGGAAGTTAGATTTATCCACAAAGACAATTACTCAATAGTCAAACAATTTTGAGTCTCATTACACAAATGACAAAAAGCAAATATTCATTAAGAGAAGACACAACAACAAATCATACATTAGTCTCCTGTTCAAACCGACGAAGCATTTGTTCTAACTGCTGTTGTGATTTGATATTGAGTTGAGTTTGAGCCCGATGTTCTTCCTTCTGAAGCAACCGTAACTCTCGCAATTCCTGTCGCCTGTCAATTTAAGAACAAAATCAAAGATCAGGTGAAGCTTTCATATGACATACATTATATCAGATAATTTTGGCATAAGCCTTATTTCCCCCAGGTTTCACAGCTCTCTGCTACAAAAACATATCCTTAGCTTTCTTCTTAACAAAAAAAATCATGTATGGAAATAAAACCATGTAATATTTTTCCTACTCAGCTTCAGCTCATAAAACATTACCAGTTTCAACAGTGTGTTTTGGAAAAATTACAAATTTGCTCAAGCAGCACAAAGGAAATAAAGTGTTCCAAGCAGATTCTATAGTTATTATAAGCTATTTGTTCAATTAATTAAAAATTTTATAAATTATATACAAGATTTCACGTGCCTTAGGAACCGCATTTCTTCAGCTTTCTTCTCATCCTCACCAATAATCTTTGATGTAGTGACACTTACTTCAACTCCATCTACAACAAATTTTCTTGTTCGTTTCAGAGTCTTGTTATTTGCCTTATTACCCTACCGGAATAAAAAAAAAGTTTTAAATTGTACAAAATAATGCATATTTGACTGGTTGATTGCATTTTCTAATAAATAAACATGGAAAAGCTAGGTTCGTATAACTTCAACTTTTCACATTTGACAGAATTTTCTAAACACAGCAGAGTCGTGGTTGTTCCTATGTTATGGTGAGGGATTTTCATCTGAGATTTCATTTCTCTAGCACTGTCTCATTAAGTACCAATGTCAGAAGTCAGCACAGTTTTGTGTACTTTAATACCTATGGACAGTTCTCAATTTTATTGTCAAGTTGCATTGCTAACTGAAAATATTGACTCCAATTCCTGTACAACCAACCACAGCCATCATTCACTTTGCAAGGTCAGAGAAATCAACAGCAAATATCTTGATCTCCAACACACACTTCCAACAACAAAAGCAATCAATGCAATATTACTTAGCCTGAAGCCTACATCAAATGATATGACTACAATGAAAAGTAACCTGACACAGGCAAGATATCAAGATGTTCTCTGTGCTATGCCCAAGCAAACTTCCTGCTCCGCTGATGCTGCCTGGCCTGCTGTGTTCCTCCAGCTCCATACTGTACACTTTCTTCTTTTGTCATAACCATGAGATTTTACAGCATGAGGAAATGACTTGTGGAAACATTTTTGACCAGTCTGTACAAATTTTATTTATCATTCTAAATTGATGGTAGTCTTTACTACTATTAAAATTCACAAATGGCAGAGACGTTTAGTTTGCCTTGGAGCCACAGAACTCTGACCTAGTTATGAATTAGTTTCTTCTGTACACGATAGGGAGTTGTAGTCACAAGGTTTTGGGATTCTTTGATTGAAAAGACAATTTTTTTTAAAATATAGCTTATTTCTTAGAATGATTTATTATTGGACTATGCCATTTTTCCATTGATCGCTAATGATGGATATTTATCCTCAAAATAACTCAAGATATAAAACTTAAGAATCTGTCTTCAACCATTGTGGCCAATCAACATTCAGATGAGTAGAACCTCACAAACGTTTTGGGCTATTTTTCCTAAAGAGAACACCATTAGATTGGATTCTATTCACTACGGACAAGACAATTCTTTCCAATTTAGTGAAAGCAACTGTTTCATTTCAAAAAATTAAAATAATATTGGGCAGAAGCTTTGCTAGACTATTCATGGTCACTGGAGAGAACACCTACGACTAGAAAAAGATAAATCAAGTTTAAATTGACAAGATGACAGAAACTGCAAGAGATAAAACTTTCATATCTACACGTGCTAATGAAATAATTTTGGTTACTTACTATAGCTCCAAGATAAATTCTGATATTTAATGCTTTGTCTTCTGAATTTATGAAAAATGTAATGACAATATTAAATCAATTCCAAGGTACAACATGCTGCTAAATACAATCACATTGACCATGGCTATGAAACACTACTAATTATGCACGCACCACTGAAGTCTCACTTACTCGAGAGGAATCTGCTACAATCATTGACAGTGTATAAAAACTAACCATCATTTAGGGCATTTATTTTGAAGCCTCTGTGCCAAATATAACGTGTGGAGCGTTAGGTCTAACAGAAGGACAATACTTAGCAAAACCAGAAGGCTGAGAAGCATACATTTATAATCAATAGCAGTAAGACAGGGAACTTCTTAATGAAATTAAACATTTTGTCGTCAACACAAAAAACAACTCACCCGTATTGATAGAGAGCCACTTTCCTTGTTTAAGGGGAGATCAGTTGAAAGGGAGATATTCAAGTCAATGCTATCAGAAGCAGATATGCTACCTGAATCAGAATCTCTCCTTGAATGTATGTTGGTAGAATCCATTGCTCCATTGACAGTCAATGAGTCTGGAACCAGAGTGACTTGTTTATCAGATTTAGTTTCTTTTTCATTTTCAGTTAGCAGTTCTTTTTCATTTTTCAAATCAGCAATGTCAACAGAAATCTGTACGCCTGTAGGCTGGACAGTCCCAGAACTGTCCATCAAACTTTGTTGTTGTTTAATGGAATTCTGTTCTGATACTACTTCTGAAATTTGTGCTGAAGCATTCATGCCCTCATTTGATTTTGCGTTGTTAGTCTGCAAGTCCACTTCAGGCTTGTGTTTGGTACACGGGCTAACTTTACTATCATCAGTTCCGGAGTCTGAGCTGACAGTCTTCACTGAGTTCTCACTCTCAGCCTTGTCACTGTCACTGCTGCATATACCCTCATCCAATAGCCCTTCACTGGACTTATCAGCTTGTTCTTTCGTAACTTCAGAACCAGCACTGTTGATTTCCAACGATTCCAGGATCTTGGGAAGTTTTTCTGCCTCTAGACTGATTTGGCTCAGTTCAGAGAGACCACGTGTGTGACCTTGAAGGGGCTGAAGAACAACACTTTTAAGCAGGATTTCAGTTTATTTTTTAAATTGTAGAAAATCTGGCAACAGTAATGTTTTGTAATATATATCATTTTTGTGTCAATACTTCACATCATCCAAGTAAAACCCCAAATATAACCCTTTCCAAGCAAGAATTTCTCCATGTGTACATGAGCTACATAAACAAATCTATTCTAACAACTGCTTGATAACTAGCTTATGTCATAAGGATAAATAATTGCCCTGCAGAAGAATTTAAGGAGTTAATTTAGTCTTCAAACACAGTCAATGACAAATGTGATAAGGAACAGGGAAGCTACTTCTGATAAGGCAGCAAGCTGCAATCTAAAGGATCATCAATAATATTACACCATAAACAGAAAATAATATAACAATTCAACATCAGGATTCTTCACTAGCAGAACTCTGAAGGACACCACTGCATAAGGTTGGACCCTGGACACATTTAGAGACAGCTACTGTTGAGTGGAATTATAGCTAAATTCCATGGTTAGTTGGGTAATAGCCAAGTTGGGTTGTGAAGCTTAACTTGCTTACTTGAGGGGTCTTATTTTTGTTGCAACATGCAATAAAGTTTAAGTAATTATTCAGTATTTGACTGAGAATTTTCTTAAAAAACGGCCCCTAGTTTGTGGTAATTTACATAGAACAATTGGCCTCCCTGGGTGGGCTTCAATAAGAAATGATTTTAAGTTGCTCCGAAGTCAAACCTACCAGCCTTGTACTCTCAAAAATCCTGCCAGAACCTGATTTAGAGAGGAGCTGCCCCATGTAACAGCCAGGATGCAATGACTGGATGAGGACAGATGCAACATTTGGATCATGAACCAAATTTAAAACAACACTATTTTAAGATTCAATTGGAACATTTAAATTTTTGTATTACTGAATTTGGCATTGAAAACTTTGCTTCAAAATCATGGAAAGTGAGAACTTGGTTAGGGATATTTCAGCAGGAAATTGCCAAAGTGAATAGAATATTGGGAAGCTTGTATGTTGAGTCCTTGTTCACCAAATTTTTTTTTTCTTTTAAAAAAAACAAACAGTCTGTTAGGAACTCCTTGGGAAAGCATGGCCCAAAGAGGATGAGCTGATGGGAATTTACAGTCTTTATGCAGAAACTTGACACGCGAAGCATACATTAAAACAGAAATGTTGAGACACGTGAATTGAAGTTAGAAAATGCAGAGTTAAATCAGAAACTCAAAGCCCTAGAGGTTGCCAATCAGGGAAGGACAGTTTTCCAAACAGAAAACATAGAATTAAAGGGAAAGGTTAAATCCCTAGAGATGGTCAATCAGGAGAAGATAGCTTACCTCTCAAAATTATCAAAGTCAATTTGAGACAGTGAACAGGAATGCTGAGAAGGCACAGAGGCAGGTTCAGGATTCAGAAATCAAGAATCAGAAAATTGAAAGTAAATGTAAAGATCTCCAAGCAGCAAAAGTGTAGAATGCTGATTATTTTAAATGCCAACAAGAAAATAATGCCTTGAAGTTACACCTTTCTAGCCAGAGGGTTTCTCTGGAACCCATACAGATGTTAAGGGAAGAAAGAGGTGATCCTGATTAGGGATCAATTGAGGGTGAAGCTATGCATTGTCCCATACCCTGATTTGAATGCAATTATAGTCCTGACCTCTGTGCCCCTCCATCATACTCAGATAAAGGTTTACAGTATCCAGCCAATTCAGTATCTTTACTTTGGGCTAGTACCATAAAGATTTAATGAAAATTTCACAACATAAATAAAGAGAGAGGCCAGTAATTGAGTGTTTTGAAAAGTGAGACAAACAAACAGTAGAATCTGAAGCTAGTTAAGGGTGAGAGCAAACCTTGAAGTCAGCCACAAGAAGGGCTAAGACCTATCTCCCGGTGTGTCAGGGATGTGACGTGTTTTTCCCATACATCTTAGCCTTACAGGGACTAGAATGGAAATTCAAAAAGGCAGACACCAATTCCAATCAATTCCCATATCCCTGTGATGAATCCTAGGGAGTAAAGACGAATAAAACCACAGTGCTTTGTTTGTCTGCTAAAGTAACAGCACCTGGGTAAATTTATTATAATGAAGCTGATTACTGGAATTGTATTGCTGGCTTTCGCAAACGAATCAGCAAGGATCAGTGGGAGTGGACACTGTTCAACGCAACCAAAAGCCACTCTGGGGGGTGGTCCTGATATTTATACAGATGCCACCCCCTTGGTCAGAAACGCCGAGGTTTACCAACTGGACCAGTCATCAGCAGGATGTGTGGGTGTACTAGTTAATATGACGGTTAGGTATTATTCTGCAAATACCCAAATGCCAATATGTGCAGACCAAATGGTGTTGGGAGATGCCTCCTCCCATACTTTTGGTGCCGTGGTAACTTAGAAGTCAAATCTATTTGTGCTGGTGTAGAGTACAGTGTAGGAAAATAAGGACCCAGAGGAGGGATAGTTACGCAAAGCACAGGTAAAGAATTTTAAGAAAACGTCCATCATGAATTGGTACCAATTATTCTGATTCTGTTGGGTATTCAGTTACCATCATGGTGTCCAAAATCTTTAGCTAACATTTATAAGGAACGGGTGAAAATGCTGTTGCAGTAAGATGGTCGTGCAATTGAGAGGAAAAACAGAAGTGCAGATGTTTTATAGCAGATGCTGCAGGCATTTAAGGTGCAGGTGTTTCTGCTCAAACAAAGTAAACGTGCAAGCGTTTAAACAGTTAATCACCTAGCCATCGACACTACAAGTGATTGAATAAATCAATTAACTTCTCAAGTCAGGCAAGGAACTGTCTCTGTGGCACAATGGATCAGTGCATTCAGCTGCTAACCAGAAGGTTGGTGGCTCAAGACCACCCAAGGATAATATCCTCGTTACTTGGGCCCTCTTGGGGCTTGGTGGTAATGTCCCTACCCTGGACCCAGAGGCCTGGGCTCAAGTACCACGTTCAGGTATGTAATAACTTCTCTAAACAGGCTGATTAGAAAAATAGTCGTCTGGTAGGGGCCCCTCTTGTGGACCAGTGGTAGTGTCCCTTTCCTATCCCTGGACTGGGAGGCCCAGGTTCAAGTCTCATCTGCTCCAGATGCAATAACATCTCTGAACATGCTGATTCAAGAAATAAGTTAAATAAAAACAGTAGACAGACACAGGGCCCTCTAGTGACATGGCAGTGACCGTACCCCTGGACCGAGCAGCCTGGATTTAAGTCCTACTTGCTCCAGAGATGTATAATAACATCTCTGAATAGGTTGATTAGTTTAGAAAAAAACGAAAAAAAAAAAATGGGGACAACACTAACAGCACTTAATTTCATATTGTTAACACTTTGTCAATCACATAATTGACAAGTTCATAAAAGCAGGAAAGTGCATAAAATATCCAATAGATGTAACTGTAGTAAGAATGGCAATTTTGTGTTAGCTTAGTACAGAGAAAATGTAAATTAAATGAAAAAGGGAGAAGTTCCTATACGGGTTGATTACATTAAATTGAGGGATTTAGTTGATGGGACAAGATCTTTAAGTAAAATCTCTGAGTTAATGAGACTAACGTATGGACTAATGATCGGGGGAGGAACACAATAGGTCTCGTGTTAGGGATATCTTATGTCTGAAGAAGACAAACCGTTAAATGTTATAAGGGTGCAAAATATTGGAGTGATCCAAAACACCATCTGGATCAGCATGCTAAGGAGGTTCTACCTGATTAGGATGAAAAGTGGGGGAGACTTGTAGGGACAGCAACTAAGGAATGTCAACTTACTGAAAACTATTGTTTGTACCTAACCCATTTACACAATTGGACAAGCCACACGAGGTAAACTATTTCTTGAAGTTTCAAATACCACTCCAGAAAACAATCAGAATTGGATAAAAGGCAAAGGAGAATACTGTATCAGTGTATCTTTAAAAAATCATAACCTGAATTGTCCCATCACTGATTCAATATTTTGTATTTAACCTCAAATACCCATGCCCACATGAACAACGGAATTAACATCAGGAAGAGAATTCCAATTCGTTTTACTCTCTTGTCCTCCCCCCAGTACAGCATTTTTATTTTACTTTTCAACTATGCTTCAAAATCCCTTTTACGAGCAACTCTGTGGAGTCTTCTTATTTGTTGAAGCAGAGCATTCCAGATGATATAACGGTGCATCAAAAGAAATCTGATCTCCTCTGGTTCTTTTATTAACTATCTTTGTTACTCATTGCCTACGCTGTCAGAGGAAAGTAGTTTCTCCCCATTTACTGTATCATTCCCCCTGACAATTTTCAACCTGGACAACAGGGCCGGGTTTAGCATTCCTGGTGAGGGCATTGCATTCTGGTGTGCTCCTAAATTAGATCATTAAAAAAGTTAAAATACACTTCGGCGTAGGCAAGCAGGTAAAGTCGAAATTCTGTTTCATTTATTCTTTTTAAAAAAGGGGATGGAGCGAGGTGGGGGTACTATCTAATGAGTGCATCTTGCTCATCAGGGCACCTCCCCAGAAGACTGTACAACTTTCCTCCTCCGCCAGACTTTAAATTACACTCCTAGCACTTCTCCAAAGATGTTCAAACTTTTCTTGTCCCATGCCCAACTTAGCCGCACAGGGTGCTTTCACCCTATACATGCCTGCAGTTGCTGCAGATTCCACAATTGAGCTCTGATGCTGCCAGCCAATCAGATTGGTCAGCAGCTCGAGAAGACGGGACATTTTGTCACCAGTGAAGTGTATCTTCCAGGCTCAATCAACTTTGCCCACATACAGTGTGCTATGGCTATACGACAGGCATCTCACCAGGCTACCAGCTAAATGCCAACTTTCTGACCAGGGTATGGAGAGTGAGAGGGGTGTGGCATAAATGCTCTTTTTAAAATGGTGTCTCTCAGATATAAAGCAAACACAAATTAATTCAATTTTGAATTAGTAGAGAATGTTTTTGAACGTACTCCTATGATAGCTTTACTTCTTGCACATATACGCCTGTGCTCGAATCGGTGCAGCAACGTTTCCGTCAGACCATAATTTAGAACCCAATTTGAAAAGTAAACACTATTTCAATCGGCACTTACTGATAATGGTTCTGATGAGTCATCATCGTCTACTTCCTCTCTGTTGTCTTCTATTTCCTCCATCACTTCAGCTTTTGCCTCAGCCACCAATTCCCGGAGTGGTTTATTACTACTGATGCTGCTCACAAAAGGGTGCTGTTAAAACAAAGGAGATTATATTGACAACATTAATCCAGCTGTTACTTCTACAGAAATAATAGACTCCGAGTCAAAGACAGTCATAGAGACCTGCACCATTTAAAGAAGGTCCTCAGCCCATCATATCCACACCGGCCAAAAAAACAACCTATCTATTCTAACCCCAATTTTCCAGCAGTTGGACCCTAAATATCACTTAGTTCTGTACAGTTTGTATACAGCAAGGGATCGAGAAATTGTTCCCTCCCTCAAAGAAATTTCAGCAACTGAAAATTTAGTAATTTGTTGAAAACGTTTCATTTGAAGCCAAAAACTTCTGTTTAAAATCCAGACACTTATCAGAGCTATGGTTATTAAAAGTTTTGATAAGAGTACCCATTTGATAAAAGTAAAAATGAATGCTAATTAACCCTGATCAACGAGTTTAAAGCTACCAAAAAAAAAAAATCAGAAAGTCTTGGAGTTCAAGTCCATAGCTCCCTGAAAGTGGCCACTCAAGTACGTAGATAGTAAAGAAGGCCAATGGCACATTCATTGCTTAGAGAATTGAGTACGAGGGTCAGGATGTCAAGTTGCAGCTTTATAAGACTTTGGTTAGGCCACACTAATGTATGGCATTCAATTCTGGTCACCACATTATAAGGATAGGGAGGCTTTGTAGAGGATGCAGAAGAGGTTTACCAGGGTGCTGCCTGGATTGGAGGGTATGAGCTGTAAGGAGAGGCGAGAAAAACTTGGGTTGTTTCCGCTGGAGCAGTGGAGGCAGAGGGGAGACTTGATAATAGTCTATAAAATTATGAGATACACAGAGAGGGTTGACGGTCAGAATATTTTTCAGAGTTGAAATATCTAATACTAGGGGGTGTGCATTTGAGGTGAGGGGGTAAAAGTTCAAAGAAAATGTGAGGGACAAGGTTTCTTTTTTAAAAACAAAGTGGTAGGTGTCTGGAACGTGCTGCCAGGGGTGATGGTGGACGCAGATACAATAGGGACATAAGGGACTTTTAGATAAGCGCATGAATATGCAAGGAATGAAGGGATTAGTTTCATTTGGTGTCACGTTCGACACAACATCATGGGCCGAAGGGCCCGTTCCTGTGCCAAAGTGTTCTAGGTTCTAAACTAAACATTGAGGAATAGTTAGTATGTTACTAAGCTATTAAATAAATGTGTGAAATTTAGATAAGGTAACAATTTACAACGTACTTAACATGGACATAACCTTTATATCAGCTTCTCAAACAGATACACAAAAGCTTCTATTTTGAGTATCTGCATTGTTTCTCAACTTTAAAGTTATAAACATTGGCTGAGGGTCAAGTTCAGCTACTTTGAAGCCAAAGGTGCCACACCTGAGACAAACCCTGCTTGGCTGCATACACAAAATGGTTTACACCAACAAAACTTCCAGCACAACTGCCCGAAAACATAACAGTACACTCATTTATAAAATTGAGTTATGCGGAAACTTTCAAACAAGCTATTATAGTAAGGGAAGGGAGAGGATGAAACTCCTGCCAGATTAATCATTTTCAATACAGGAGGGGTGACGCAGATAAAAGGTTAACATGGAAACTTAGTTAACAAGTTATCCATTGTACTGCTTATCCAAAGTTGAGCAAGCATTTTTTAAAGTGTATAAAAAGGGGCAATTATCTCTGATCATGCGCTGTTGTACCTGAATATCAAGTATAGTCATCAGACAAAATAGGTAAGAGGGTGGGGTCATTTGGATGAAAAAATGCATATGTAAGTCTTATGTCCACATCATAATTTCAGGGAAGGTGACGACATTGTGGTAATGTAACTGGACTAGTAAGCTAGGAGGTCCAGCCCAATGTTCTAGGAACAGGGCTTCAAATCCCACCGAAGCAATTGGCGACATCTTTATTCCACATTTATTCATGGAAGTTGAAACTCATTGCAGTGATTACCTGCCTCATTCACTAACGTCTTTTAGGGAAGGAAATCAGCCCTCCTTACCTAGTCTGGCCTTCACGTGACTCCAAACCTACAGCAACGCGGTTGATACAAATGCATTTTGAAATAGCCTAGAGAGCCACTCTATTCATGGGCAATTAGGGAAGGGAAACAAGCGCTGGTCTTGCCAGCAAAGCCAATATCCAAAATAATAAAGATGGAAACCGATATCTCAGACTACATAATGCAGCACTCATGTAAGACAGCAGTTAGCTGGAGTGGTTGGAAGGGTGGACAAGCTGGGAGAGATATGGTGGGCTGAAGGGCCTGTTTCTACATGAGTTCTCGACCTGAAATGTTAACTCTGATTTCTCTTCACAGATGCTGCCAGACATGCTCAGCTTTTCTAGCAATTTCTGTTTTTGAGCCTGTTTCTATGCTGTATGACCCTATGACCCTAACATAGAGATAAAATGGCATTTTTACATCACAGCAACTTTATAAAGGCAGCATCCATCACAAATGTGAGCCTAAGTATTAATAATGGCAAACTATTCATATGGACTCATGGGACTGAATACTGCTATATTTTGACAGAAAAATAATTGTAAAGCATTCTCTAAGTGGACTCCTAAAAGCTGAAATAAGTGAAACACCATCTGCCAGAACTTAACCAATCTTCCTTCTTGCACGGAAATGCCAAGAATTGTTTGATTTGCTAACAACCATATTTAAACACTTTGATAGGAAAATGTATTCATTGGAAAAGTCATTTGTTTTCTTATCTCTTCACTGCCAGCAAGTAAAAATCTGTCAGTGTGCATTTCTTGCCATCATGTTGTCACAGATGTGCTGACATTTGGAACGTGGAAGAACCACACAGGAAGCAGAATCGTTACCAAGTAATCAAGTTTCTTGGTATAGAATATGATTTTGAAATTTGCGGATTTATCATTAATTTCAACATGGAATCAGGAGAAGCCACAATCTTTCATAAGAAAGCTATGTTCACTTACATAGGAACAAGAATAGGCCATTCAGCCCCCTGAGCCTCTTCCACCATTCAAATGAGTTCATGGCTGATCTATGGCCTAACGCCATATACCTGTCTTTGGCCCATATCCCTTAATACCTTTGCTTAAATAAAAATCTCAGATTTAAAGTTAAAATTGATCCAGCATCCACTGTCATTTGTGGAAGAACGTTCCAAATATCTACCACCCTTTACGTGTAGGAGTGCTTCCTAACATCCCTCCTGAATGATCTTCTCCAATTCTCAGACTATGCACCTAGTTGCAGGATCCCCAATTAATGGTAATATTTTATCTTTATCTAATCTGTCTTTTCCTGTTAATATTTTAAAGGCTTTGATCAGATTGTACCTTAACCTTCTAAATTCTACAGAAAACAGGCTTAATTTGCATAATCTATTCTCATAACTCCTTAAGTCCAGGTATTTGTAAACCTGCATTGTAATCCCTCTAATCCCCTAATGCCAACATATCCTTCTAAAAAGGTGTGGTGCCAAGATCTGCTGTCAGTCCTCTAAGTGGGCTCTAACTTATTAGTCCATCATATCACAGGCAGGAAATCCTGGGGGAGCATTAAAAGGAGCAGGAAATTGGTGAAAACTTCTGATTTTGTAACTTTCAAGTTTTATTTATTGTTTAAAACAGTTTAGTCACATTTTTAAATTCATTCACAAGATATGGGCCTTGCTGGCTAGGCATGCATTTATCATCCATTCTTAGTTGCCCTTGGTGGTAAGTTGCTTTGAACCACTGCAGTCCATGTACAGTAAGTAGACCCACAATGCTTTTAGGGAGGGAGTTCCAATATTTTGATCCAGCAACACTGCAGTCAATATATTTCCATGTCAGGATGGGGAGTGACTTGGAAGGAAACTTGAAGGTGGCAGTGTTCCCATGTACTTGTTGCCCTTGTCCTTCTAGATGGTAGTGATAGTGGGTTTGAAATGTGCAGTCTTAGGAGCCTCAGTGAATTTCTGTAGTGCATCTAATATAGACAGTACATATTGCTGCTTCAGAACATCAGTGCAGCAGGGAGCAAAAGTCTGTGAATATGATGTCAATCAAACAGATTGCTTCATTTTAGATGGTGTCAAGCTTAAGTGTTGTAGGAGCTGCACTTAGACAGGTAAACATGGAGCTATTCTATCGAACCCCTGACTTGCACCTTGTAGGTGCTAGACAGGCTTCGGAGACTCGGGAGGTAAGTTGCTCTCAGAATTCTTAGTCTGATCTGTTTTTGTACCCATAGTATTTATATGGCTAGTCCAGCTGAGTTTCTGGTAACCCCCAGGATGTTGATAGTGAAAAATTCAGCAATGGTAATTCCAGTGTATGTCTAGAGACTACGATTGGATTTGCTCTTTTTGGAGATGGTAACTGCCTGGCAATTTGGGTGGCACAAATATTACAATCCACTTGTCAGCCCAAATCTGGATATTGCAACATTTGGAAAAGGACTGCTTCAGTATCTGAGGAATCATGAATGGTGTTGAATTTATAACAAGTCTTGTTCTACAGCAGCACTTATTCTGCTTTGTAATATTGAGCTGGCACAAGGGAACAGTCACTCTAAGATTTTATGTTCAATCCCTAGACTCATTACATATTATCCAAATATTAGGCAGGTAACAGTATGCTCCTTAGCAAGTTTAAAAAAACCCAATGCTTCAATTGCTTGTTACAGGGTATTAGAGCACAATATCTAGATTAAGAAAGATGGCCCGTATATTTGCTTAAGATTCTACCTTTTTCTGAGAACCCTGAAGTACTTCAAATGCTATGAGCAAATGCTTTTTTGTTGAAGGGTTCAAAATTGATAAGGAAGTGGTATTGGATAAATTGTCATTTTGTTTTAGCTGCACCTATCCAACCTATCCCCTGAAATATTTTATAGATTTCCATGCCATCACCTCTCATTCTTCAAGACTGTAGATAATGAAAGCCCAGTTTCCTCAGTCTTTCCTTGTAGGACCATCCCACCATCCAGCAAACAATTCCCCTGATCAAAATGAAAAACCTCAGGTATTAACATTGTGAAAATTAATTTGAGAATAATGCTTCACAATTTTTACATGACATGCAAGACAAACCTTGTTAAATTTTTTCAAGTGGTGACTAAGGTAGTGGTTAGAGGAATGTCGATGTTGTTGGACTTCCAGAAGGCATTTCATAAAGTCCCACATAAGATACAGTTAAATAAGGTAGAAGCCCAGAGAATTGAGGGCAAATTATTGACATAGCTGGGAATTTGATTGGAAGTAGCGATAATGGTATTCAAATTTGCAGGATGTGACCAGTGGTGTCTCACAATGATCTATGTTAGGGCCTCAACTATTCACATTATTTACTAATGGCATAGAAAGACATACACAAAGACACAAACAAGCGACCTTCTGTAGGGGCTCTACAGCCAGTGCGTGAAGACAGAGGGCATTCTCTCTGGAGTGAATCTTGTTATGATGTATGTACAGTAATAAAAACAATTCATCATAAATTCATGTTGTATTTTTCTAATACCGGTTCCAACAAACATCTCCCATAACTATCGATTTCTGTTTTTCTCCATCTTTCCCAAATCTACCGATTGTACTAACTCAGTATATCATGACACAAGAATGCAATTAGACAAGAATGAAAAAGCTGAATCAATATCCATTATAGATTGTACAGCAAGTTGAAAACCTACGGTTGAAATTTAACCTCAGCATTCATTCAATGTTCAGACATCATAGCTATTGCACTTAATAGAAGTCAATAAAAAAAAGTCTTCACTTGCATTAACTCATTTCTGTAGGTAGTATGGAACTACAGCAGTAGTTTTTCTAAAAATTAATTTAAATGAATGGAAGTGTCACAAATAACTCCATGTCATTTCAAAAGAAAATGTACTGTATGCCAGCTAGTATGAGACAAAGCTAGGCATACTTGACAAATGCATGAACATTTCATAATACAAGCCAAGAATAGATTTCTCACGTTCTCACCTGCAATAGCTGAGCAGCACTTAAACGGGTATCTGGATTCTTATCCAGTGCTTTCTTGAGGAAATCCTTAAAATCTTGGGACCTACAGAGATGACAGTTCCAATGTTTAACTCAATCCAGTTCAAATCATTTTTCACGTGAAGCATTGAAAAATGTTGCTCAGTTTTAAATTCAACATGCTTTACATTAAGGAGGCAGCATGTTCTTCCCTGCAACCTTTTTCCACCACACCCACAAGCCCCTGTGCTGTAGCCTCCTGCAATCTTTCTCCATTTAAATATTCAGCTCCTTGAATCTTCCTACCAAGGAGCGCAGCCTCTCATTTTTTCAGATCCTATCTGCATAACCAAACCCTCACCTGGTTAAGCGCAACTGCAATATAAACAGTTGGACATCACCTAAAGAAAACAACTTCATTTAGTCAATACGCCTGCCACTGGATGCAATTGTCACACAGTGGTAACTGTGTAGGAAACTACAGAATGCATTGCAACAACTCATCATGGACTGCACTATTTTAAGGATAAATCCCCAATGCATTCTCTTAAGTTATGGAAATGAAGCTTTGCTGGCATCACCAACATTCCCAAGAACACAAGCTAAATTTCAAAAAAAAAATCACCTGCTTGATGAACATATACAGATGTGTACGTGAAACTGACCATGTTCACTTTTGATTTCAAAAGGTTGAAGTGGGTAGGATCCCATTGGGATTTAACCAAAATTACTTGTGACTCACCCACCTGTCCTCAACTCATAACCCACTTTAATGGGTTGGAAAAATTCTACCCTCCTTTTTAACAGGAGTTTTCCAGTTACTAAGCAGTGACATGATCTTTCAGACCTGTAACACAACAGCAAAGAACACAGGGGACCATTTTGTTGCGATAATTTACAGAGTTGAGTTTTTCCAAAAGGCTTACTGTAATCCAAAGATTTACACTTGTCAATAACATTTTGCTCAACACCTCATGACTCTTGATCTTCGCAGTCTGACAAAATAAAACCATGAATTTGCATATTTGAAGTACAAGGGAGCTATCAAAGTCAAAATGTGTGTCAACACGTCTATGAATCCAAACTGAACTCTCTAGCCTTTAACCCACCTGCTGCAAGTCTTACGTAGCTTTACCAACTACAAATCATGACATAATTGAACTGGAGCAATGGTGGAAAATTATGACTTATTAAGTTCATCCGTTTGAACCTGCCAAGTCCATGTACACAAGAAACTGTGCTGTCTTATCTGTGCTAGGCGTTTCTTCCTGGGTTTAATGAATGTTGTTTGAGTTTAACCACCACAGGATGCCAGTGACTAATGGGGCACCTTGTCAAATGCATTCTGGAAATCCTTGCACTGCATCTAATCAATAAATCTCCCTTTATCCACATTGCTTCTTACATCCTCAAAGAACTCCAATAAGGTAGGTAACCATTATTTCCTTATCAGAAAAGGTCTTGGGAACAAAAGTGACATTTTCTAAATACCTTTGTTACGTCCTCCTTAGGAATACATTCCAGAATATGACAGAGGTTAAACTAACTAGCCAGTAGCTTCCTGCCTTCTGTCTCTCTCTTCTCATGAACAAAAAGGAGCCACATTCGCTATTTTCTAGTTATTACCATTTTGATGGATTTTCCAGCGTCGGAGGATCACTCTTGGCAATTTTCAACAAAACTCTCATTGGATTTAATTCATGATGAGGTGGCTCTATTTCAGCCATTTCAATCAATGTTATACCCAAGGACCAGATATCAGCTTTATAATCATATGGTGTGTCTTTCATTGTCTCACACATCACCACTTCTGGGGCCATCCTGAAAGCAAACCAAGAGAGCAATGGTGGAGAAAACAAAGTATGGTAAGCTTGTAGAATTCTATTAATTAGGACATTCTCAATGGTAAAATACATGCATATTTAAAAATAATTCTGAATAAATCCATTGTATAGTTTTATAGATCCGACCCAAGTATATAATGCATATTTTCAAATGAAAGAGCATTATTCAAATTAATGGAAGCAATTTAGTATCATTAGGCTAGTGAAAAGAAGAGCAATCGACAGCATTCCCTCTAATTTTCCTCCAAGCCATGTGGGCCTCTGAGGCCTACACAGAGCGGCACTTCCGGAAGTCACTGTGCAAGGAACATCGGAGCAGTGCAAGCAAACAGAGGGATCTTTGGCAACCAACATTTAAGCACGTGGTTTAATATGTAGCCAAGTTAAAACTGATGGCTTATTTATAGATAAGTGTGATGCAAATATCCAATTGCATAATTCATGCTTTAGAGGTGAAGCTTTTAGTTTTAAGAATTAAAACTTTCCAATTGCATTTAAAGATAACAAATAAACTGAATTACAATCACCCCAGGTCGAAGAGATTATTTAACAAAGTTAGAATTGAAAGTGCAAAATCACTGAACAATAGACCTATATCTGGATGCCTTGGTAAAGCAAGAAGGTCCACAAACATGCCATAAAAGATTTGAATTACATATGTTAGGAACAAAAGCATAGGAATAGGAAGAGGCTGTTCAGCTCATCAAGCCTGCTCCACCATTTAACACAATGACTGATCAAATACTTCAATGCCTTTTACCGTCCCCACCCCATAATGGTTTAATTGGTAATCAGTACTCTATCAACATTGACTCAAAGATGAAGTCTCCACAGCTTCTGCTTTAGAGAATTCCTCAGAGTAAAAAAAAAATTCTCATCGAACGCAAGGGGGCATCCTCCTTATTTATAAATTTCACCCCCGGACTTCAAGACTCACCAAGCAGGGGAATCATTTTACTTGTATCTACCCTCTCCGCCCCTTTAAATATTTTGTATGTTTCAATGAGTTCACCTGTCATTCTTCAAAACCTTAGTGAATACCGGCCTAGCTTGCCCAATCTCTCTTCATAGGACAGTCCTGCCATCCAACAGACAAGTTTGGTGAACCTTTGTTGAACTCCCTTCTTTGGCAAATAATATCCTTCTTAAGATGTGGAGACCAAAACTGTACACATGTTCCAGGTGCAGACAAATCGAGGTCCTATGCAATTAAGGCAAGCCTGCACTAATTCTGCACTCAAATCCTCATGCAATAAAGGCCACCTTTCCATTAACCTTCCTTATAGTTTGCTGTATTTGTTTTAGCCTTCCATGACTTACTCACAAAGACACCGGAGTCCCTTTGAGCATCTACATTTTGTTTTTTCTCTTACCATTTAGAAAACGCTCTGCACATCTGATTCTCCTGGAATGGATAACCTCATGTTTCCATCAGCCATGTCTTTACCCATTCACCAAGCCTGGGCTGAACAGCCTCTTCCTATTCCTATGCTTTTGTTCCTAACATATGTAATTCAAATCTTTTACGGCATGTTTGAGGACCTTATTGCTTTACCAAGGCATCCAGATATAGGTCTATTGTTCAGTGATTTTACACTTTCAATTCTAACCTTGCTAAATAATCTCTTTGACCTGTCCCTGCAGCAGTCTCATTTTCTTAACACATTCCCAGTTAAGTTTGTATTATTAGCAAATTTGGAAATACTACATTTAGTCCCCAACTCCAAATGATTGATGTGTATTGTGAAATGTTTGGGCCCAAATCCTGATCTCTGTGATACCCAACTAGTCATGCCTATTAAAGTGAGAGTGCTTTTCCTTGAAAAGCTTAAAATAAGTTTTTTAAAATATGGGGGTTTCTTGATTGACTCAGCAAGACTGGGGAGAGGGTAGTCATATCTATTAGAGATAAGTTATACATGTGGGTCACAGAAACAAAGGGTTGGAAGTTGAGTATTGTCAACAGTACCAATGTTGGTTTTCTCCTTTAAAATTTATATTCTTGCAAAATGTCCTGATGCATGCAAGTGAAAGGTTTTGACAAATTGTCTTTTCCAGGAGTATTCCCATGCTGCACTACCTAAAATGTCTTTGCACACATAGTCAGTACATCTTGTTTTTTAATATACAAACTATCAGCTCTAATATTAAAACTATTTATACTATGAATCCAGTTGTACTTTTATCACCCCCAAGATTTTCCTTACCTCACGAAGCATTAATTACAGATATGACTACATCAAGTACTTAAAGCCTAATGGGTCTGACATGTTGTCACTTCATTTGATAATTTTAAGAAAGCAGCCAGATGAGTCAAAGTGACATTTTTCTGAGCACAACAAACCATGGTTTGCACTGCATCCTATGTTTAAAAAAAAACGATCACTGGAGGCTGCGTATACTGGGCGAGAACTATTCTTTAAATGGATGTATTGGCATCTAGTTTCTGCCAACCCCATCCCTTGTTACTGTGGGTAGATTAACCACAGGTGTTTGTGCCTATTCCAGATGACTTCGTGATTCCAATATGACTGGAAGGAAAGAAGTATTTAGTCACTATTATCCAGCCAGCACGGTTCAAGATCTGACTGAGTAGCTGATCCTTTCCAACAAGTTAATTCTTATTCACATTTTCAGAGTGTTGTCATGTACAAAACACAGGGTAAAACATTAAGGATTAAACCCATAGATTGTTGCTATTATGGTATAGATTTTATGGGATTCCATACTTCGCAGTCTAAAGTCTAAAAATGATGCGAGCAGTGCCGATTGTTCTAAGGCAAGAAATCTACACTCTTCTTGGAAGAATTTCCACATTAGAGAGCTGCTAGCCACTCAGATGATTGACACCTCTATAGTTCATGCAGCACAGCCAATGCTGGGATTACAGGCAGTGCCTTTACTGAGTAACCCAATTAAGCCTGGGATTGGGGATCTTAGTGAGGGGCAGCGGGAGAAAGACTGGGGTTAAGGAGGGCAGGGGAAAGGTTAAGTTGCCTCTGATGCTTTTAAAAAATAGGCTGCAGGAAGTACATTACCCCACCACCCCTCGCACTGAAGTTGCCAGACTACTACACATCAAATATTGGCAGTGGCAGGATGATGTCCTTAAGAGTCCAGTACTTGGACGTGCATGATTTTAAGATCAACAGCAGGCAGGCCAACTGGCAATCCATCTGCCTAGCCTGTACAATTTCAGGAAGATTGGAGGTAGGTAGGTAGGTAGGTAAACTACCCACTGGATTTTGAACAAGTAAATCCTGCCTTCAACACTATTGATGTGGGGGCATAAAATCCAGGGCCCCTCTGCTGGAGCTTATGGTCACAACAGCTTATGGATAAAGTACATTACTTTGTTTTGCATGATCATAGTTAAATAAGTGCAAACTAAAGTTATTAAACAGCTGAATTATAGCAACTCGCATTTTCACAGACTGTAATTTCGTTTTATTATTTGCTCACAGGATGTGGCTGTCACAGGGTAAAGATCATTCATCGTTTACAAGAAGTAGACCCTAAGATTAGGAGCAAAATTAGGTCCTTCAGCCTACTGAGTCTGCTCTGCCATTCGATTATGGTTAATACATTCCTCAGCCCGATTCTCCTGCCTTCTCCCCTTAACATTCGAACTTCTTACAAATCAGAAATTGCTGGAAAAGCTCAGCAGGTCTGGCAGCATCTGTGAAGAGAAATCAGTTAATGTTTTGGGTCCGGTGACCCTTCATCCAACCAGAAACATTAACTCAGTTTTTCTTCACAGATGCTGCCAGACCTGCTGAGCTTTTCCAGCAATTTCTGATTTTGTTTTGATTTACAGCACCCACAGTTCTTTCAGTTTCCCTTACAAATCACCTGTTTCACCCTTCCCATGACTCATTGACATAGACACGTAGGTCCTTTTGAGGTTCCTCGCTAATTGCCTAAAGGGTTGTTAAGAGTCAGCCATTTCAGTGCCAGTCTGAAGTCACTTTTAGGCCAGATCGGGTAAGGGTGACTTCTGTCCTGAAAGGATACTAATGAGTCAGACTGGTTTTTATGACAATCGGCAGCAGTTAAAAAGTCACCATTAGACTAGTTTTTCCAGATTATTTTTAAAAAATGAATTCAAATTTCATCATCTGCCATGATGGCTTTGAGCCCATGTCTCTTGAACATTAACCTGGATGACCAGTCTAGTGTCATTACCACTGTGCCACCGCTTCCCCTAACACAATGACATTAGTCACTTCATTTTAGAGATAGCGACAAAATAACACAGTATTTGGAAGAGTTAGCTAAAGGCATACTAGTACACGATTCTCAGGAACGTGCGATTTTCAAAGTTTGCTGATGATAAAAATCACGTTCAAGAGGTTTTTTTTTAAAAAAACGGAGTACCCTCTGGAGGGAGAAGGCAAGCAACAATTAGGTACGTAAGGAATGTGCAGGATATTCTTCTGCTGAAACAGAGAACATAATTTCAATGTAAATTTACCAGAATGCTCCAAAATATTTAAAGAACCAAGAAAGCATTCAAAACAGAAGCAAAGACTTTGTTTTTTGAAAAATGAATTGCTCAACTGTAAGCAGTGGATTATAAACTAATTCTCAGGGAGACATTCAAAGTTATACTGAAGCTACATTAACCACAATGTGCCTATTTCGAACCATAGTTAGTCTAACATCTGTATTCAGAAAAGGACATTTCCATTTGTACTCACCAATAGGGTGTTCCAATGAAAGTTTCTCTCTTTTGCATTGTTTTTGTGTTTTTTGCTGAAACACCAAAATCAGCTGCGAAGGAATATACAAAATTACATTTTTATTAACTGTACACAGGGAACTTAACTATGATTCCTGTATTTTAATTCAACACCATGTGGGTTTCAGAGTACAAAGCATTGTAACTTTTTTTCTGATTACAGGCAGAGCTGTAATCAATCCAGCAATAGTAACCCAATCTTTATACAACCTTCAATAGTTTCTATTCAAGTTAGCCATCCTTAACAAAAACCCATGGAGTAGAAACTGAAATTATTTAGCACCATTCATAACCAGTGGACATTTGAAAGCATGTTAAAACTAATTCAGTGGTGGGAGTAAACTCACAATGAGGGCCTTCATCATGACAGACTCAATGACATGGAGATAGCCCTCCAAAAATTTCAGCTCAAAGGTAGGCTTGGTTTCCCCACATAGGCAACTACACAGTCCTCAAACAGACCTTCCAAGAGTCATTATGGGCAGGTGGTGGAAATGACATCGGTCTAGTAATCCAGAGGCTTACACTAATGGTCTATGGGCCAGAGACCAAAACTAACCAGGGCAGCTGGTGGAGTTTAATTTAAATTAATAAATCTGGAATTAAAGATCAGTCCCAGTAATACTGACCAAAAAACCCATTGTTGACTGTCACAAAAAATCCATTTGGTTCACATTTTTTTAAAAAATGGAAAGGACTTTGCTAGGATGTTAAATAGACTAATACCTGGAATCAGCAGATTACCTTATGAGGAAAAGCTAAAAATACTAGGTCTCTATCATTGAGTTTAGAAGAGTCAGAGGAGACTTAATTGAAATATAGAAGACCCTGACGCGACTTGACTGGGTGGATGTTGAAAGATTGTTTCCTGTTGTGGGAGAATTGAGAACTAGGGGTCATAGTTTAAAAATAGGAGGTGCACATTCAAAATAGGTGATGAAATTCCACCCGCTCCCCCCCACCCACCCCTCCTCCCTCCGAGGACTGAACATTCAGAATTACCTTCCTCAAAAGGTGAGGCAAGTCAACTTGGCCACAGATTCCAAGAATGTGCAGGCTAGGTGGATTAGCCATGGAAAATGTTGGGTGATGGGGAAGGGGATAGGCATGGCTGCTCTGCTCTTTGGAGGATTGGTGTGGACTGAATGGCCTGCTTCCACACTGTGGTTATTCTAAAAAAAGGCAGTGAATGTAAAATCTTTAAATAATTTTAAAGGCAGAGCAACATAGGTTCATTTTCAGGGTGATGAAAGATCATTGAAGGGGGATAAGTAGGAACATAGAGCAGAGTTTAAAATCGGACCAGCTACTGTTTTATTGAATGACAGGTAAGACTCGAAGGGCTGAGTGACCCTTCTCTTGCTCCTGATTTGTATGTTTGTATCCTTGTATCTTTATTTCGTAGACACACAGCAATGCGACTGTCTCTTAACTTGACCAAGCAAGTTAATCATTTCAAACCATCAGAAGTCAGGAAGGAATGACACCAAATCGTCCACCCTGGATCCACCTAGAGACCTGGAATAACAAAGCACACAGTCTTGTCATCCCTGCAAAGTCTTCCTTACCAACATCTGGGGGGCTTGTGGAGAAATCAGGAGGAGAACTTCCCACAGACTAGTCAAGCAAGACCCTGACTGTCACAGTTACCAAATTGTCTCACTGAAAACGTTCCAGACATCATGCTCGCCATAGAGACAGCAAGAACTGCAGATGCCGGAAGTCAGAGTTGATACAGTGTGGAGTTGGAGGAACACTGCAGGTCAGCCAGATGAGCAGGAAAGTCAACGTTTCGGGTCGGGACCCTTCATCAGGACTGATGCTCACCATCCCTGGGTATGTCCAACCCCACTGGCAAGACAACTGCACTAGGAGGTTATAGCACGATGGTACACAATCAGGTGGCAGTTCACTTGGGAGCCGTTGAGAGAGAGAGTCTGGAGCCAATCAAGTCTCATTAGATCAGGCCAAGCATGGGCCAGAAAACCACCTGTTACCACTGACACCAGATGAATCAACTGGAAGCAGCACAGAGGGCAGCAAGGGAAAACAATGTACTCAGCATGGGGGCTTCAACACCTATCACCATAAGCGGCTCAGTAACATCACTATTCATCAATCATGCCAAGCCCTGAAGGACAAAGTTGCTGGTCCAAAGTGGGTCATGCTGGGAACCGAGGAAAACACCTACCTGCTCTTATCCTCACCCCAATCTTAACTATCATAGATGCATCCGTCCATGATAGTGTCAGCAGGAATGACTACTCCACAGTTCCTCTGGAGACAAACTGCCATCTTCACAATGAGGATACCCTCCATCATGTTGCATGGTCTAGCACTAGGCTAAATGGGGTGGATTTCAACCAGATCTAGAAACTTAAAACTGAGCACTCGAGATTCTGTGGGCCATTGGCGGAGCAGAATTTTAAACCTCATGTGTCTAGCATACCCAGAACTCTGCCATACCATCAACCCAGGAAACCAACTCTGATTCAATGAGTACAGAAGGGCATGACAGGCAGATCATGAAGCAAAGTTAAAATCTGGTGAACACAGGATTAATTCACACCAAACAGCTAAAGGAACACGAGATGGACTGGCCAAAACAACCCTACAACCAACAGACAGAAACCAAGCTCTGCTGTCCCATTACATTCAGTGGTGAATGGAGGATGACAATTAAACAGCTAATTGGAGAATGCACCTCCACAAATATGTCCATCCTAAATGATGGGTAGGACAGCACATTGGTGCAAAAGACAAAAGCTAAAGTGCTGACTGAATGATTCACCTTGGCCATCGCTAGACATCCCCAATATCGACATCAGTCTTCAGCCAATTTGATTCACTCCACACAACGTTAAGGAATACTTGAATGTTCTAGATACTGCAAAGGCCTTGACGACAATCCAGCAACAGTACTGAAGACAAGAACTGCAACACTAGCCATGCCCCTGCCAAGTTACTCGACTACAGTTGCAGCGGTGGCATCTACCTGGCAATGTGGTAAATTGCTTAGGTATGTCCTGCCCACAAAAAGAAAAATCAAACCTGGACAATAATGCCTCAGTCTACTATCAATCATCAGCCAAGTGTTAAAAGGGGTCATCATTTTTGTGCTACGTTAAATTAGAAAATGTGATAATGATGTCACATTGTTGTGCTTGTCAAATGTGAAGGATATTTTTAAAATCCCTGAACACACATTTATGTTTTGTATCTGCAATGAACATGAGTTCTCTCATGACGTTGCAACTTTTCTGAAAGAGGAAACTCCCAAGAAATGTTACAAGAATTAATTGTTTTTAAATAATACAACAAAAATGAATGATCCAGAATTCTGAACTATACTCAAGCTTCTAAAAGAAGCCTATTAGAATCAAATACCCTCCTTAACACTTATGACAGATCTGTCATATCTAATACAAATCAGCCAATCAAGTGGTTGCACTTAAATTGTGCTGTAATTTCCTGCAATATCTTAGTGTGCAGTTTTAATCTGTTGCACAACTTCAAGGTTTAGTGCAGAACAAGTTTACAACAACTTCACAAGTAGCTAATGTCTCTACGATACCAGCGCCCTCTTTTTAAAACTAACAACCTGCACTTCAGAATTACAATACAAAACGGCCCTTCAACAAGGAACTGGGGCAGCACAGTGGCTAGTACTGCTGCCTCAGTCCAGGGACCCAGGTTCAATTTCAGCCTTGGACGACTGTGCAAAATTCATAAAGACATTCTCCCATGTCTGCGTGGGTTTCCTCCCACAGTCCAAAGTTGTGCAGTTTAGGTGGATTGGCTATGCTAAATTGCCTATAGTATCTAGGGTTGGAAATGCAGGGATAGGAAAGGGGGTGGGGTCTGGGTGGGATGCTTTTCAGAGGGTTGGTATGGACTCGACAGGCCAAATGGCCTGCTCCTACACTATAGGGATTCTATGATTCTATGAAATCTGTGCACCCTAGTAGTGCCCACTACTTCCTAGCTATAAAGCTATCCGAGTAGCAGTGTACTTAATGGTTGAATGGAACTGTAAAGCACAGAGCATTGAGCAAAATGAACACCATTGAGAATACAATAAGAAATATTTGTAATCGGATCATGTATTCAGGAAATGGTTTAAACTGAAAACAGATATATTGGGTACTGCTTCCACATGCATGGAGACAACACCCACATCTCCACACCTCACTCAGCCCATTTGCTATTTCTGCAACTAAACTTCTTGTCTGATATCCAATGTCAGCTGAGCCACAAATTATTCCAGTACAAATTTCCAAATTCATCGCCTGGATAATGTTCCAATACAATGTTTCCAATTTAAATTTGCCATCCACTGATTACCTTCCATCTGCTCCATCACCTGCTTTTAAACTTTAGCAGCCTTATACTACACCAAACCAAGTTCACTGTTCCTCTCGCTTCCCTTTTCTATTTCCGCTCTTTGCCTTCATCTAAGATTTATGATTGCGGTTTTAGATCTTGGGTCATGTAATCTGAAATTGCCTGCGTTAATGCATTCAACTCCTTTAAAATGTTAACTGAAAGAACTGCGGATGCTGTTATTATCAAACAGAAGTTGCTGGAATAGCTCAGCAGGTCTGACAGCATCTGTGGAGAGAAATCAGTTAACATTTTGGGTCAAGTGACACTTCCTCAAATGGATCAAAGGGTCTGTTTCTGTTCTGTACAGCTCTGAATATTTGTTTAACTTCCACACTTAGATATCAACATTTACATTTGCAATTTCAGTTTCTTGATCTCTTTGCTCAAGGATCTGTCACCTTGATATAGTTGGTAGCATTGCAGTCCGAGTCACAGGCCATAGATTCAAATCTCCTACAGCCTAAAGTACATAATCTTCCCTGATGCTTCAGTGTCTTAAATTGTGGGAGTCTGCTCATTCAAATGGTTATCAACTATTTACCAGTGAAGCAATTTAAAAAGTAAGATTTTGAAGTGCTTCAACATACCTCCAAGATGTACAATTCATTCCAAAATCAAATTCATTTTTGAACTTTCATCCATTTGAATTGAAAATTAAAAGATCCGTACAAAGAAGTTTGCAACAAAAAAATTATAGACATGTAGTAATATAGTAAAATACTGGAACATTACAGAACAAAATATGACACTGTACCATAGGAGATATTATAGATCAAATTAGTGAAAGTTTGATAAGAGATATATATATATTTTTAAGTAGCGTCTCAGAGGAAACAAAGATATATTGGGGCAGGGGAGCTCCGTAACTTGGGGCCAAAGCAACTAAAGCAAGTCCACCAATGGTAGGAAATGTTCAGAAGCCAGAATAAGAGGCTGACAGATTATGGAGGTTTGTGGGATTGAAAGACATTGCAAAAATTCAGAGGGGGACAGGCCAGGGAGGGATTTGAAAAGAACGTTAAAAACTTTAAAATCAAAAAACACAATAGTTAGGGAGCAAGTAGTTCCAGAGGTTGCCTTTAAAAGTGGAAAGGAACTTGTTGGTGGGGAGAGAAAGAGAAAGAGAAAGAGAAAGAGAGAGAGATAGAGATAGAGGGGAAAGGCAACAGGGAGGAACAGACAGCAGCCATGGGTGCAGGAGAGTTACTGCTTGGGTTTTGTGTTTATTAACTAAAATAAGGCAAGGAAAAAAAATGGCGAATCACGAGAGAGTGTAAACATAAGCCCTGCATGTATTAAGCCTACCTTGGTATTTTCACATTGAGTTTCAGCAATTAGTTTTTAAACAATACTGTTTGGTCACCAATTGAAGCCCCCAACAGAAATTTGAGATTAAAAACTTCAAATGACATGGATCCAATCCCAGTTATTATTCTTGGGACTCATTCAGCAGATTTGTATCAGAACATTGCTGGTCATGTTCTTTGGAAGGCTTAGCTGCAGAGTTCACAGCAGGGCCAGAAAGCTTGGGTGGTGCTATTTTACACTTCTGCATGGAAAACACCCATGTGTTATCAGTTCAAGCAGAAACAACAAAATTCTATTAATAAGTTTAGAATTGACAAATCTGTGCTAAATTGCAAAGTATTGTTAAAAGGAAACAAAAAGTCGAAGCTCTTCATATTGCATTCATCAGAACTAGAACATAAGAAACCGACTTGAAAAAAAAACACTATTTTAAACAGCATGAGAACAGGGTACTGATTGGTTGTCCCATCATTTGTGTGGCTTGAAGCGAGACACTTAATTGTCAACCCTAAATCTCTGACTAAGGAGACAGATTGTGTTTGGTCAATATTGCTAAGGGGATGCAGCAAAGTTTGGCTGTCTCCATGACCCCATTTTTGAAGAAAAGGTGCAATGCATGTACCTAGTGGTACTATCGCTGAACTGTTAATCCAGAGACCCAGATAATGTTCTGGGGACCAGGGTTCAAATACTGCCAGGGCAGATGGCAGAATTTGAATTCAATAGATTTATGGAATTAAGAATCTAATGATGACTGTGAATCCATTGTCAATTGTCGTAAAAACCCATCTGGTTCACTAGTGTCCTTTAGGGAAGGAAATTGCCATCCTTACCTGGTCTGGCCTATGTGTAAACTCCAGACCCACAGCAATGTGGTTGACTCTTAACAGCCCTCTGGGCAATTAGGATTGGGCAATAAATGCTGCCTAGCCAGCAACACCCTCATCCCGTGAATGAATAAAGAAAATGTAGATATATGTCTGCACTACTTTAATCCATAACCAAAGTATTTCTTTACACCTCTTAATAAACTCCACACTGCACTGAAATTTACTATTGAAATGCACTAATCAAAGAGCTCCTCCTCCACAATGTATTAATTGATAAGTCAGATAATGAATTCTTAACTATGTGCTTACACCTACATTCACTGGTCAATATACATGTTGGGATTCCTCTACAGTCAAGCATGCTACAAGAACAGTCTGATTGGCAATCTTGTGAATTGGACTCAAGCCATCTGCTCACCATGTAAGTTTGATGCTGAGGTAGCAGATATCTAAACTACTGTGTGGGGTGATGGATACCCTGATCAAATCATCACTCATATCATGAAAACTAATGAAATATCAAGACCAGCTCAAGTGGCATCCTGTACTAGCGGCTATTGAATCTCCTGACTGCTGAAGTGAAAACAACTTCACCAAAGAACACCACAGGCTGATAGCTAATAAAGAACTCTCTGTCACAGGTCCCCAGAATGAAAACCCCACATGTTTGTCTGAAACTCCAGCATCTCTGCTGGAACCCAGTCCAAACTCAACAAACTGATTCCACCCCTACCTCAGAGTTGACTGCAAATCACTATCAACCACAAGTTGGTAACCAACCAATTTTTCTGGGAAAATCCAGACAATTATCAACCACGTAAGATTGTTCCAGGGAAAATCCAAGTGGAACGAGAAGAACTGTTTTAATTGTGCTTGCGCATTGTAATCAGGCCATTGCACATATGCTAACTTACTGCCCGAGAAGTCCATTGCAATCACAACCACTTAGCTGAAGATACTGAATGGATTGTTAATTTGAACAAACAATAACAGCTTCCCTAGTTATATTAATCGAAAACCTTCAACGGTGAAGCACTGTTAGTACTGTACTGTCACATCAACCTAAATTTTATATTCATGTTTGTGCATAGCACCAAGCTATGGTCAACACTTAGAGGAAGTAGCAGAAAAATGTTAAGTGTCTTGTTCTATTACATGCAAAAGAATGCAGAAGTTAGGTGAAGAAAACTATTCAAAACATCTAGCAAACAAAGTGTTTTCCTATGTACAACCACTTGTTAAAAGTGCAACGGTGAGGCTAATGCCACTCCGCCCTGTATTGCGTCATTTGTGATTCCAAAAAAAGTCATCTTTACAAAAAGGGAACCAAAATTCATGCTCCCTCAAGATCTTTCTCAACCATGTAATTCCTGTGACTGAGTGGGTAGGAGGTCTGCTTGTCCACGTTCTGTTGAGAGAGGAATCTCTCCTCCCAACAGCCAGGCAGCTGAAACTAAACAAAAAAAAAAAGCAAAGAAACTCTTACTAATAAGGTCAGGTATTTTGAAGAAAGGCTGTCTCTATACACAGGGATATTTTGATGGCCCATTCCTTCAAGTCCTGCTACTGCTGAACACAATCTATAATCACAAACTTCCCCTTTTCAAGGGTTATGTACGAGTTTTAGATGCTGGTTCTTGATGCTCTGAAAACATGTATGCCTATATCACAGGAAGTTAACATTGAAAATGTCACGAGTGATCATTACAGTTTTATGTCCACATTACCTCAAATGTGAGTATTTTACTGTAGGATTCACCTGGTTTAAAAAGGAAAAGGATTTCCTTCCTTGACACTTTATAAATGCACAAATTAACCTTTCATGGAAAAAACATGTGAACCAAGTAAATGCCTTACCAAGTTTAATATTGCCATCCTGAGTGAGTAGAACATTTCCTGCCTTTAAATCTCGATGGATGATTTTCTGGCTGTGAAGATAATCTACGGCTTCCAGCATCTGACGTGCAACAACACGAATTTGTGGCTCAGTCAGTCCACGGTCTAATTCTGTGGTAGGAAATAGCACACAACAAAAATCTAAATTACAAGCCAAGAATGAATGCTCACAATTTAAGTTGGAGTGGGGGTGGGGCTCATGGTTGTGTTAGGAACAAACAAGCAAAAATGGAGTTGGGAAAAACAGGGATGTTGCATTTGGCTCTTGGAGTTGATTCCTTCGAAGAGAATCTTAAGTCAAGGTGGGGGAACAAGAACAGAGGTGTGGCAAAGTTTAGGTTCTATCACAATACACCTCAAAGATGCTGAAGAGCTTCTTCGTCAGTGGAAACATTTCCCAAAGCTTTAAAAGCAAAGAGCTATTCTGGAATGGAAGGCATGAAGGAACTTGCACGGCAGCTGGTAAGGTTTTGATACTGTGTCGTCATGAAGCTTGGTCCAGTGTTGAACAATGACAGAAGTCAAAAATGTCAATGCCTAGATGGGTGAGCTGCTCTTCCAAGGGTCAGTGCAAACTCAGTGGGCCAAACAGCCTCTCTATGCACTTGTAGAATCGTAGAATCCCTACAAAGACCACCAGGAACCTGTTCAAAACACATGCAACGAATAAAATACAAACCAGGGTTCTTATTTTGAACTGTTGGCTTAGTTGGGAACAGTTTCCAAAATAAAAAGTTGCACTGTGCAGGGTTTCGGAACTCAAGCCAACACAGAGGGAGAGAAAGAGAAAGGTTCCTTAGACACCTTTGCAAGGCCCTGTTATTCTTCCAAGTTTATCAGAATTTCATTCAAAAAGAATAATTTTCAAAAAGAAATTGCATGACTATCAAATTTTCAAGTTAACAATCATCCAAATATTGATTGTACAAAATAGCAGCTTGCAGTTTAAATCATACAATAAGAAAGCTTACCCAACATTGTGGCATCCACTGCACCACCAGGACAGAACTCTATCATGATCTTTTAAAGGAGAAAAGAGAAACAAACAAGTCAAAATGAAGTTTCCAAAGATATTTTATAGAAAGTTATCACTCAAACCATACATGTTCTCACAGATGCTTCCCTAACAAACTCTCTCGCAAATCACCCACTTTGTAAAGAAATTGTGCAAATTCAAAGCAACAGCCTCCTGACGCTGCTGGGCCAACTGATGGTCATATACAAGATCAATCCATGATGCAAACTTATTTAGATTCTGCGAGATTTATTTCTCAGAAAAAAATTCACAATGTAATACGAACTTGCATCTCCACCTGAATGGACTGGTGCATGTTAGCTTGTGCCACATTAGAAAGAATACTCCCTCAATAGCAGGGGAAGGCAGGAAAAAGGGAGACTTAGGAAAGTTAACATTAGAGAGACGATGAAGCATCAAGGGATAAGAAATTCCTAATCAGTTTTCAAGACAACTGCAATAGTTGAATGGGCAGCCATCATTTGTGGACTGTTTACACAACGTACTAGAACAAATGCAAGGAGTTGTGACTGTATAGGATGGAGGTCATTCATTGAAGAGAGTCAGTTGGAGGACTGATCCCTGCAGGTGCTCTTTATTGGTTAGATATGAACAACTAACTTGGTATCCAAGGTGCACACAAACAACTTTTCTTTCAATTCCTCCCACTTCCTACAGACAAAGGGGGTGGCCATGAGTACCCGCATGGGTCCAAGCTATGCCTGCCTTTGTAGGTCACGTGGAACAATCCCTCTTCCGTACCTACACTGGCCCTAAACCCCACTTCTTCCTCCGTTACATTGATGACTGCATCGGCACCGCCTCGTGCTCCCACGAGGAGCTCGAACAGTTCATCCACTTCACCAACACCTTCCACCCCAACCTGAAGTTCACCTGGACCATCTCCAACACTTCTCTCTCCTTCCTGGACCTCTCTGTCTCCATCTCAGGTAACCACCTAGAAACTGATATCCATTTCAAGCCCACTGACTCCCACAGCTACCTGGAATACACCTCCCACCCTCCTGCAAAAATGCCATCCCCTATTCCCAATTCCTTCGCCTCCGCCGCATCTGATCCCAGGATGAGACATTCCACTCCCGTACATCCCAAATGTCCTCATTCTTCAAGGACCGCAACTTCCCCCCCACAGTGGTCGAGAACGCCCTCGACCGTGTCTCCCGCATTTCCTGAAACACATCCCTCATGTCCCGTCCCCGCAATAATAACCAAAAAAGAATCCCCCTCGTCCTCACCTACCACCCCACCAACCTCCGAATCCAATGCATCATCCTCCGACACTTCTGCCATCTGCAATCAGACCCCACCACCAAAGACATTTTTCCCTCCCCACCCTAATCTGCCTTCCGGAGGGACCACTCCCTCCGCGACTCCCTTTTTCGCTCCACACTCCCCTCCAGCCCCACCACACCCGGCACTTTTCCCTGCAACTGCAGGAAGTGCTACACCTGCCCCCACACCTCCTCCCTCATCCCAATCCCAGGCCCCAAGAAGACTTTACACATCAGGCAGATGTTCACCTGCACATCTGCCAATGTGGTATACTGCATCCGCTGTACCCTCCTCTACATCGGGGAAACCAAGCGCAGGCTTGGGGACCGCTTTGCAGAACACCTGCACTCAGTTCGCAACAAAACAACTGCACCTCCCAGTCGCGAACCATTTCAACTCCCCCTCCCATTCCTCAGATGACATGTCCATCCTTGGCCTCCTGCAATGCCAGTGATGCCACCCGAAGGCTGCAGGAACAGCAAATCATATTCAGCCTGGGAACCCTGCAGCCCAATGGCATCAATGTGGATTTCACAAGCTTCAAAATCTCCCCTCCCCCAACCACATCCCAAAACCAGCCCAGCTCATCTCCACCTCCCTAACCTGTTTTTCCTCTCACCCCAAGCCACACCCCCATCTCCTATCTACTAACATCATCCCGCCCCCTTGACCTGTCCGTCCTCCCTGGACTGACCTATCTCCTCCCTACCCACACTCACCTTTACTGGCTCCATCCCCGCCTCTTCGACTTGTCTGCCTCCTCTCCCCCTCTCTCCCTATTTATTTCAGAACCCTCTTCCCCTCCCCCGTTTCTGATGAAGGGTGTAGGCCCGAAATGTCACGTTTTCCTGCTCGTATGATGCTGCTTGACCTGCTGTGTTCATCCAGCCCCATGCTTGTTATCTATGGTTGGTTATTGATCATGTGACTTAATTGCAGAGGTTTTCACACAGCAAAAGATTTTGGAGAGTTTCAGCAACGCCTCTGTGCAACACAACACAAAGACGGGATAATCACCTTCAGGGAACCAGCCTCCATATGTATGGTCTGTGTCTAGGGCTGCTCTGAGCATTTGTGGCCGGTGAGAAAATCTGTCCGTTTACCAACAGTGGTTCAGGGGATGGAGCCTCATGGTTGCAGGGTACGACTCCAGGCTGTTTACCTTCTATCAGTAAATGATGGGTGCCACCTAGGACAGCACAGCCAACACACTACACACTACTCCAGTCCACTCAACTAACAGCGGAGTAACTACTGCTTCAACCTACTTTAGGACTAGTCACACAAATGTACCTAACTCAAGTCCTCTGGAATATCAACAGCAAAACAAGAGTGGCCTCCCTATCCAGTATATTTAGAATCTCCTGGCGTGTGCAGGGAAGATGTCTTCCTCAAATAAACAGCACAGGCTGACAGCGAATGAATCATTCCCATTGTCACAGGATGCCCGAAAATGATCCAGGTTCTCCAAAAACTCTTGACCCCCAATGAAACACACTTCACATTTGACATATTGACAATAGAACGCCCAGCCCCACTTCACGATGCAGGCCTGAACAACAGCAAACATTGCCAACCACAACCTGGTAACTAACTCAACTAATGAGGTCCCAGATTTCAACCTTCCTCCCAAATTCCGAGCAACCCTCTGCCACTTGAAGATGGGCCAAGGAAGATGTGGCCATTTGGCCCACAGGTGAACCATCAGGACCAGCTCAAATTGTGACTGTACCAAATCAAGACTGTCCACATACTGAACTCCTGCTGTGAGGACCATGCAACTATTTACACTGCGCCAGTGTGTCACACTGTCAAGGTCAACAATTCATTCATCAAATTATAACTGCTTCCCCAGTCACACAAATATTTAGAAAATTACAGAATGGAGAAACTTAATACTAGAAGGGAGTTGATGCTGAGCAAAATAGCAGTTCAGTTGAGAACACAAGATAACAAGCATGGGGCTGGATGAACACAGGTCAAGCAGCATCATAGGAGCAGGAAAACTTGACGTTTCGGGCCTAAACCCTTCATCAGAAATGGGGGAGGGGAAGAGGGTTCTGAAATAAATAGGGAGACAGGGGGAGGCGGATAGAGGATGGATAGAGGAGAGGATAGGTGGAGAGGAGGCAGACA